>CM051236.1:44921253-45316671 GCA_027917425.1 Gastrophryne carolinensis
GCTACCAGAGTCTATGGCCCTTATTCATGAAGGAATAGCGACAGGTAGCAACTGGTGAGCGGCCGGTAATGACGGGCCCCGCCACGAGAACGCCGGTCTGTGTGTGTGTCTGTGTGTGTGTGTCTGTGTGTGTGTGTCTATGTGTGTGTGTCTGTGTGTGTGTGTGTGTCTATGTGTGTGTGTCTGTGTGTGTGTGTGTGTCTATGTGTGTGTGTCTGTGTGTGTGTGTGTGTGTGTGTCTATGTGTTTGTGTGTGTGTGTGTGTGTGCATGTGTGTCTGTGTGTGCATGTGTGTCTGTGTGTGCATGTGTGTCTGTGTCTGTGTGTGTGTGTGTGTCTGTCTGTGTGTCTGTGTGTGTGTGTGTGTGTGTGTGTGTGTGTGTGTGTCTATGTGTGTGTGTCTGTGTGTGTGTGTGTGTGTCTGTGTGTGTGTGTCTGTGTGTGTGTGTCTATGTGTGTGTGTGTGTGTGTGTGTGTGCATGTGTGTCTGTGTGTGCATGTGTGTCTGTGTGTGCATGTGTGTCTGTGTCTGTGTGTGTGTGTGTCTGTCTGTGTGTCTGTGTGTGTGTGTGTGTGTGTGTGTGTGTGTGTCTATGTGTGTGTGTCTGTGTGTGTGTGTGTGTGTCTGTCTGTGTGTGTGTGTGTGTGTGTGTGTGTGTGTGTGTCTGTGTGTGTGTCTGTGTGTGTGTCTGTGTGTGTGTGTGTGTGTGTGTCTATGTGTGTGTGTCTGTGTGTGTGTCTGTGTGTGTATGTGTGTCTATGTGTGTGTGTCTGTGTGTGTGTGTGTGTCTGTGTGTGTGTGTGTGTGTGTGTGTGTGTGTATTTGAGCTTCTGTGTTTGTGTCTGTCTGCGTGTGTGTTTGTGTATGTATGTCTATGTGTGTGTGAGTTTGCGTCTGTCTGTGTGTCTATGTGTGTATGTCTGTGTGTGTGTCTGTCTGTGTCTGTGTCTGTCTGTGTCTGTCTGTGTCTGTCTGTCTGTGTGTCTATGTGTGTGTGTCTATGTGTGTGTGTCTGTCTGTGTCTGTCTGTCTGTGTCTGTCTGTCTGTGTGTCTATGTGTGTGTGTGTGTGTTTATGTCTGTCTTAGTGTGTGTGTCTGTCTGCGTGTGTGTATGTGTCTATGTGTGTGTGTTTTTGTCTGTCTGGGCGTGTGTGTCTGTGTCGCCCCTAACTGGTTGTAATGAGGGACGCCATATATAATTTTTAGGTGGTGTTTCCCTCCTGGATCGGCCCGGGAATCTATAGGATTTCCAGGCCGATCCGATCCCTCCCCGCGGGGCATCTAAAAATCGGGATGCCCCGCTGTGTGAAACCCCCAGAACCCCGCTAACCTTACCTTACTCCCGGTCCAACGGCGCATGTGCGGGCTGCAGCCGCATCTCACGCTTCTCTCTACCATTTGTGAATGGCCGCCGTGGGCACGCTCCCTGTTAGAGGGAAGCACGAGATGCGCCCGCCAGCGTGCTCAGAGCCGCTGGGGTTTGGTCGCGCTTTGACGCACATACCACAGCGGCTCCGAGCGCGCTGATTGGACGAGCGCCCGCGCACGCGCCGTAGGAGCGGGGTGAGGTGAGTTTTTTACAGAAATCTTGGGGGTTTCACATAGCGGGGCACCCCCAATCGGGATGCCCTGGGGAAGTGGACCAAAACCCAAGATAGTCAAAATCCTGGGTTTTGGTCCACTTTAAGGGCGTTGCTGAGGGTGTGGCTGGGGGCGTGGCTTCTTGTGTCCCTCTTTACGGGTTTCAAAAGTTGGGAGGTCCGCAATCTGTTGATATTGGCAGCTGTACACGGGCAGGCTGATTCATCATTAGCGCCAGGTAGCGACAGATGAGCGTCTGTAGCAGCATTTTCAGAGCGCCCGCTAGTAGTCGCAGTGCTCGTCCGTGAGTCGCTACTTTATAGCGACTCAGTCGCTGTTCAGTAATGTTGAATACATTGTAAGGAGTCGCTATTTGACCAGTACAGCGCTGTATGGGAGCGCATGTTAGCGACTGCTCATAGCGACCGACTCACACCATATTCAGCAAAAAAACAGCCTCACAAATCTCTGGCGCTGAAAAATATTTGTTTGAAGCCCAGAGCGCAGGAGGCGGTGTGTTTAAAGTCTGTTTTTCAGTATCTATCCACTAGTAACAAAGCGAAAACATATGGAATTACATTGTAGCAACATTGTAACATGAACACTTTAATGCCAGACCTGTAATGTCATTTCTGCAGTAATATATAAAAAATGAAAAAATTGTGAAAAAACTGCTTTTTCAATGCCAGAAGAGGTCACAGAATTATTGGTGATTTAAAAAAAAAAAAAAAAAAAAAAAACCCGTTTAAAGAGAAGAAAAGGATCGTCCATTGAAATGTGAAATGTATGGGAGAGCGCCAGGTAGCGAGAGGTCATACCTGGCGCTGTGCAAGGCTGAACGCTGGCACTGTTTGCTGAGGCTGTGAAAATGATGAATCAGACGCTACATGGCGCTATCCCAGCCGCTAAACAGATTCTGCATGATAAATGTGTAATTGCGTGCCGTGTCCGGCTTTTACCAGTCGCTACCTGACGCTATCCCTTCTTAAATAAGGGCCTTTGTGCCTCTGTACAGACGCTCATCTGCCGATACCTGGCGCTACTGATGAATCAGCCTGTTAGTCCCAATCAGTGCAGCAGCGGACCTCCATAGGGATCTGTTATCCAGATATCTATTAACCCCATAGGGTCCCCCTGACAGTGGCATTAACATGAGACATGCAGCTTGAGTTAACAATACAACATGGAAGTCATTACAATTCCTCATTGACATGAAAGACATTGCAAAAGTTTGAAACTGTTGGCTACCAGAGTCTATGGCCCTTATTCATGAAGGAATAGCGACAGGTAGCAACTGGTGAGCGGCCGGTAATGACGGGCCCCGCCACGAGAACGCCGGCTCCCCACCACAATCACACATTTATCAAGCCAATCCTGCTTAGTGACTGAGATAGCGCCATATAGCGACTTATTCATCATTATTCCAGCCTCAGCCCACAGCGCCAGTGTCCGACCTTGAACAGCGACAGGTATGACCTCTCACTACCTGGCGCTCTCCAATGCATTTCAATGGAACAATCTTTAAATATTAATAATTAATTGTTATCAATTTTTTTTTTTTTTTTTAAATGTGAAAAATTCTGTAACCACTTCTGCCATTTTAGATTTTTTTGAGGGAAAAGAAATTAAAAAAAAAATTGTACAGAATTGATAATCATATTACTAAATTATTTTAAAAACTTTTTTTTTTGGTTTCCAAAAATATGGTTGTTTGGGGGTTAAAAAACTACTTTATCACATCGCCGCCAGCGCTCTGGGGTTTAAACATGCATTTCACAGCGCGAGAATTTTTTGAGCGTGATTTTGTAATGAATATGGGGGGAGCCGGTCGCTAGGGCCAGTCGCTATCATGCGCTCCCATACAGCGCGGAACCTGTCAAATAGCGACTCCTCACCCAATATTCAACATTACTGCACAGCGACTGAGTCGGTATCAACAACCGAACAACGGCCAAGCACAGCGACTACTAGCGGGCGCTCTGAAAATGCCGCTACAGTCTCTCAACTGTCGCTACCTGCCGCTATTAATGAATCGGCCTCTAAGTGTGTCTATGTAGGTGAGTTGCCCTAGACCTCTGCCCATGAGTTACCCTCCTGGTGGTTGGTGGCAGGGAGCAGGTTCTTCGGGGTCCAGGGTATTTCCTAAGTGTGTCTATGTGGGTGGAGGGGTGCCTTCCAGGCGATGCAACAGTTTCAGTACACAAATATCTTCAAAACCCCAATCTGACAGCACTTTCCTGTTCTTTTTCAGCTGTTCGTATGTCTGTCTCTGGTTATCCAGGCATCTGGCTCCCGCTGGATTCCCATGATAGCCGCTGTGCTGGGATTTAGGACTTCTCTCCTGCTACTGGTTTCCTGCTCCTTTACAAATCGAGTGGTGTAAAACACTGATCGTCGTAATCAGCTATTGTCTGGAACCTTCCCGTAGACCAATCACCTGGATTTTGATTATCCTGATGATTGGTCCCTGCCCCAGGGACATGTATGTAGGATGTAGGATGCCTGCCTGTGTGGGCACTTTTCCAAAAAGATTTGGACTTTGCGCCAGCTCCCTATGCGGAGTCCGCGCTCCTCCGTGCCTGACCTATCTGAATGGCTGGGCGTGGCGAGTGCGCACAGCTACAACAAAGCCAAGGATGCAGCCGTAGGGCGGTGATTAATCCACTTTAACATGTGATAGTATTCTCTCCAAAACCTCTCAACAAATAACTGCCCTATCTATTGTTACTTTTAGGGATGAGCGAACCGGTTCGGAACGAACCGGAATTCGCTCCGAATTTCAGGGAAAATTCGGTTCGGCACGAACCCGAATTTTTTTGGGTTCGTGCCGATCGAATTTTCCCTGAAAAAAAAAAAATAAAAAATGGCGGCATGGTGGGAGCGGGCAGGCCGGCTACGCTGACAGCGCAGCCGGCCTGCCCGCTCCCACCATGCCGGCATTTGTTTAAAAAGCAAACACTTACCTGCATGGTCAGAGCATGGATAGAAAGTAACTAGAGATGAGCGAACTTCTTGAAAGTTCGATTCGGGCGACTCGCCGAATTTCCCCAAGAAATTCGGGTTCGCCCGAATCGAACTTTCACGAATCGCTCATCTGAACAAAAAAATGCCGGCATTTTTTTTTGGGAGCGTGGAGGCCGGCGCCGCTCTCAGTTGTCATCAGAGGACGCGTCATCAGAGGGCGCCTGAGAGCGGCGCCGGCCTCCACGCTCCGACCATGCAGGTAAGTGTTTGCTTTTTAAAAAAATGCCGGCATGGTGGGAGCGTGGAGGCCGGCGCCGCTCTCAGCTGTCATCAGAGGACGCCTCTGATGACAGCTGAGAGCGGCGCCGGCCTCCACGCTCCCAAAAAAAAATGCCGGCATTTTTTTGTTCAGATGAGCGATTCGTGAAAGTTCGATTCGGGCGAACCCGAATTTCTTGGGGAAATTCGGCGAGTCGCCCGAATCGAACTTTCAAGAAGTTCGCTCATCTCTAGTTACTTTCTATCCATCTTTCCTAACCAGACCAACTCCGGCACCTTGAGAAAGTGGGTTTACCCCACGGAACACATGGAATCAGCAGGGACACCAGTCTGCCAATATCTATGGTGATATTTTTTCATGTTGAATTTATCTGAGCACTTTAAAAGTGTATCTTATATATGAGATTGATATTTATTATTATTTTTATTATTATTTTTAGTGTGATGGATTATATTTTTGGATGTAGCACGGCACTTTTGGCTATGATGTCCCTGCTGTAAAACATGATTTTAGTTATATGTTGTAAGTCTTTTTTATTGAATATATTCATGATTATCATGTGGTTGGATTGTGACTTATTAGGTTGGTGGTGCTGATTTGGTTATCCTTTGTGGTTGCTAAGGCCACAACTTTTAGTTGCTCATACCAACTCTTAAAGTGGACCAACACCCTCTAATCTCTGATCAGTTAAATATAACTTACCTTTTGATGACTTTTGATGACTTTTGCAGCCTTCTGTCCCTCGCAGCGCATGTATTCTTCAAAAATCTCGTCCGGAAGTCCCGCCCTCCAGCTCTTGTCCATTCATTAGCATGCTGTCCGTCTTGATTGTCCGTTCATTTGCATGCTGTCCTCTTCCTTGTCCGTGGATACGCTTTCCTCCTCTCTCGTGCGATTTCAGCTTCTCATCTCGACGTCATCGGGTGGGCGTGGCCTCTCGTACCTAGGTAGGGAAAAAAAAGCGCATGCGCAGTAGCACTGATTTCAGTCAGGTGAAGCGCCGCTCGCTACCGATGCAAGCCGCGCTTCACCTGACCTACTGCGCATGCGCGAGATTTGCTTTAGGAAGAGGTCAAACGATCTCTTCCTTTTACAAGCAAATCGAAGATGGCGGCGATAGATTCAAAAGGAAGCGACGCAGGGCTGGAGCATTAGAGGTAAGTTATTTTTCCTTTGTTATAACGGATCCGGCAGCAGTATTGGCATATATTTAAAAGGCAAAAAAAAAAAAAAAAAACGGCAGGATGTTGGTCCACTTTAAGCCTTTCTATCTGCTTCTCAGTTCCATTCCCTTGCTTCTAGCAAATTTCTTATGCAAGTCTATGGCTTAGCTCTCAATATTGCCATCTTGTGTCTGAAATTGATTACTACATCTAATTCACTTCTATGCAATTACTTCCTACAGAGGGGATCTAACACTTAGGCCCTTATTTATGAAGGAATAGCAACAGGTAGCGACTGGTGAGCGGCCGGTAATGACGGGCCCCGCCACGAGAACGCCGGCTCCCCACCACAATCACACATTTATCAAGCCAATCCTGCTTAGCGACTGAGATAGCGCCAGATAGCGACTCATTCATCATTATTCCAGCCTCAGCCCACAGCGCCAGCGTCCGACCTTGAACAGCGACAGGTATGACCTCTCGCTACCTGGCGCTCTCCAATGCATTTCAATGGAACAATCTTTAAATATTAATAATTAATTGTTATTAATGTTTTTTTTTTTTTTTTTTTTTAAATGTGAAAAATTTTGTGACCACTTCTGCCATGTTAGTTAATTTTTTTAAGGTGAATTGATATTACAGGTCTGATATTATTGTATTCATATTACTAAATTCTTTATAATTTTTTTTTTTTTTTGGTTTTCAAAAATATGGTGGTTTGGGGGTTAAAAAACTACTTTTAACACATCGCCGGCAGCGCTCTGGGGTTTAAACATGCATTTCACAGCGCGATAATTTTTTGAGCGTGAT
This sequence comes from Gastrophryne carolinensis, assembly GCA_027917425.1. Taxonomy (NCBI): domain Eukaryota; kingdom Metazoa; phylum Chordata; class Amphibia; order Anura; family Microhylidae; genus Gastrophryne; species Gastrophryne carolinensis. The sequence goes on from CM051236.1 coordinate 44,928,054, forward strand.
TTTTTGATGAATATGGTGGGAGCCGGTCGCTCTGACCAGTCGCTATCATGCGCTCCCATACATCGCGGAACCTGTCAAATAGCAACTCCTCACCCCGTATTCAACATTACTGCACACCGACTGAGTTGCTATCAACAACCGAGCAATGGCCAAGCACAGCAACTACTAGCGGGCGCTGTGAAAATACTGCTACAGTCGCTCAACTGTCGCTACCTGGCGCTATTAATGAATCTGCCTCTTACTATTTCTAACTACAGAGGTTTCTAACTATCCGACACATTCCACTTTAGGTCCACATTCCTACACATGGCCTGGTAAATAGCTTGTAGTACTGCTGGCTGGGCATGAATAGAGAGATCCACAGAAGTTTGGAAAGAAAGGTAAACTCTCTAGCGCCTGATGTTACTTGAGAATTTTCCGTATTTATCATATAATTTGTTTTTGTTCTTGTACATCAACAGCTAGGGAGGCCGGCTCATCTACTCCTTGCGTCATAATGGTATTTCACAGTTTTTTGTTATTTATAAATCTAGGGGGTTATTTAAGAAAGGATAGCGTCAAGTAGCGCCTGGTTAATGAGAGGTAGCGACAGGTAGCGACTGGTCTACGCCGGACACGGCACGCAATTCCACATTTATCAACCAGAATCTGTTTAGCGACTGGGATAGCGCCATGTAGCGTCTGATTCATCATTTTCAAAGCCTCTGTGAACAGCGCCAGCGTTCAGCCTTGCACAGCGCCAGGTATGACCTCTCGCTACCTGTCGCTCTCCCATACATTTCAATGGATGAACCTTTTCTTCTCTTTAAACCTTTTTTTTTTTTTTTTCACAAGAATCACATATAATTCTGTGACCTCTTCTGGCATTGAAAAGCAGTTTTTTCACATTTTTTACATTTTTTAAATATTTCTTCAGAAATGACATTACAGGTCTGGCATTAAAGTGTTCATGTTACAATGTTGCTACAATGTAATTCCATATGTTTTCGCTTTGTTACTAGTTGATAGATGCTTGAAAACAGACTTTAAACACACCGCCTCCTGCGCTCTGGGCTTCAAACAAAAATTTTTCAGCGCCAGAGATTTGTGAGGCTGTTTTTTTCCTGAATATGGTGTGAGTCGGTCGCTATGAGCAGTCGCTAACATGCGCTCCCATACAGCGCTGTACTGGTCAAATAGCGACTCCTCACAATGTATTCAACATTACTGAACAGCGACTGAGTCGCTATAAAGTTGCGACTCACGGCCGAGCACAGTGACTACTAGTGGGCGCTCTGAAAATGCCTGCTACAGACGCTCATCTGTCGCTACCTGCCGCTAATGATGAATCAGCCTCCTAGTCTAGCTATCATATGAAAACTCTCCTTCTCAAAAACTCTTTTTAATGCCATGCGCCCCAAGTATCACTCAGCCAAGTGGATAATCCAAGGGGTCAGGAGCGCTCATGAAGTCAGCTCGTCAGCATAGATCCAGCTCTTCCAAGTGTTCCCATGCCAATGGGCAACAGCTCCTCTGAACCCCCAGCTCCCAAGCATGCTGGCCCCTCTACCCCATGAAATGGTCCCTTGGACCTCTTATTAGTTCACAGGGAAGAACTGCCAGGTCGGGGGACAAGCGCAGAGGAGACACAGGGGAGTCACGGAGGGATGAGTACTGTGAATTTTAATGAAATAATTAAAATTCCGTATGGATTGTCAGTTGGCTAAAACCATCAAAAATACATGAAATGCACAAAAATACAGACAAGTTTCCATCACCTGTTTTAGCAGTTCTGCATGGGTAAAGTATAGATCCCATGTACCACTAGTGGTCCTCATACCACTGGTTAGAAACCTCTGGCATGGGGATAGTAGACCAGGACAGGAGGCCTTTGGGTCCTAAGTTTCTCACCCATATGCCTAGTGCCAGGGTTGGATTATTAGGGGGGCGCAAGGGGCACGAGCCCTGAGGCCTCCAGCAACCTTTGGGTTATGGTCTGGTCCAGGAGGCTTTTCAGTCTTTGGTCTGATGGGCCGCGGCGCCAGCAACAAAACTATCGGTGGCAGTGGGGGGGGGGGGCGTCTAGGCAAGCCTTTTTTTGTTTTTGCAAACCTGCAGCCAAAGCCACCACAGGGCAGGACGGAGAGTCTAGAGCAGCAAAGCCGCCGCCAGCAACGCTACAGTGATGGGTGCAGAGCTGTCACTGCACATAAGCCACCAAGCACAGCCGCTGGCAGCTCAATGCAGGGAACCAGCCGGGCGACTACACTACCCCCCACCCAGAATGGCAAAGCAGGAGTTCCCGAGCAGCACGCACCCGCACAAGGGGGGCACAAGGGACTCCATCTGACGTTCCAGTAAGTAGGCGGGTGCCAGACAACCACCAATCAGTTACTTGGCTGGACTATTAATTTAAAGTAAAAAAATACTGTATCTGGGGCCTCCACCACACTTGGAGCGCCAGTAGCGTTATTTTCACAGCGCCCGCTAGTAATCGCTGTGCTTGGCCGTTGCTCGGTTGTTGACAGCGACTGAGTCGGTGTGCGGTAATGTTGAATACGGGGTTAGGAGTCGCTGTTTGACAGGTTCCGCGCTGTATGGGAGCGCATGACAGCGAATGGCCATAGCGAACGGCTCCCAGCATATTCATTAACAAATCATGCTCAAAAAATTCTCGCGCTGTGAAATGCATGTTTAAACCCCAGAGCGCTGGCGGCGATGGGTTAAAAGTAGTTTTTTAACCCCCAAACAACCATATTTTTGGAAACAAAAAATAAACAAGTTTTTATAAACATTTTGTAATATGAATACATTAATATCAGACCTGTAATATCAATTCTACATAATTTTTTTTTTTTTTTTTATACCTTTAAAAAAATATCTAACATGGCAGAAGTGGTCACAGAATTTTTGACATTTAAAAAAAAAAAAAAAAACATTAATATCAATTAATTATGAATATTTAAAGATTGCTCCATTGAAATGCATTGGAGAGCGCCAAGTAGCGAGAGGTCATACCTGGCGCTGTTCAAGGTCGCTCGCTGGCGCTGTGGGGTGAGGCTGGAATAATGATGAATGCTTCGCTATCTGGCGTTCTGTCAGTCGCTAAGCAGGATCGGCTTGATAAATGTGTGATTGCGGAGGGGAGCCGGCGTTCTCGTGGCGGTGAGCGTCATTACCGTTCGCTCACCATTCGCTACCTGGCGCTATCCCTTGTTAAATAAGGCCCTTAATCCGGCTCTACCTGGTGCACTGGGCTAGTAGCACATTTGTTTTATTTAAAAAAAAATGAAAATAGGATTTTCCTTTTTAGAGTATTCAGCATTTGAAAGCTCCAAACGCCAGGCACTGGGGACTATCTGGCTGTATGGCTTATGAACCAGATAGTCCCCATGTCCGACTCATCTAATGACTATCCAGCACTGATATCTCTATATTATAGCCTGTCCATCACACGTGTGTCTCTGCTAATTACCGGTGTGCTGCTGTAATCATTTTTAATATACAGTCATCAGAGCTGTTAAACGTGTTAAAGAGAGGTTATTGATGAAGGTGATAATTAAAGGCTCATTAGTGTGTATACTAATACGTACAGCAGCAGTGCATCAGCTTTTCTGCAGAATAGAACATACTGTATGCAGAGAAGTCGCAGAATAAAAAATACACAGAGTGAACATACAATGGAACGCACAGAGAGAGAGAGCGAAGAATAGAACCTACACATGCAGAACATAGAATAGAACATACACAGGAGGATCACAAAATACACTGTATGCAGAGAGAACGAAGAATAAACTGTACAAAGAAAAACCTGGAATAGAATGTACAAAGAGAGAACGGAGAATAAAACAAACACATGGACCCTTATTTAACAAGGAATAGCGACAGGTAGCGACTGGTGAGCGGCCGGTAATGACGGGCCCCGCCATGAGAACGCCGGCTCCCCACCACAATCACACATTTATCAAGCCAATCCTGCTTAGCGACTGAGATAGCGCTAGAGATGAGCGAACCGGTTCGGACGAACCGGAATTCGCTCCGAATTTCAGGAAATATTCGATTCGGCACGAACCCGAATATTTTGTGGTTCGTGCCGATCGAATTTTTCCTGAAATTAAAAAAAAAAAATGCCGGCATGGTGGGAGCGGGCCGGCCGGTTCCGCTGTCAGCGGAGCCGGCCGGCGGGCCGGTAAAGCCGGCCGGCCCGCTCCCACCATGCCGGCATTTAAAAAAAAAGCAAACACTTACCTGCAGGTCCGGAGCGTGGAGGCCGGCGCCGCTCTCAGCTGTCATCTGAGGGCGCGTCATCAGAGGCCGCTGGCCGGCACCGCTGACAGCGGAACCGGCCGGCCCGCTCCCACCATGCCGGCATTTTTGATGGGGAACTTCGTAAAAGTTCGATTCGGCCGAACCCGAATTTCTTTGTGAAATTCGGCGAATCGGCCGAATCGAACTTTTCAAAAGTTCGCTTATCTCTAGATAGCGCCATATAGCCACTCATTCATCATTATTCCAGCCTCAGCCCACAGCGCCAGCGTCCGACCTTGAACAGCGACAGGTATGACCTCTCGCTACCTGGCGCTCTCCAATGCATTTCAATGGAACAATCTTCAAATCATAATTCATAATTAATTGTTATTATTTTTTTTTTTTTTTTTTTTTTTAATGTGAAAAATTCTGTGACCACTTCTGACATTTTTTGAGCGTGATTTGTTAATGAATATGGTGGGAGCCGATCGCTATGGCCAGTCGCTATCATGCGCTCCCATACAGCGCGGAACCGGTCAAATAGCGTCTCCTCACCCAATATTCAACATTACGGCAAACCGACTGAGTCGCTATCAACTACCGAACAACGGCCAAGCACAGCGACTACTAGCGGGCGCTCTGAAAATGCCGCTACAGTCGCTCAACTGTCGCTACCTGCCGCTATTAATGAATCGGCCTCAGAGTGAACATACAAAGGAACGCAGAGAGAGAGAGAGCGAAGAATAGAACGTACACAGGCAGAACATAAAATAGAACATACACAGAAGGATCACAAAAATACACTGTATGCAGAGAGAACGAAGAATAAACTGTACAAAGAAAAACCTGGAAAAGAATGTACAAAGAGAGAACGGAGAATGAAACAAACACATAGAAAACATAGAATAGAATGTTCACAGGGAGAACAGAGAAAAAAGAACATACACAGAAAAAAGTGGAATAGAACATACACAGGGAAAACGTAGAATAAAACAAACACAGAGAGAACATAGAATAGACTGTACACAAAATAACCTGAAATAGAACGCATAAAGAATGTACGTAGAACGTACTGTAGAATAAAACACAGCGAGAACTGAAAATAAAACAAAACACAGAGAGAACATAAAATAGAACATAAAATAAAACATACGCAGAAAAAAACATGAAATAGAATGTACACAGAGAGAACATAGAATAGAACATACACGGCAAAAAACGTGGAATAGAAGGTACACAGAGAAAACGCAGAATTGAACGTACACAGAGAGAACTCAGAATAGAATGGACACAGAGAGAACGTGGAATAGAACATACACGTGCAGGCTGATTCATTACTAGCGCTAGGTATCGGCAGATGAGCGTCTGTACAGAGGTGCTAAGAGCGACCGCTAGTAGATCGGCTATCGGGCGCTGTAACAGAGCGCCTCAGTGGCTGCAGTAACCTGGCCGGTATTGATGAATGAGATGTATGTTTGTCGTTCTAACACCAGTACAGCTTTGCAGGGAGCGAAAGGTAGCGCCAGCTCAGTGCGACCGTCTCTCAGCGACTCACACCATATTCATAAAAAAAAACAGACACAGAGCGTAGGCGGTCTGGATCTGGTCGCTATAGCATAGAGCGCCAGACGCTGTGTGATTAAAGTCTGTTTTTGAACACATATCCACCAGTAACAAAGCGAAAACACATGGAATGGCATCGTTGTAACATTGTGACATTAACACTTTAATGGCAGACCAGTAATGACAATTTTGCATATAAATATAAAAAATCAAGTTTTAAAAAATGACTTTTTCTAGCCCGGGAGAGGACACACAATTTTTTGAGAGAAAAAAAAACACAAAAACCCTGTTTAAACAGAAGAAAATTAACGTCCATTGAAATGTATGGAAGAGCGACAGATAGCAACAGGTAATACCTGGCGCTCTGGAAGCTAGAGCACCGGCGCTATACACTGAGCTGCCTGTAATGATGAATGGGACGCTACATGGCGCTGTTAGAGTCGCTCACCAAAACCGCCTTCATAAATGTGGTATTGCATACAGCGCCCAGCGTTCACCAGACGCTGCCTGCCGCTTACAAGGCACTACCTGGCGCTATCACTTGATTAATAAACCCCATAGAAAATGTAGAATAGAAAGTACACAGAGAAAATGTGGTATATAATGAACACAGAGAGAACGTGGAATAGAACGTACACTCTCCTTCGCATCACATGTGATCTTATCTCTTGCCTTGCTCTGAAATAAAGCATTACATGAGATATTTGAAACGGGCAGGCTGATTCATCACTAACGCCAGGTAGCGACAGATGAGCGTCTGTAGCAGGCATTTTCAGAGCGCCCGCTAGTAGTCACTGTGCTCAGCCGTGGGTCGCTAGTTCATAGCGACTCAGTCGCTTTGCAGCAATGATGAATACATTGTGAGTAGTCGCTATTTGACCAGTACAGCGCTGTATGGGAGCGCATGTTAGCGACTGCTCATAGTGACTGACTCACACCATATTCAGCAAAAAAACAGCCTCACAAATCTCTGGCGCTGAAAAATGCTTGTTTGAAGCCCAGAGAGCAGGAGGCTGTGTGTTTAAAGTCTGTTTTTCAGCATCTATCCAATAGTAACAAAGCGAAAACATATGGAATTACATTGTAACAACATTGAACACTTTAATGCCAGACCTGTAATGTCATTTCTGCAGAAATATATAAAAAATGAAAAAATTATGAAAAAACTGGTTTTCAACGCCAGGAGAGGTCACAGAATTATTTGTGATTTTTGGAAAAAAAAAAAAAACAAAAACCCCGTTTAAAGAGAAGAAAAGGTTCGTCCATTGAAATGTATGGGAGAGCGACAGGTAGCGAGAGGTCATACCTGGCGCTGTGCAAGGCTGAACGCCGGCGCTGTTCGCTGAGGCTGTGAAAATGATGAATCGGACACTACATGGCGCTATTCCAGTCGCTCAACAGATTCTGCTTGATAAATGTGTAATTGCGTGCCGTGTCCGGCGTTCACCAGTCGCTACCTGTCATTAACCAGCCGCTACCTGACGCTATCCCTTCTTAAATAAGGGCCTAAGTTTACTGATACTGATTATTAAATAGATAAGACGGGGAACTGGAGTCTTTAACCAAATAATGCTAAGGTAAGGGGGGCACATCTTCTTGTGTTTATAAGTAACGCTGCTGTTGAGTCGCGCACCCGCAGCTGTCAGCGCGCTCCCTCTATGATCAGACAGCCGCAGTGACTAATGATGAAAGGCTATAGCAGGCGCGTGTTGAATATTTACATTGATCACAGGTAACCTCTCGTGTCATTTAACAAGCCGCATGAACTCTATTTATGGAAAGTCAAGTGGCATACAAGAGATCTGCCAACAGCGCCGATGATTAAGCGACCGAGCAGCCGCTGCTCCTGTTACTGGAGGAATGATGGAGGACTATAGAGTCACTCGGCCCATCACATGCTATAGCTAAAGAAAAGTGCGATTATTCACTGCTGCATTTCATTACTGTGAGGCCGATTCATTAACAGCGGCAGGTAGCGACAGTTGAGCGACTGTAGCGGCATTTTCAAAGCGCCGCTAGTAGTCGCTGTGCTTGGCCGTTGTTCGGTTGTTGATAGTAGAGATGAGCGAACCGGTTCGGACGAACCGGAATTCGCTCCGAATTTCAGGAAATATTCGATTCGGCACGAACCCGAATATTTTGTGGTTCGTGCCGATCGGTAAAGCCGGCCGGCCCGCTCCCACCATGCCGGCATTTTAAAAAAAAAGCAAACACTTACCTGCAGGTCCGGAGCGTGGAGGCCGGCGCCGCTCTCAGCTGTCATCTGAGGGCGCGCTGACAGCGGAACCGGCCAGCCCGCTCCCACCATGCCGGCATTTTTGATGGGGAACTTCGTAAAAGTTCGATTTGGCCGAACCCGAATTTCTTTGTGAAATTCGGCGAATCGACCGAATCGAACTTTTCAAAAGTTTGCTCATCTCTAGTTGATAGCGACTGAGTCGGTGTGCAGTAATGTTGAATACGGGGTGACGAGTCGCTATTTGACAGGTTCCGCGATGTATGTGAGCGCACGATAGCGACTGGTCAGAGCGACCGGCTCCCACCATATTCATCAAAAAATCACGCTCAAAAAATTCTTGCGCTGTGAAATGCATGTTTAAACCCCAGAGCAATGGCGGCGATGTGTTAAAAGTAGTTTTTTAACCCCCAAACAACCATATTTTTGGAAACCAGAAAAAAAAAAAATTATAAAGAATTTAGTAATATGAATACAATAATATCAGACCTGTAATATCAATTCTGTACATTTTTTATTTTTTTTACCTTAAAAAAATTATCTAACATGGCAGAAGTGGTCACAGAATTTTTCACATTAAAAAAAAAAAAAAAAAATTAATAACAATTAATTATGAATATTTAAAGATTGTTCCATTGAAATGCATTGGAGAGCGCCAGGTAGCGAGAGGTCATACCTGTCGCTGTTCAAGGTCGGACGCTGGCGCTGTGGGCTGAGGCTGGAATAATGATGAATGAGTCGCTATCTGGCGCTATCTCAGTCGCTAAGCAGGATTGGCTTGATAAATGTGTGATTGTGGTGGGGATCCGGCGTTCTCGTGGCGGTGCCCGTCATTACCGTCCGCTCACCAGTCGCTACCTGTCGGCCTATGTAACTAGTGTGTTAAAAGTACAGATCACAGAACTTCCTCTCTCTGGCTTGCTAATGATATGATTGGCTAAAGAAGACGCAAAAGATTTATGCCCTTATTCATCAAGCGATAGCGCCAGGTAGTGTCTGACGAGCGCCAGGTAGCGGCAGCTAACGGCGACTACCGACTCAAGTACGCCCGGTGGCGGTCACAATGACGCATTTATCAAGCAAAATGAGGCTAGCGCCGGCGAGAGCGACGGCTAGCGCGGCATTCATCATGAAGCCGCCTGGACCGAACAGCGCCGCTGCAAATTCCCTCACAGCGCCAGGTATGAGCTGTCGCTCCCTGGCGATGTCCAATGCTTTTCAATGGAGCAATCTATAATAATTCATAATGAATTGGTATTAATTTTTTTTTTTTTTTTTTTAATGTCAAAAAATCGAAGACCACTTCTGCAATGTTAGGATTTATTTTTAAGTAAAAAAAAAAATAAAAAAAAATATGTGCAGAATTGATCTAACAGGTCTGAGATTAATGTATTCATATTACAAAATGTTTCTAAAAACATGTATAATGTTACATTCAAAAAATATGGTTGTTTAGGGGTTACAAACTATCGCCGCCAGCGCTCTGGGTTTAAACAAGGAATGGACAGCGACAGCACATTCGGAGCGTGATTTGTTGATGAATATGAAGCTAGCCGTTCGCTCTGGCCATTCGTTGTCAGGCGCTCACATACAACGCTGGACCTGTGAAACAGCGACCCCCCAGCCCGTATTCAACATTACCGCACACCGACTGAGTCGCTGTCATCAAGCTAATGCCGGCCAAGCACAGCGAATACTGGCTGGCGCTGAAAAAATCACGCTACAGTCGCTCATCTGTCGCTACCTGGCGCTATTAATGAATCGGCCTCCAAACCTCTTCTGTATTTAACAAATAGGTAGGATCACAGTCTTTTGTTCAGTAGCTAAAGGTTTACAGGCAGTGTGCAGCTGGAAGCGTCATTACTGCTGTGTGATTTTAGCCAAAGCTGCTGATGAATTCACCTTTTACAGTGGAAGCATTATCTACATGTAGTCGGTAGTTTTTACTCAAAGCCTGAAATAACACTCTTATCTTAGGATCACAGACACAAAGGAATACAGAAAACTTGGAAACAGCATGCTGATAAGTAAATCGCAGGTCATCATGCGCGCTCCCGTCTCAGCTCCAACTGGTGTAGTAGCAGCAGCAGCAGCAGCAGTGTCGGCGCGCCGCGTGCAGTTCAAGCAAGGACACGTAGGGGGCAGCAGAGAGAGCAGCACAGCGCCACAGGTCACCGCGGCATGCACCGTGGGTGTTCTTTTCACGCTTCAAGAGTATTGAGGCATCTTTTCGGGACATAAAAATATATTGAAATAGGGGAGCTCTGTGCTGTTTCTTGTGAATTATTTGGACTCTATGGACAAAAGAGTTTTTACACGTTGAGCACCTATTTTATAAGAATTTTTTTAGGCTGAGACTGTTAGTAGAGCGCGGTAATTAGAATTGTATATATTAACTATATGTATATATATATATTATTTGATTCTGCCACAAAATATCTAATTTCTTATGTATTTTCCATGGTTTTAGTTTACGGGGGGGCAAATCTAGGCACAGCGAGGCTGAGAGTCACTAGGGGAAGCACTTGATGAAATGATCAGGAAAAACAAAGCCAAGGTAAAATAAAATAAAATAATGCCCGGCTCTTATACTCATCATGCTGTTATTTATTTATAAGCCAATAGATGCAACATTCTGTCCTAATTAGATAGAGCCCATTTGTGCTGACTCGGCAGAAGAAGCATGTCACTCATGATACTGTCTCGGAGAACTGGCCATGATTATATACAGCCAATTAGGAAATGTATATTGAACCAGGAATCGGACTGTAAGGGCACCACAACAAAATAAATGCAAAATTCTAGTAATGATGTGGGTGCACCACAAACTCCAAAACACCCAAAGTTCAGCAATCACAATTACAAATATGGGATTTGAAAAAATGGTCACTCCACTACATATATGAGAAGAAATATATACAGAATAAATTTATTGTAAAGTGCTATGTTCAAGATTTAAAAAAAAAGGGCAGCGTTGGAGTTCCCGGTATTCACTTTGGCGGTATTTCCATGTTATGATTGATTAATATGCTTTAGTTGTAACCTTTGGTATTGTGCCCTCCTTGCTCCCCTCGTTGGCCCCAGCATTGCCTTGTATAGGCCATTATAGTTTACATATTTATTCCCATTACTGGCTATTATTAAAGATATGATGGGTGGCTGTTGATACAGACGGGGGGAGTAGGTATTGCTATTACTATTGCTTTATTGCCCTATTAAATATAGATATGTAGGAGATTATATTATTGATTATAGGTGTTTTTTATTCACTGTATTCACTTTATTGGGGTTGTGTGGGTTTATCAGTTTTGTATTGGTATCTTATGCACTTTCAGAAAGAACGCGCTTATTTAGCCTTTATATGTGAGGTTGCATTGCTAGTTTAATATTGTTTTGGGGTATATAGTATATATAGGTTTCTTGCACTAGGCACTTTATGATAATGATATGTAATGTATAGTAATTTTTAATTTTTCACACAATTTATTTATTTTGAGCAATATTATTTATTTATTATTAAGGGGCAGTAAATTTATTGTATTTATAAATGTATTAATATTTATATTTATTGTGTTTTTTATATATTAAATGATATTGGGCCAGCATAGATTGAAGTTGATACCGGGAAACCATTAGTACTCCATTTTTAAAGTTGTCTTGTATCCCCTTGTTATGTGTGGTTTTAATCTTGTGCTAGTAATGGAATGTCCTCCTAATCATTCCTCATTCCTGGTTTTAATCTTGAACATAGCACTTTACAATAAATTTATTCTGTATATATTTCTTCTCATATATGTAGTGGAGTGCCCATTTTTTTCAAATCCCATATTTGTAATTATATTGAACCAGAATATAATTTGCATGTATATAAATGTTTTCGGTTATATATATTTTTTTTCCGTTCAAAATAGAGCTGGTTGAATTTCCCCCAAATTTTGGCAGAATTTTGTTTTTGATCTGATGCCAGCACTGCCCACTAAACATCCAGCTTTAATAAGTCCATTTCCAAGGAGAAAACATTCCAATAGGAGTAAAATGCAGAGCCACTGAGACAGAAACAAATAGTGCAGATTGGGCCCTTTTTTTCATCTATGACTAAGGACTAGGACTAGAGATGAGTGAATTTCGCAGAGTTTCTCCAAGAAATCTTGGATCGTCTGAATCAATATGGAAACTTTTACAAATAGCTCACCTCTAGTGTTTAAAAAAAACAATAAACGAATCTGTTCCAAGTGACGGGTGGGGGTGCCCGGCTGCATGCGTAGCAGGTGGGGGGTGTCTCGGCTTTGGGCTGCAGGTGGGGGTGCCTCTGCCCAGCTTCTGGGGCGGTGAGCTTTCCTCTCCCGGCTTGTAGCTCCAGGTGGGGGTGCCTCTGCCCTGATCCTGGGGCAGGTGGGGGTGCCTCTGCCAAGCTTCTGGGGTGGCGATATTTCCCCTCCGATCATTGGGCTGCAGGTGGGGGGCCTCTGCCCAGCTTCTTGGGCGGCGACCTTTCCTCTACAAGCTCCAGGCTGCAGGTGGGGGTGCCTCTGCTCAGCTTCTGGGGCAGCGAGCTTTCCTCTCCCGGCTTCGGGCAGCAGGTGGGGGTGTCACTGCCCAGCTTCTGTGGCGGTGAGCTTTCCTCACTCAGCTTTGGGCAGCAGGTAGGGGTGCCTCTGCCCAGCTTCTGGGGCGGCGGCCTTTCCTCTACAAGCTCCAGGCTGCAGGTGGGGGTGCTTCTGCCCAGCTTCTGGGGCAGCGAGCTTTCCTCTCCTGGCTTCGGGCAGCAGGTGGGGTTGCCTCTGCCCAGCTTCTGGGGCGGCGACCTTTCCTCTACAAGCTCCAGGCTGCAGGTGGGGGTGCCTTTGACCAGCTATTGGAGCATTGCAGTATGGGAGCAGGGGGAAGCTGGCCGTGCAGTCAGTTGTGCAATCCGGCTTCCACCCCACACAGCACCCACATCCGGTCCAGAGCAATGGGGGAGCCTGCACAGGACACTCCAGCACTAAAGTTTGTCGGGGAGAAGGTATGTATCAGTCACTTACCTGCACGCTGGCTCTCCCATCTTGGTCCTGGCAGCAGGCTGCGAGCTCTGTGCCCTGCAGAAGTTGGCTTGCACAGCTGCTCGCTGCCAGCCTCCCTCCACCGGACCTGAGCAACAGGGGAGTCAGCACAAACCCCCCAAAAATTTGGATTCACGCTGAATCGAATTTTCCCTGAAATTTGGAGCGAAATCCGGTTCCAATGAACCTGTTTGCTCATTTCTAACTAGGTTGCATCGGTCCAAAACTTGTATAAGGCTCTATCTGCACTGTTTATTCCTGTCTTGGTGGCTCTGCTTTTTTACTCCTATTGAAAAGTTTTCTCCTGTTAAATGGACTTATTAATGCTGAATGTTTTATGGGAAGTCCTGGCATCAGACTTTGTTTTCAGCTACTGTTAGGGATAATGGAATTCCTTGTCACTCCCCTTTTTTTACCTGAGTGGTTACTTCTTTTTTCTTCTAAATTTAATCAAACCAAACTGAACCGAAATTATGGTTGAATTTAATTTTAAGCTACACCTACACTATATATGATAACGCTTTATGTCGCTATTTTACAACATGTTTTAGAGCTTTGCTTTCAGTTTTTAATCAGCTTACTGTACACATCGTATGCTTCCTGTCGGCGTTTTGGCAATAAGGGAGTATTGGAAAGCTAAGGTATTTTGCTGATATTCAAAAACAGGTTTCTTAAAGATGCAAATGATATTCTGGTTCAATAAACATTACGTAATTGGCTGTATATAATCAGGGCAAGTTCTATGTATTGTGTGTGACAAGCTTCTTATGATGGCTCAGCACTAAAAAGGCTCTTTCTAATGATGGCAGAACATTGCCAGCTATGCTTGTGGAATGGAAGCACCAAGTGAGAGTCTTGACTTCACTAATTGTGTAAGTAAAGATGCGTGTAGGAGACAAGTCTTCTTTTATTAATGAATTCGCATTCTAAAACTCTGAGGACCCTTTGCAAAAATGTAAAAAAAAAAAAATAATGTCTTTATCATGTGTCCGGTTATTCTGTATTGGATTCATCTCAAAGACCCCTTTCTGGACAATGAGTGTTCTTTCACATTGATATCAGACGGGTTTTTCTATATCGACCTCATCCGGGTGTTCTTCCCTGTTGACCTTAGCCAGGTTTTTTACCTGTTGACTTCAGCCAGGTGTTTTTCCAGGTTCACCTTAGACATGTCTTTTTCCACAACAACATCAGATTGGTGTTCTTCCTTGTCGACATCAGAACGGTGTCCTAGCATTTTGACATCAGCCAGGTGTTCATCCACATTGACATCACATCAGCCATGAGTTTTTCATTGCCACACCTATGCAATTGCTAATCGCCTGCCATCATACAGAGAGGGACAGTCAAAAAATCAGTGTTCTAGGACAATTCTAAAATTGAAAATATCCATTTCTAGTTCTACACCCTAAGAAGAGGGTATCAGCAGGAGCTTTGGCCAAATGTATTTCACAAGGTCAGTGAGTTTTGGTCCGCTTTTAGTGTTGTCCCAACCTACATCTTGTCCCACTCAATTCAAATCTGCACAGGACTGTTGGTGTACAGTCACCTGTTGTACCCCTGCTGCCAGTCAACATGGCAGCTTGTTCCCACTTGACCTCCAGCAGGGCCGCTCACTGAGTCCAAGTTGTTCAGACGGGAGAAAAACTTGCACTCAATCCTACTCTCCTGCAGGCTGGGGGTAAGTGCTCTGCAGCCTGGACAGGGACTTTAGGGCAAGTCTTAAAATGAGAGGGCTTTTTTTAGAACGTCTACTTTGGCCTGCAGAGACAAGTTCATTTTACAAAAAAATCCACGGGTGTCATCACGTCTGGAAGATGGTGGCCAGCTTGGAGTTTATATGGGGTTTCTGTTCAAATCACACTCCTCTCCTCAAAATTTTGGAACAGACCTTAAAAACAACATTTTCTTTTCTGCTTGTGTTGTGATGTTAGGATATTGATGCACAGCAGGAGACAGAGTCTAGATTTGTTTTGTTAGCAGTGGATAGAAACTTAGCCCTAATATCTTTTAGAGTCTGAAGATCTTCCCTGAGGCTGAGCTTCAAACACAGAGAATAAAGCTTTCTGAACTGTATATTTCCCCGTGTCAAGGTCCACAGGGGCAGTTTCTCTGCAGGTCTTGTGAGGAAGTGTGTGTAACTGATGTGTGTTACTTGAAAATGAAATAACTTTCCCATCCAATTACTGGAGGACACAGTTCTACTGCCTGTAGACATTCCAGCCCAACTCCAGACAACAATTTTATTGGCATTTTAGCCATTGGTGACCCAGTGACAATATCTATCATTACTTTATGCATTGTCGCCAGGCCAAGACCAGACAGTTCTGGACAAAACCCACCCTGGAGTCTATGAGACTCACTCCCCCGGGGGATCCAGACTTGGGATGCCCCGCTGTGTCAAACCCCCCAGGTCGCCCAAAAACTCACCTTCCTTCCCGGTGCAGCAGCCATATCCCCACTATTCCTTTAGCAGGGTGTGTGCCCACACTAGGCATTTGTAAATGCAGCCAGCCACATGCCGATTCATCAATGAGTTCATCAGTGCATATAGCTGTGATACATTGGCGTACACTGGCTGCGGAGAGTAGTGACTTCTGGATCACGATACACGTAAAAAGTTTTGAACTGACTCAGCGGCAGTTGGGTATGGGGGGGATGATCTGCCACACTGCCTGTTCTATGGTGGTTTGAGGACAGCACGCTGTTATATAGGCTGCAGGGTTCTGCATGCTGCTTGTTTTTGGGGATGTGGGGGATCTGCCACACTACCCCGCATGCTGTCTGTTTTATGAGGAGGGGGGATTCTGCATGCTGCTTGTTTTTGGGGATGGGGGAATCTTCCAAACTACCTGTTTTAGGGGTGATTGGGGGGTACTGCCATGTCCTGTAAAGTTCTGTAGAGGGCTATTTGAGCTTATCATTTGGTTCAGAATATATATACTTATATGTATAAATATATATTTATATATAATTCCTCCTCAAAATCCTAGGTGCATCTTATGGGCATGTGCGTCTCATAGAGCCAAAACTATGGTGTGTGTGTGTGTATATATATATATCGCAGGGACGACTACCGCCACTACCTTACAGGGGTGACTTTTACAAGACATGGGGTTCTGCCTTGAGCTTACCATTTGGTTCAAAAAAAAAATATATATATATATATATATATCCTCCCCAAATTCCTAGGGCATCTCATGGGCATGTGTGTCTTATAGAGTGAAAACTATGGTATGCGTATTGTGAGGATCAGCTCTGGTAGACAGCAGGATGTTAGCAGTATTGAGGCTCAGAGGCGAAAGGTTCAACTTAAAGTCCGTGTTTATTCACACAAAAGGTCCATAACACAAAATATCCTTTTTGGGTTACATCACATTTTCAGGAAAAATGCCACAGAATTGCATCAGACAGGCAACGGCCCTTTTTAGTTTTTTGTCCAAGCTTGCACACTTGTAGCCGAATCCACCTCGGGTCCACATGAAATAGCCTGTATAAGAGCTTCCAGCCAGGCACACAGTCTGCTAGACACAGCCAGTGCACAGCTGACTCCCCAGGCTATTTATGCGGCCCGCAAAACCCGGACCCGGGTAGGGGATGGAGTCCCACCCTGCTCTACTCCATCCCGTCCCGGGTTAGCCTTTCGGCTATACTAAAATTTCAGCCATTAGCAGCTGATGCTGGAGAAAACTACACAGCTTTACTGCACCAAGGCCAGGTACCTTGGTGCCACATACCTACCGTCAATGACGGCACCTTGCACCTTACCACTATATATATATATATATATATATATATATATATATATATATATATATATAAATTGCAGGGTTGGTATATCTTGTGGTGAGTCATCCTAGTCCTAGTTTTAAGGTTTTAGTGTGGTGTTGTGGTACTGTTTTAGATATTAACAAATTCTGCTTGAGAAAGTCAGAGTTATCTTCAGCGCCTATGTTGGGTCCTCTGTAGCTTGCAGGGTGATGTCATGCTATTGTTACCCAGCAGAAGCCAGAGTTATCATCAGCCCTTATGTTGGGTCCTCTGTAGCTCACAGGGTGATGTGATGCTATTGTTACCCAGCAGAAGCCAGAGTTATCGTCAGCGCCTATGTTGGGTCCTCTGTAGCTTGCAGGGTGATGTCATGCTATTGTTACCCAGCAGAAGCCAGAGTTATCATCAGCCCCGATGTTGGGTCCTCTATAGCTTGCAGGGTGATGTCATGCTATTGTTACCCAGCAGAAGCCAGAGTTATCGTCAGCCCCGATGTTGGGTCCTCTGTAGCTCCCAGGTGATGTCATGCTATTGTTACCCAGCAGAAGCCAGAGTTATCATCAGCCCCGATGTTGGGTCCTCTGTAGCTCCCAGGTGATGTCATGCTATTGTTACCCAGCAGAAGCCAGAGTTCGGATTTTGTATGCAGCAGATAAAAACTTTATCCCAAATGTCTTTGGTGTCTGAAGATCTTCCCCGGGGCTGAGCTTTAAACACCGAGCATAGAGCCGTCTGATCTGTCCTTGCAGAAGGAAATACATTTCCCAAAGTGGTCCACAGAGACCTCCCCTCCGCCTGTGCTGCGAGGGATTGTGTCTAAGCGACATACGCTTCTTCTGAAGAAAATACCTTTTCTATCCAATTATTACAGTCTTGTAAACAACTGGCAGATGGGAAGTTTGTGCCAAAAAGCTCTGGCTATCGTTCCAATTTTTTTTCTGTTTATTTAAAACACACCTCAAATCTACTGAATTTAGGCAGATCTTTAAAAGCTTGTCATTTCCAACTACTGCATATTTCATATATCATATGCCATCTTGTTATAGATGTTGCCAATAAGATTGTAATAACTGTAACTTATGTAACAATATTTGGGCAAATGTATTCGGACACCTACATATAACATATATTCATTTTTTGGAAATTAAATTTACATCCATATGCATTAAAATGTAGTTGGTTCCCTTGTTGCAATTAAAAACAAGTTCCACTTTTTTTGAAATGTGAAAAGATTTTGAAATGTGGAAATGTACAGCCATTCATCCAAAAGAGGCAATGAGGGTTTTTTTTGTGCAAACATTCTGCTGGTGGCACTGTTCTGCTTTTCAGGACATTCGCTGTTCAAGTGGTCACCAGTGGATGACCTGGATGAGCTGCCAGATCATTAAGCCCATCAGCTGCTACACTTGGTCTTAAATACATGCCAAACCGTTAGTTACAGGCAGCAACTTTTGTTACTGTGAGTTTACAGCTTCTCCTGGTCTGTAATGTAGCAGACTTCCATACTTTTCCCAGAGGTTGCTCGGATTCCTCGAATTATTTCCTGAACTCGCAGGCTTCAACATTATTCCTTGAGGTTGCTTGGTTCTTTCCACTATGTCCTTGGCTCATAAGGCTCCTAGTGCCTTACTTGGAGGCTGCTGGAATCTGGTTCTGTGTAAGTAATGTGCAAACACTTTGGGGTCCCTGTTTTAAATTAGTTGATCCACTCCTGAGTTCCTTGATTTATAGTCCTTTATATAGTATAGTGTTTCAAGGCCAGATACAATAGAGACCCTGTTGCTCTGTTGATATACTGTATGTAATTAATGTTCTGCATTCACACCACAAGGTTCTAGTGCACTTGTTCTGGAAAAATCCTGCCCATGTATTCAGTGGCCTGGAGCACCTTGGGTCCAATAGAGAATAACGTTCTTGGATCGCACATGAAAAAACCAGTGAAAATCATTCTTGTAGCCCTCGAGAGGAAATCAATCTTGGAGGCCTGGGAAAGTAAATCATTCTTGGTTGCCCCTAGAGGAAATCATTCTTGGGGGCCCACCGGTGAAAATCATTTTTGTAGCCCTCCAGAGGAGGTCATTCTTGGGGGCCCACAGGAGAAAATAATTCTTGGAGCCAACCAGAGGAAATCAATTTTGGGGGCCCACGAAAGTAAATAATTCTTGGAGCCCCTTAAAGGAAATTATTCTTGGGGCCCACCAGAGGAAATCATATTTTGGGTGCCCACAAGAGGAAAACAATCTTTGGGGTTCATCGTTCCTCTGAAACACAAGTAGATTGTTTCATTTGGGGGTGCAGGTGGAGTGCCTGTGCAGGATGGGGGGCAAACCGATGGGGCTCTAGACTTGCTGCTCTACATTGCTTTTTGGATGTAGCTAAGCCTTATTCTTCACTCCCTCTGCCTCTTTTGCTTCCCCATTCTCTCCATCTTTCTTGTTTCAACATTCCCTTCCTCTTTCTCTCCTATCCACATTCCCTCTGCCCTCTTTTTCCTCATTCTCGTCACCTTTTTCTGCTTTCTTTTTGCAATCTCCTCCTTCATTTACCCTTTTTCTCACATTCCCATCACCCTCCTGTTCTTTTTCATATTCTCTACATCTTTTTCTCTTTCCCACATTTCCTCCTTCGCCATTTAATTTCTGCACACTGTTCACCTTTCTGTTTTAGCATTATTTGCGCTCATGTCTCTAGCCTTGACTTTCCCTATCCTTCTTTTCATACTTTCTCTCTAATTGTCTCTATTGCTGTCTAAATATGAATGTATGTATCAGCCTGAATTTTGGTGCACAGTGCCTCTTAACCTAAGGCTGGCCCTAACTATGATGTATATTATAAAAAAAAGCAATGTGTATAAAACAAATAGCAAATGTACATTGCCAAATAAATAACAAAGGAACAGAACACAATGGCCAAACCAGGAACACTGGGTTAGACGTGGATCTTCTGTACTGCCCTGTTGGTGGCCCTGGCTTGGTGCCGCAGCTCACACTACTGGCCCCCTTTGTGTAAGTGTGCCAAGAACCTTTACATTCACTGAGCAAAAGGCAAATTGGACATGACCAAAGCACCTTTTTATATCTACCACAAACAACAAAAGGTGTAAAAAATGTGTACACAGCATACGGTCCTGCAGTATAAAATAATATTGTATTAGACAAAGGGCTATTTCATCTGCTTTTTCCACTTTTGTGAGAATTAGTTTAACCTGTAATCATAACCCATTTAGAAACTGTGAATATTTGTACCGCAAGCCTTCAATCCCCCTCTATCTCTGTGATTGCCGAATCAAATGTGGGCACCTTTCAGCTTAATTCACCAAACAAATAAATACTCATTGGCAGGATATTAAGAAAACAATTTTAAATCTTCAAAGAACAACAACCCCATCAATCATACTTTGAGCCTTTAATTATCTACAGTGGAGCCAAAGAAGTTAGTGTAGCAGAACTAACAGTGACAATCTGTTCACTGCCCAACCCAAATGAAGATGCCACTAAACAGACTTCACATGCAGCAGGCACTGTATATGTACCAAGGAAAAACTACAGCAGGGTGCACTGTAACGTTTATTTATCAGTGTCCTACCATGAAACCTGAAGCAATCACCTAGCACTAAACCAGGAGCACTGGATCCTCACTAAACAGAGCAATCACCAAACACTAAACCAAGGGCAATCACCTCACAGTATAGTAAAAGTAATCATCTAACAATATGCTAAAAGCAATCACCTACCTGTAAAGAGAAATCACCTAAAACTAAACTAATGGCAATCATTTAACACTAAACTAAGATCAACCAAACACTAAGTGCATTCACTAAACTAACGGAATTTGTCTAACACTGTACTAAGGGCAACCGCCTAACACTAAACATTAACACATCAATCATCTTACACTAAACTAGGAGCAATCACCTAACATTAAAGTAGGAACAATCACCTAACACTAAACTAGGAAAAATCACCTAATACTAAACTAGGAACAATCACCTAATACTAAACTAGGAGCAATCACCTAACACTAAACAAGGAGCATTCACCTAACACTTAACTAGGAGCAATCACCTAACACTAAACTAGGAGCATTCACCTAACACTAAACTAGGAGCAATCACCTAACACTAAACTACGAGCAATCACCTAACACTAAACTAGGGTCAATCACCTAATACTAAACTAGGAACAATCACCTTACACTAAACTAGGAGCAACCACCTAACACTAAACTAGGAGCAATCACCTAAAACTAAACTAGGAGCAATCACCTAAAACTAAACTAGGAGCAATCACCTAACACTAAACTAGGAGCAATCACCTTACACTAAACTACGAGCAATCACCTAACACTAAACTAGGATCAATCACCTAACACTAAACTAGGAGCAATCACCTAAAACTAAACTAGGAGCAATCACCTAAAACTAAACTAGGAGCATTCACCTAACACTTAACTAGGAGCAATCACCTTACACTAAACTACGAGCAATCACCTAACACTAAACTAGGATCAATCACCTAACACTAAACTAGGAGCAATCACCTAAAACTAAACTAGGAGCAATCACCTAAAACTAAACTAGGAGCATTCACCTAACACTTAACTAGGAGCAATCACCTTACACTAAACTACGAGCAATCACCTAACACTAAACTAGGAGCAATCACCTAACACTAAACTAGGAGCAATCACCTAACACTAAACTATGAGCAACCACCTAACACTAAACTAGGAGCAATCACCTAAAACTAAACTATGAGCAACCACCTAACACTAAACTAGGATCAATCACCTTACACTAAACTAGGAGCGATCACCTAACACTAAACTAGGAGCAATCACCTAATACTAAACTAGGAGCAACCATCTAACACTAAACTAGGAGCAATCACCTAACACTAAATTAGGATCAATCACCTAACACTAAACTAGGATCAATCACCTAACACTAAACAAGGAGCAATCACCTTACACTAAACTAGGAGCAATCACCTTACACTAAACTAGGATCAATCACCTAACACTAAACTAGGAGCAATCACCTAACACTAAACTAGGAGCAATCACCTAACACTAAACTAGGAGCAATCGCCTAACACTAAACTAGGAGCAAATGCCTTACACTAAACTAGGAGCAATCGCCTTACACTAAACTAGGAGCAATCACCTTACACTAAACTAGGAGCAATCACCTTACACTAAACTAGGAGCAATCACCTAACACTAAACTAGGAGCAATCACCTTACACTAAACTAGGTGCAATCGCCTTACGCTAAACTAGGAGCAATCACCTAACACTAAACTAGGAGCAATCACCTTACACTAAACTAGGAGCAATCACCTAATACTAAACTAGGAGCAATCACCTAACACTAACTAGGAGAAATCACCTAACACTAAACTAGGAGCAATCACCTAACACTAAACTAGGAGCAAACACCTTACACTAAATTAGGAGCAATCACCTAATACTAAACTTGGAGCAATCACCTAACACTAAACTAGGAACAATCACCTTACACTAAACTAGGATCAACCACCTAACACTAAACTAGGAGCAATCACCTAACACTTAACTAGGAGCAACCACCTAACACTAAACTAGGATCAATCACCTAACACTAAACTAGGAGCAATCACTTAACACTAAACTAGGATCAATCACCTAACACTAACTAGGATCAATCACCTAACACTTAACTAGGAGCAATCACCTGACACTAAACTAGGAGCAATCACCTAACAAACACTAAACTAGGATCAATCACCTAACACTAAACTAGGAGCAATCACCTAACACTAAACTAGGAGCAATCACCTAACACTAAACTAGGATCAATCACCTAACACTAAACTAGGAGCAATCACCTAACACTAACTAGGAGCAATCACCTAACACTAAACTAGGAGCAATCACCTAACACTAAACTAGGAGCAATCACCTAACACTAAACTAGGAGCAATCACCTAACACTAAACTAGGAGCAATCACCTAACACTTAACTAGGAGCAACCACCTAACACTAAACTAGGATCAATCACCTAACACTAACTAGGAGCAATCACCTAACACTAACTAGGAGCAATCACCTAACACTAAACTAGGAGCAATCACCTAACACTAACTAGGAGCAATCACCTAACACTAACTAGGAGCAATCACCTAACACTAAACTAGGAGCAATCACCTAACACTAAACTAGGAGCAACCACCTAACACTAACTAGGATCAATCACCTAACACTAAACTAGGAGCAATCACCTAACACTAAACTAGGAGCAATCACCTAACACTAAACTAGGAGCAATCACCTAACACTAAACTAGGAGCAATCACCTAACACTAAACTAGGAGCAATCACCTAACACTAAACTAGGAGCAACCACCTAACAAACACTAAACTAGGAGCAATCACCTTACACTAAACTAGGAGCAATCACCTAACAAACACTAAACTAGGAGCAATCACCTAACAAACACTAAACTAGGAGCAATCACCTAACACTAAACTAGGATCAATCACCTAACACTAAACTAGGAGAAATCACTAAACACTAAACTATGAACTATCACCAAATTCTAAACTGAAATAAACTATGAGCTTTAACTTAAAACTAAACTGGGAGCAATCACCTAACACTAAACTAGGAGCAATCACCTAACACTTAACTAGGAGCAACCACCTAACACTAAACTAGGAGCAATCACCTAACACTAAACTAGAAGCAATCACCTAACACTAAACTAGAAGCAACCACCTAACACTAAACTAGGATCAATCACCTAACACTAAACTAGGAGCAATCACCTAACACTAAACTAGGAGCAATCACCTAACACTAAACTAGGATCAATCACCTAACACTAAACTAGGAGCAATCACTTAACACTAAACTAGGATCAATCACCTAACACTAAACTAGGAGCAATCACCTAACACTAAACTAGGATCAATCACCTAACACTAACTAGGAGCAATCACCTAACACTAACTAGGAGCAATCACCTAACACTAAACTAGGAGCAATCACCTAACACTAAACTAGGAGCAATCACCTAACAAACACTAAACTAGGAGCAATCACCTAACACTAAACTAGGATCAACCACCTAACACTAAACTAGGAGCAATCACCTAACACTAAACTAGGATCAACCACCTAACACTAAACTAGGAGCAATCACCTAACACTAAACTAGGAGCAATCACCTAACACTTAACTAGGAGCAACCACCTAACACTAAACTAGGATCAATCACCTAACACTAAACTAGGAGCAATCACCTAACACTAACTAGGAGCAATCACCTAACACTAACTAGGAGCAATCACCTAACACTAACTAGGAGCAATCACCTAACACTAACTAGGAGCAATCACCTAACACTAAACTAGGAGCAATCACCTAACACTTAACTAGGAGCAATCACCTAACAAACACTAAACTAGGAGCAATCACCTAACACTAAACTAGGATCAATCACCTAACACTAAACTAGGAGCAATCACCTAACACTTAACTAGGAGCAATCACCTAACACTTAACTAGGAGCAATCACCTAACACTAAACTAGGATCAATCACCTAACACTAAACTAGGAGCAATCACCTAACACTTAACTAGGAGCAATCACCTAACACAAAACTAGGAGCAATCACCTAACACTAAACTAGGAGCAATCACCTAACACTAAACTAGGAGCAACCGCCTAATAAACACTAAACTAGGAGCAATCACCTAACACTAAACTAGGATCAATCACTAAACACTAAACTAGGAGAAATCACTAAACACTAAACTATGAACTATCACCAAATTCTAAACTGAAATAAACTATGAGCTTTAACTTAAAACTAAACTGGGAGCAATCACCTAACACTAAACTAGGAGCAATCACCTAATACTGAACTAAGAACAACCACCAAACACTAAACTAAGGGCAATCACCTAACCCAAATTTAAGGTCAATCACCAAACTCTAAACTGAAAGCAATTACCGACCACAATCACCAAACACTAAACCAAGAGCAATAACAAAACACTAAGCTTAGAGCACTCACACACTAAACCAAGACTTTGGGCTCAGCACTAGGTTAAGGCCAATCACCTAACATTAAACTAGGAGCAATAACCAAACACTAGGCAAATCTCCTAAAACTAAACTACAAACATTCTGCCCTCTCTTCTGGTCACCTGGGCAAACAAGGAATTCACCAGTCAAAATGTTAACTTTTTCTTTCTCTCCGCTGATTGGGCATTTGGCAAATCTTCCCCATCTGTCTTAGAGCTGGAAGCCAGAGTGCAGTGCCTGCAGCCGTGAACAAGGTTCAACTTTAACTCCAGCAACGATTTATAGGGTCTGAAGAAAGGTGGGGATTCACCTGCACAGGTGGAGGCCTAAGGACACATACAGATGCTTACCTACTTTCACATTTCCTCATCCCATTCTACTTTCCCATTCTACAGACAGACCGACCCCCTGCCCGGGCACCAGCTATGTGGGTCTTTTAGCCCAGAGCTACCAACCTGCATAGCCCATGGGCAACAAGCTCTTCACCCTCCCACAAGGCTTTGGGGAGGCAGGTAATGGGGCCCAGGGATAATGGCAGGTCAACCGCTTGCTGCAGGGGACATGCCAGCCCCTCAAGCTTTGTGAACTGGTATAGGGGACTCATGGACCCCCTTACCAGTTCAAAAACAGTTAAATGTAAAAAAACACGACACATAAGAAAAAATGTTGTTTTTATTCTTCCTCCAATACTTACCTTTTATCCATTGCTGGTCTCCGCTGATTCCAAAAGCTGGTCCAGCGCTGTCCAACGCTGGTCCTCACTGACATGCAGAGAGTTCAGTGGACTCCAGGCATGCGCCCCGCTTCCGCCATCTCTCCACTGTCAGTGACAGCTCCTGGCTCCCCCACTGCAGGAAGGGGCTACTTATAGAAGGATGGAGTTGTGACATCACAAGAACGATGCCGGGGCGCCGCCAGGGGGTTGGATGCTGCAGAGACCAGTGTGGGACAGCGCCCGGGGATGAGGACATCATCTGGAGCTGGAATGGGGACATTGGAATGGGGACAATGGCTAACGCAATTAGACGAAAAAGAAGGAATAGATACGTTTATCAAAAAGTGAGCACTGTGGTTTGCACAAAATATCAAATGTTACCAAACCAAAAATCATAGCATTTGCTAAGAACTAGCTGAGTTTTGCATGCAATAGATCTGATATATATGTATACTCTAAGGAACACATTTTATTTTCTTTTTCATTGTTTTATATACATTCTATAATACAAAAATAATCTCAAGATAGAAAAACCTAAGTATAGTACTTGAAAAAAATAGTAGGCTGGAAATAGCAGCGCTACCGTAGCAACTTAGCATAACTTTATAAATAAGCTTACGTTTACTCATATCTTATGATGTATATCCTGACTAGAGATGAGCAATGTTTGGTTTGGCCGATTTGCCTGAATTGCCCCAAGAAATGTCGGTTCGGACGAACAAAACTTTTAACGAAAAAAGTACGAACAAAACTTTTAACGAAAAAAAACGTACTTTTTTTCGTTAAAAGTTTTGTTCGTCCGAACCGACATTTCTTATTTAAGCTTGTTTATAAAGTTATGCTTAGTTACTAGGGTAGCGCTGCTATTTCCAGCCTTCTATTTTTTTCAAGTACTATACTTAGGTTCTTCTATCTTGAGATTATTTTTGTATTATAGAATGTATATAATACAATATCCCCATTCTAAAACGTACTAAACATACTTTTTTTCGTTAAAAGTTTTGTTCGTCCGAACCGACATTTCTTGGGGCAATTCAGGCAAATCGGCCAAACCAAACATTGCTCATCTCTAGTCAGGATATACATCATAAGATATGAATAAACTTAAGCTTATTTATAAAGTTATGCTAAGTTACTAGGGTAGCACTGCTATTTCCAGCCTTCTATTTTTTTTCAAGTGCTATACTTAGGTTCTTCTATCTTGAGATTATTTTTGTATTATAGAATGAAAAAGAAAAAAAAATGTGTTCCTTAGAGTAAAAAAATGTGTCCCTTAGAGTATACATATATATCAGATCTATTGCATGCAAAACTCAGCTAGTTCTTAGCAAATGCTATGATTTTTGATTTGGTAACATTTGATATTTTGTGCAAACCACAGTGCTCACTGTTTGATAAACGTATCTATTCCTTCTTTTTCGTCTAATTGCGTTAGCCATTCTTTAACTAAAGGGGGGTGGTAATTGTTTTCCAGTGTCTTGGTATCAGTACCTTGG
The DNA here is from genome assembly GCA_027917425.1 of Gastrophryne carolinensis. Classification (NCBI taxonomy): domain Eukaryota; kingdom Metazoa; phylum Chordata; class Amphibia; order Anura; family Microhylidae; genus Gastrophryne; species Gastrophryne carolinensis. Next base: position 44,955,176 of record CM051236.1, read on the forward strand.
CTGCATTGGTCAAGTGTATTTGTAAAGAGTTTTTGTATTTAATGCTGGACTTTGAAGAGTGTAGTAGGTGTAGTAGCATCACCGCTGATGTGATCATTCTCATTGCATCACTTAGGGGGTTATTTAAGAAAGCATATCGCCAGGTAGCGCCTCGTAGCGGCAGGCAGCGCCTGGAGAACGCTGGGCGCTGTACAAGGAACCACATTTATGAAAGCGCATCTGGTGAGCAACTCTAACAGCGCCATGTAGCGTCACATGTATTATTACAGGCGGCTCAGCGTATAGCGCTGGCGCTCTAGCTTCCAGAGCACCAGGTATTACCTTTCGCTCATTGTCGCTCTCCCATACATTTCAATGGCCGTTCATTTGCTTGTTAAAGCAACGTGTTTGACATTTTTCTTTTTCTTTTTTTTTTTTTGATCAAATAATTGTGTGACCTCTCCTGGCTGCAAACAAACACTTTTTATGCAGAATTGTCATTACAGGTCTGGCACTAAAGTTTTAGAGGCCGATTCATTAATAGCGGCAGGTAGCGACAGTTGAGCGACTGTAGCAGCATTTTCAGTCGGTTTGCCGTAATGTTGAATATTGGGTGAGGAGTCGCTATTTGACAGGTTCCGCGCTGTATGGGAGCGCATGATAGCGACTGGCCCTAGCGACCGGCTCCCACCATATTCATTAAAAAATCACACTCAAAAAATTCTCGCGCTGTAAAATGCATGTTTAAACCCCAGAGCGCTGGCGGCGATGGGTTAAAAGTAGTTTTTTAACCCCCAAGCAACCATATTTTTGGAAACCAAAAAAAACAAGTTTTTTAAATAATTTTGTAATATGAATACATTAATATCAGACCTGTAATATCAATTCTGTACAATTTATTTTTTTTATTTTTTCCCTTAAAAAAATCTAAAATGGCCGAAGTGGTCCCAGAATTTTTCACATTAAAAAAAAAAAAATTAATAACAATTAATTATTAATATTTAAAGATTGTTCCATTAAAATGCATTGGAGAGCGCCAGGTAGCGAGAGGTCATACCTGTCGCTGTTCAAGGTCGGACGCTGGCACTGTGGGTTGAGGCTGGAATAATGATGAATGAGTCGCTATATGGCGCTATCTCAGTCGCTAAGCAGGATTGGCTTGATAAATGTGTGATTGTGGTGGGGAGCCGGCAATCTCGTGGCGGGGCCCGTCATTACCGGCCGCTCACCAGTCGCTACCTGTCGCTATCCCTTCATAAATAAGGGCCTTAATGTCACAGTGTTAAAACAATGTCATTCCATGTGTTTTTGCTTTGTTACTGGTGGATATGTGTTCAAAAACAGACTTTAACAGCGCCTGGCAGTCTATGCTATAGCGCCCAGATTTAGAGCGCTGATGCTGTGTGTGTGTCCTTTCGCCGAGAGTCGGTCGCACTGAGCTGGCGCTACCTTTCGCTCGCTGCAGTGCTGTACTGGTGTTAGAGTGCCCTGGCCCAACAGGCCAGGTTACTACAGCGACTGAGGCACTATGTTACAGCACCCGATACCCGCTTACAGCATCTACTACCGGTTGATCTAGGTGCCGCTATACAGACGCTCATCTGCCGATACCTGGCGTTAGTAGTGAATCAGCCTCTATAAGTCTTGATGAAAAGACTTCACATTAGCCGAACACACTAGAAGAGAGTCAAAGAGTCAAGATATACATCAAAAGATTACGAGGCCGATTCATTAATAGCGGCAGGTAGCGACAGTTGAGCGACTGTAGCAGTATTTTCACAGCGCCCGCTAGTAGTCGCTGTGCTTGGCCATTGTTCGGTTGTTGATAGCGACTCAATCGGTGTGCAGTAATGTTGAATACAAGGTGACGAGTCGCTATTTGACAGGTTCCGCGATGTATGGGTGTGCATGATAGCGACTGGTCAGAGCGAACGGCTCCTACCATATTCATCAAAAAATCACGCTTAAAAAATTCTTGCGCTGTGAAATGCATGTTTAAACCCCAGAGCGCTGGCGGCGATGTGTTAAAAGTAGTTTTTTAACTCCCAAACAACCATATTTTTGGAAACCAAAAAAAAAAATTTTGAAAGAATTTAGTAATATGAATACAATAATATCAGACCTGTAATATCAATTCTGCACAATTTTTTTTTTTTACCTTAAAAAAAATTATCTAACATGGCAGAAGTGGTCACAGAAATTTTCACATTTAAAAAAAAAAAAAAAAAAACTTTAATAATTATGAATATTTAAAGATTGTTCCATTGAAATGCATTGGAGAGCGCCAGGTAGCGAGAGGTCATACCTGTCGCTGTTCAAGGTCGGACGCTGGCGCTGTGGGCTGAGGCTGGAATAATGATGAATGAGTGGCTATATGGCGCTATCTCAGTCGCTAAGCAGGATTGGCTTGATAAATGTGTGATTGTGGTGGGGAGCCCACACCCTGTACATACAGATTTCCCACATTAATCCGGACCCTCACCCTGAATAAGAGTCTATCTTATATGTTTCCCACACCCTGTACATACAGATTGCTCACATTAAAAATCATCCTACCTGCATCTACTGCATGTTATGAGCCTTTAAACATCCAAGATGGCGGCTCATGGGACATTAGGCAGCCTGCAAACAGGAAGTGCCTTCTAACTGTGCTGCTCTGCATTCTGGGGTTGCTGACCTTTTCCTGACCCCAGCTCTGCTCTGTCTGAGCAAAGCACAGCTATAACCCGCCCCCTGTACTTTATCCTGCTCTCCTCAGTAAGTGTGATGCTTCTGAGTCAAGATGGCGGCGCCTGTATAGAGTTGCAGCCCAGTGGGGGGAAGATTAATAAGTAAGTAACTAAAAACTTAAAATATATTAACTCTAGATGCCGGGAAATCATTTTATAAGGGTTTGGGCTTTTTAATAAATCATGGTGAAGGTCCGGTTTAAGTTACATTGCATGGCCACCAAATATGGAGCATGGTGTCCCTTTCCTGCACCACATATCCAGCAAGTTTCGGAGTAATTTGCATATATCTTGTGCAGGATTTCTGGGGTACGATACCTGCTTGAAAGAACTTTTTAGTTGGTTTCTTGTGCAGCACTATTAATAGAGAATTTGTGTTCAGGGCCGGATCAAGTTGGTGGAGGCCCCTGGGCACAAAAACTAAAGGAGGAGGTCCCAGATACAGCATTTTTATACTTCAAAATAATAGTCCAGCCAAGTAACTGATTGGTGGTTGTCTGGCACCCGCCTACTTACTGGAACGTCAGATGGAGTCCCTTGTGCCCCCCTTGTGCGGGTGCGTGCTGCTCGGGAACTCCTGCTTTGCCATTCTGGGTGGGGGGTGTAGTCACCCGGCTGGTCCAGCAGAAAACAGTCCCCTGCATTGAGCTGCCAGCGGCTGTGCTTGGTGGCTTATGTGCAGTGACAGCTCTGCACCCATCAATGTAGCGTTGCTGGCGGCAGCTCTGCTGCTCTAGACTTTACGTCCTGCCCTGTGGTGCCTTCGTCTGCAGGTTTGAAAAAAAAGCTTTGCCAGATGAGGGGGGTCCCCACTGTTGCTGACCCCACGGCCCGTCAGACCAAAGACTGAAACGCCTCCTGGACCAGACCATAACCCAAAGGTTGGTGGAGGCCCCCTTTGCAGGGCAAGTGGTGAAGGCCCCAGGGCACGTACCCCTTGCATCCTCCTCATAATCCGGCCCTGTTTTGTTCTAGAGAGAACATCTCTTTCCAGTTCCGGTCTGAGAAAGAGACATTCAGCTTACTTTTCCATTTGTTTTTCCAAGTTAATGAGTAAATGCTTTGACTTGTGAACATGGTGTAGGCCCAAGAAGGCAGGTGGGATGTTGGGTGATGTTCTGGATGAGCTGAACTTTTTCACCCATGAATAGAGGTGATTAAAACAGACCAACACCCACCCTGCATGGGTTTTGGTCTGCTTTAAGCTACACTAACAGGCTTGCACAGTTGAAAGAAGCACGATAGATCCCTCAGATGTGATGTGATAGCCATGAGTGAAGCTGTTTACATTTGTAACATTAGGGCCCCAGACTGCTATACAGTGAAACAAAGCAGGGTACAACTATTGTTACATTAGTGTAATAATTAGTATAATACTGCCTCTTTGTAGGTAAGGTCTCTTTGTAGGTAAGGTCTCCAGAACTGTACACAGTATTTTGTCTGTGGCCTCACCAGGGTTCTATATGGCATTATCCACAACTTCCCTCTTCCTACTGGTGATGCAAAGTTCGAGGCATCACCAGTAGGAAGAAGGAGGTTGTGATACTATTGTATAGAGCTCTGGGGATGTTAACTCACGTACAAGAAGACATTATTCAAACAGAAAGGGCCCAAATGCGGGCTACAAAATTGGTGGAAGGAGTTAACCTAAAGTCAAGAGAGAACTTAGTTTGTACAGTTGAGAGGAAAGAAGGGAGAGAGGAGACAATATTGAGACCTTTATGTGAAAGTATTGAATAAGGTTCAGGAGGGAAGTGTTTTTAAGAAGAAACTTAATGATAGAAGGGGGCACAACCTAAGTGAATGTAAACATGCCTGGGATAAGCATCTATCCTAGGATACACACATAAGGGCAGACTAAATGGACCATGTGGTCTCCCTTTGCCATCACCCTTCTATGCATTTTGTGCTGCTCTATAACACAACCGCTCATGCGCAGCGCCATCCGCCATCCGTGGGTCTATGCGAGCGCTATCTTCTGTGCATATGCTCCAAGTTATCTTTCAAAGGAAACCTGTGGCGCTGGGAAGTTGCTTGCAGATCTCCCCTGGAAGTGTCGCCTGCCTCATTATTCCTGTGTGAATGTTGCCAGCTCTGCTGACTACCCGCTCTGGCTCTGACTCTCTGGCCTTGGATATCGACCCTATTCTGGCTCTGACTCTCTGGCTTTGGATACTTACCCTGGTCTGGCTCTTAACCCCTGGCTTGGATGACTACCTGTTTTGGCTCTCTGGACTCTGGATTTAGATTACGACATTCTCTGGCTCTACTGCGTCACTTTCCCCAAAACCTGAACTGGACTTTTCCCATGTTGGACTATGGGTCACTGACCTCTGGTAACATTAGTGGGACCCCAGCTTGTCTGCAGCACTGTCCGTCCTTCCTTGCGGAAGGCTCTGGCAGAAACCAGGCCTGTCTGCAGACTCCCCACACTGGAAGCAAAGCATGGTGTAGCTTGTCACCAATTGCTCATTGCTGGCTCCTAACAGGTGCAGTCAGCCTTAACCCTCTCTTGTCTTCTAGATCTCGCTCAGCTCCAGATTGGCATGCCCAATTCTGTAACACTACCCCACTTAAAACTCTGGCCTTCCCCTCTGCTGAGTTTTCCTAGTACACATCCTCTAGGAAAGTCACAGGTGGTACTGCTGGGAGATGTCTGTATCTACCTCGACCTGATCTTCAATAACACACCCTCTGACAGATACCAGAAGGTGGTGGCTAAGGGGTGCCCCTTCTAAAAGCACTTCAAGACTTCTGAGATCAGCAGCAAGTCCACATCAGAGAGGCTGCCGAGTAATACACTGGTACGCTGCACTTCACTGTTAAGTACAACACTGTCTCTAATCCCAGGTGTGGGGCCTGTAAAATCAACTGTTAACATACTGGGAGAGGAAGAGAGTAGTGTCTGCAACTGTTCTGTGTCTCCAGTAATCACCAAACAAGGGCACCAACTTACTGCCACAGCAGAGGTTGCTATATCTGCTGCAGGCATTCTTGATAGCTATTGGCAGGCAGATGAAATTTTTGAAGTGCGGTCCTGGGCAAAATAATTCTGCATCTGTCCTGGCCGTAATCATTCTGCATTTGTCCCGGGCAAAATCTTTCTGCATCTTTCCTGGGCAAAATCATTCTGCATCTGCATCTGTGCCAAGCAAAATAATTCTGTGTCTGTAACCATACATTTGAATGGTCATGTTTCCTTTTTTGTTTGTTGTGTTTGTTATTTACTGGCCCTTTGAAGGCAACTAGAATGCTGATGTGGCCCTCAGTGAAAATGAGTTTGACACCCCCGCTCAATAACACACAGTATACTGAGCTTGTCGAACTACAGTAAAGTCAGTCATAAGATATATATAACGCCAAGTAGTGCTCCCATGTTACACATTGCACATTTTTAAAACCTTGTTTCCTACAGGACACAGCTAAGAACACTAAGTATGTCATGCTCTAGCCTGACTGTGATTTATTACAGAATTATCAACAGTTAATGTAGCAGAAACTCATAGCGAGCTATATTTGTGATATATGATTAGGAAGTCTATTTTATCAAATACTGACTTTACTTGCCTTAAAGTCCAAGGAGCAAAAGATACATTGCCACCTGGTTTTCCTTCTGAATTTAAAATCTAGTTTCTGCTTCAGACCATCATCAATCATAACAGTAACATGAACATGAATTACAAGCAGAGTCTAGCAATGTCCAAAAGGCAAATTTACACAGCGAAACAAGTATACAAATATACAGTCAAACAAGCATACAAATATAAAGATGTAGAGTTCATCTGTTTTAGAATGAAGAAAACAGAATGAAAGAACTCAGCTACTATCTTCCAGTCTTTCCAGGCTCTGCCTCACTTCTCCAACAGTGACTCCTGTACTTGGTGGTCTCATGGGGTCTATCCATTGAAACTGATGTTAATGATGGTAATGAAGCACTACCCATACCGTTCAACTGTACCTCATTTCGAGGGACTGTCCCTCTTTTGAGTCCACATCCCCCTGCACCTCGTTGTTCTCATATGTCCCTCTCTTGGGTGTAACATGCAGATCTGCATCAACAACTGAGTTATTTGCTTTCTCTGTTCTCATTCCCTCTGCTCTGTTATCTCTTTTAGTGCCAGAGATGTTGTCACCTGTTGCCAGGTCGTTTTTACCATGCTGCGCTGTGTATGTTTAACTGTGATTTCTGAAGGAATTTCCAGGGATTTTTGTCTAATTACACATGTTGGTCTCAGGGGCTGGACAGCCTGACTGGTCAGGGCAGTCCAGCCCCTGGGATCAGTTCCAATCACAGGTTGTATCTCAGTTGCACCAATCACTACACTATTCCCTGTATTCCTAATGGCCAGTCATCCTTTTAAATAAAGTCCAGCCCTGCCCCTGTTGCCCGTTATAGCCAGTATTGCTCAGGGTGGGACTTAGTGTGCTTTACTTGTGAATGACCTGGCTTCATCTGACCATCCCAGTTTGCTGCCCAAACTGAACCTTTGTCTGCCTGACTCCGAACTCCATCTGACCCTCTGGATACTGCATACCTCTGACCCTCTGCGTACCCGGCATGACCCTCAGCTCGTTTCTTACCATTTTTCTGCCTTACCCTCATGAGTAGACGCTCCTTCTGACTTACTACCCATGTATGACCTCGGCTTTGGGATGCCCCTTGTGGTTCATTGACCTTCACCGTAAGCTGACATCCTTTGCGCCTTTTAAGTCCTGGGGGCAACCGTGTCCGGTGAGGCACATTGCGCGTCCCGGTGAGCGGGGGCTTGTCTATAGGCGGAAGCGTCAGCGAAGAATGGGGGTTGTCAGCTTACAGAAGGCAGGTGTCTCGCCGGGCATCACAGTTATCGATTGTTCCTAGCACTCTCATTGTTGCAAAAATTTCCAGGAAAATGATATATTGTTTTTCAGCAGAGTTTGGGCTTTAGCATGAAATGTCTGGTTTGTGATTGTAAGTCTTTTCTTAATATTTTTGGGTAAAAAAATAAAAAATAATAAAAAAAACGTTTTTCAAGAAAATCATAGTGCATGTAGAAGCCCCGTTCCTCCCGATTACCACAGTACACATATCGTTAAACTTTACACTTATCGTTGTGTGCTGGTATGGGGTCATATGGAAAAAAAAAACACACCACACAGAGATTAAAGTCATTTTTTTCTACTTACCTTGTTTCCAGTTCCGATCTCTGTGTCACACGCCGATTAGTAAAAGCCAAAAGTGATCGGCGGAAGTCTAGCGGGAGACAGGTGATCATGTTCCCTGCCCCCCACCCGTCATTTCACTCCCCTATAAAAAAACCGTCCCTGGTGGGTCTGTCAGGAGTCACCACGAGGGGCAGGGAACAGGCGCTCTCTGCCCCGCTGAAGACCACGGACTGAAAAGGAGACCCTAGTGCTGGATCCCGGACCAAGGTGGGGAATAATGCCAGAATCAATGGCACTAGCACTTAATGGTAAAAGAGGCACCACTGCAGAATCTACATGGCTGGCATTTAAAGGGTTATACTGGATGGACATCCTTAGAAGAAACAGCACCCATATGCATCCCTCCCCAGGGAAAAAAAAGGAACATAAAAACTAATTTACATTTTGTAGCTCCTGTCATGGGTGAGTTTCCCCCCTGAATGGCATCCCATGGAGCTGCAGGTAGCTTGCAACGAGGAAGTATTGCTGGGTTTCCTGCCATTCTGCATTGTGGGTTATGTCAGTTAAATCATGAGTAGACGCTCCTTCTGACTTACTACCCATGTATGACCTCGGCTTTGGTATACCCCTTGTGGTTCATTGACCTTCACCGTAAGCTGACATCCTTTGCGCCTTTTAAGTCCTGGGGGCAACCGTGTCCGGTGAGGCACATTACGCGTCCCGGTGAGCGGGGGCTTGTCTATAGGCGGAAGCGTCAGCGGAGAATGGGGGTTGTCAGCTTACAGAAGGCAGGTGTCTCGCTGGGCATCACAGTTATCGATTGTTCCTAGCACTCTCATTGTTGCAAACATTTCCAGGAAAATGATATATTGTTTTTCAGCAGAGTTTGGGCTTTAGCATGAAATGTCTGGTTTGTGATTGTAAGTCTTTTCTTAATATTTTTGGGTAAAAAAATAAAAAATAATAAAAAAAACGTTTTTCAAGAAAATCATAGTGCATGTAGAAGCCCCGTTCCTCCCGATTACCACAGTACACATATCGTTAAACTTTACACTTATCGTTGTGTGCTGGTATGGGGTCATATGGAAAAAAAAAACACACCACACAGAGATTAAAGTCATTTTTTTCTACTTACCTTGTTTCCAGTTCCGATCTCTGTGTCACACGCCGATTAGTAAAAGCCAAAAGTGATCGGCGGAAGTCTAGCGGGAGGCAGGTGATCATGTTCCCTGCCCCCCACCCGTCATTTCACTCCCCTATAAAAAAACCCTCCCTGGTGGGTCTGTCAGGAGTCGCCACGAGGGGCAGGGAACAGGCGCTCTCTGCCCCGCTGAAGACCACGGACTGAAAAGGAGACCCTAGTGCTGGATCCCGGACCAAGGTGGGGAATAATGCCAGAATCGATGGCACTAGCACTTAATGGTAAAAGAGGCACCACTGCAGAATCTACATGGCTGGTATTTAAAGGGTTATACTGGATGGACATCCTTACAAGAAACAGCACCCATATGCATCCCTCCCCAGGGAAAAAAAAGGAACATAAAAACTAATTTACATTTTGTAGCTCCTGTCATGGGTGAGTTTCCCCCCTGAATGGCATCCCATGGAGCTGCAGGTAGCTTGCAACGAGGAAGTACTGCTGGGTTTCCTGACATTGTGCAGTGTGGGTTATGTCAGTTAAATCCAGGCTGCAGCTTGGCTGGGTACTGGGAAAGGAAAGGAAGAAGCCTCCCAGGTCCTGCAAGATGGCGGCGGCCAGGAGAAAATTGGGAAGGCAGTGTTTCCTGCTTTCAGTAGATGCAGGAGCAAATGTAAGTGCTGACAATGATTCTGTACCATACGTGAAGATGGGGTGAGGGAGTTTTGGGGAGTTGGGCCGTCCGGTTTAAAGTGGACCAACACCCAGGATTTTGACTATCCTGGGTTTTGGTCCACTTCAGGGGGGCACCCCGATTGGGGGTGCCCCGCTGTGTGAAACCCCCCAGAAAGCCCCCAAAACTCACCTCACCACGCTCCCACGTGGCTGCGCTGTCCAATCCCCGCCGACGGACAAGCGGGTGACAGCGACGGACAAGACAGCGCGACCGCCGCCGCCTCCCGCACGTCACTCTGACAGGGCGCGCGCCCGTGCTGGCCATTCACAAACGGGTACGTTTTTTGGGGGTTTTGGGGGGGTCCCTCACCGCGGGACATCCCGATCTCGGATGTCCCGCGGTGAGGGAGGTGATCGGCCCGGGAATCTTATAGATTCCAGGGCCGATCACCCCTGGGTGACAGTCCACTTTAAACTCAAGATCTTCCAAGTTATTTTGTTGTACTGTATATGTCGGCCCTTGAAGGTTTTTCCTTTCCTTTACATTTAGTAATATGCAAACACTAGCTAAGCTATACAAATCAGCATATCTTTTGGCGTAGCCTTATTTATAAATCATGGTCCCATACAAACAGGCGTAGCTAGGCTTTCTGGCACCCCTGACATGCTGCACCCGGGGCAAGTGCCCCCTCTGCTCCCCCTCTAACTACACCCCTGGTACATAACATATGTGGCTTTTTATTGCATAGAATTGTTATGCTATATAAAATCGTAAACCCGCAAATTTGCCCCATGTGTATGGAAGAATAACAAACTCGCAGTTCAGTAGCCAAGTAATGTGACAATTAACCAGGGCCAGATTATGAAGGGGAGCAAGGGCGCACACCCCTGGGCCCCCACCACTTGCCCTGCAAGGGGGCCTCCCCCAACCTTTGGGTTATGGTCTGGTCCAGGAGGATTTTCAGTCCTTGGCCTGATGGGCTGAAGGGCCAGCAACAAAGCTATCAACGGCAGTGTCTTTTTTTATTTTTGCAAACCTGCAGCCAAAGCCACCACAGGGCAGGATGGAGAGTCTAGAGCAGCAAAGCCGCCGCCAGCAACACTACAGTGATGGGTGCAGAGCTGTCACTGCACATAAGCCACCAAGCACAGCCGCTGGCAGCTCAATGCAGGGAACTGTTTTCTGCTGGACCAGCCGGGTGACTACATTACCCCCCACCCAGAATGGCAAAGCAGGAGTTCCCGAGCAGCACGCACCTGCACAAGGGTGGCACAAGGGACTCGATCTGACGCTCCAGTAAGTAGGCGGGTGCCAGACAACCACCAATCAGTTACTTGGCTGGACTATTATTTTTAAGGGAAATAAAATACTGTATCTGGGGCCTCCACCAGATTTTGTGCCCAGGGGCCTCCACCACACCTAATCCGGCCCTGTCCATGTAACATTCATGACTTCTTCTGAAAGGATGAGGCACAATCTTCCCACTATGGTCTTCTGCAGACAGGAAGCTGCAGATGTAAATTTTACGTTCACTTATCCTTGAGTTATAATCTAATTATGTGCCTAGCGCTGTATTTAATCCTAATGCAAATATATGGGCTTAAAGCCTATTTTTTCTGCTTTTGTGCTTCATTATCTGCAGGCACATTCCTTTGTTGTATTTCAAAGAGGAATCCAGGGATTCAGTGTAGCTTGGAGGACGGGTGAAGGGCGACTGTGGGAAGAAGGAAAAAAGATTCTCTATCTACTAAGTTTGTGGGCACTTTATTCAGACCCTCCTAGCTATCTCTCCCCATATTGTGCATGTGGCGTGTGGTTCTCCATACGCATTAGGAAGAGATGACTGATGTTATTTCATTTCATAGGTTAATGATTGAAGGGCACTAAGCTTGAAGCGCTTTGCAAATGTATTTAGCATAGTGCAAATCATCTTAAACTATCTTTAGACTATCCTGGGTTTTGGTGTGCTCCGCTACGTGAAACCCCCCAGATCGCCTGAGGAAACTCACCTCATCCAGGTCCTATGGCGCATGTGCGGCCGCTAGCCCAATCAGCACACTCGGAGCCGCTGAGCTTTGCACGTCTGAGCAGAGTGGCTCCGAGCGCGCTGGCGGCCGCATCCCCTTCTTCCCTCTAACAGAGAGCAGCCATTTGTGGATGGCCGGGCATGCGCCCTGCTAGAGGGATAGCGGGGACGCGGCCCGCACATGCGCCGTTGGACCGGGAAGTAAGGTAAGTGGGGGGGTTCATACTGTGGGGCATCCCGATTTTGGGATGCCCCGGGGGGAGGGAATCGATCTTATAGATTCCTATATCGATCTTATAGATTCCCGGGCCGATCCTGCTGGGTTTTGGTCCACTTTAAGAGTATTACTGACGTTACTTCTGTAGACATATATACATAGATGACATGCTAGCATTATACAGTACTTCAAAGATTTAGGACTAACTGGCTCATATGGGGGTCATTCAAATGACTTAGGGGTTTTCTGGAATGGCTGAGTTTGGAGAGAACTTTTCTCCCTTAGCACACAATAAACAAAAACAAATAAAACAATAAAAACAATAAAGCAAAATAAAAAATAGGATTACTCCAATACAGTGACTAGAGACAAGTTAACTTTTCGAAATATATTAGACATCAATCTGAAAACATTAGGCATTTGTCAAACTCAAGGCCTGGGGGCCGGATGCAGCCCTCCAGCCCTTTTTATGTGGCCCTCTAGCAGGTACCAGACAGTGGTGGCTGGTCATCGCCCCTTCTGTGCCAAGTGATGCACTGATACGTGGCACGCCACTGTAAAACACAGCCCCTCCTCTAATGCCAGGTACAGTGTCTATAAAAGCAGCTGGTACATGTATTTTTTACATTGTGGGTAGAGAAGAAAGTAGTGGAACAATACGGGTAGGTGTAGATCAGCGCAGAGATGGAAAAGAGTAGTGTAGCTGCGCCTGTAAAGAGTGGCCATACTCCTGATGCTAATGTGTATGGTCTAAATGAAATGGAAACTTTCTAGGAATTATTCTCCTAATCAGAAAGCCAATTAATGACAGGTGCGCTTGAATTAGTGAATGTATCAGGAAAGCAATGAACGTTTATATCAATAACAAATGATGGTTGGTGTTACTGATTTGGTACTCCTCTTAGAGGCCGATTCATTAATAGCGGCAGATAGCGACAGTTGAGCGACTGTAGCAGTATTTTCACAGCGCCCGCTAGTAGTCGCTGTGCTTGCCCGTTGTTCGGTAGTTGATAGCGACTCGGTCGGTTTGCCGTAATGTTGAATATTGGGTGAGGAGTCGCTATTTGACAGGTCCCGCGCTGTATGGGAGCACATGATAGCGACTGGCCCTAGCGACCGGCTCCCACCATATTCATTAACAAATCATGCTCAAAAAATTCTCGCGCTGTAAAATGTATGTTTAAACCCCAGAGCGCTGGCGGCGATGGGTTAAAAGTAGTTTTTTAACCCCAAACAACCATATTTTTGGAAACCAAAAAAAACAAGTTTTTAAAATAATTTTGTAATATGAATACATTAATATCAGACCTGTAATATCAATTCTGTACATTTTTTTTTTTTAACCTTAAAAAAATTATTTAAAATGGCAGAAGTGGTCACTCAATTTTTCACATTTAAAAAAAAAAAAATGTAATAACAATTAATTATGAAGATTGTTCCATTGAAATGCATTGGAGAGCGCCGGGTAGCGAGAGGTCATACCTGTCGCTGTTCAAGGTCGGACGCTGGCGCTGTGGGCTGAGGCTGGAATAATGATGAATGAGTGGCTATATGGCGCTATCTCAGTCGCTAAGCAGGATTGGCTTGATAAATGTGTGATTGTGGTGGGGAGCCGGCGTTCTCGTGGCGGGGCCAGTCATTACCGGCCGCTCACCAGTCGCTACCTGTCACTATTCCTTCATAAATAGGGGCCTAAGTTTTGTATGCTATTTTGAATGTTTATTCTTTACAGCGCCATTAGTAGATGAGCGTTACATGCAATGTTATTGTTAGTCATTCATCTATATAGCAAATTAAAGGTTATTGTTACTTCTATTATGAAAAGATAATAGGTAATGAACTCACCGCCACGGTCCCGGGGTTCACAAACCTCCTAGGGCCTCTGATGTTAATTGAGGTTCAGGTGATTGCCGATATGTTTCCTTATTGTGGTCGGATTTAGGGAGTCAGAATAGAAGCGCTCAGATGGTATAGGTGAGTATGAATAATTTAATAAATTCAAAAAATTAAAAGAAAAAAAATACATTACATTAAATAAATAAAAAGGGCAGGGAGTCTGGTTTCCCGCAGGTGGAAGTCCGATTTCCAGAAGACGGACCAAGCCCAGCAGGGTCAAGTGGTACAGAGATCGGTGCGGCACGTAGTGCACTAGTAAGGCGTAAGGTTGCACAGTACACGTTTCTTTCAGAGCACCGCCTTCTTGGTGGGGCCTTATGGCTCTACCAGAAGAATTTTTAAAGCTGTAAGGCTCCTCTCTGTCCTGCACAGGGCACCACTCACTTAACCCCATCCCCCTATTTATTTTTCATGCCATAGCACTTTTATTTGTTTGTAGTGTGCATGTGTGTTGTTCTTGTTGTAAGTACCTGGACCCTTGTGGGCCCTGTCCCCAAGAACGGGGGTGGAAGAGGTTATAGGCCTTTTGGGGGGTAGATCCCCCTTGAGGCCCGGGCTAGTACCAGGCAGATCTTAATGGCCAGCCAAGGAAACCCCGGTGCTGAAGCGAGCTAGTACCTGGTCAGGCAACGGCCAGAGAAAGTCATACACTGAGGGATCCAGCCATTGGTCCACAGAGAATCATTCGGGTAGTGCCTGAGGACCAAGTTCCCTCTTGTGTTTGGCTCTGTAAGCTAATCCTTGGCATTGTACACTCAGAAACTTTGAATAGCTCAGAGATGGAAAGAGATGATTTGCATGGTTGTGGCCACTGCAAGAAATGATGGGTGTTCATCCGGTGTCTTCACCCTGAAGCAGCCTGGCAGTGGCAACATCCAAAAGGTAAATAGGGGCTGATGGAGGGCAATCTGCCCCTTTTTTATTTTCAGTCTCATGTTCCTCTTTAAATATCCACCCCTGGGGCATTCAGATTTGGTATACTCTACTGTGTGAAACCCCGGCAGTTGCCTGAGATACTTACCTCACCGTGAACTCATGGCGTAAGCACGGCCAGTGACGCCATCTTTCGCATACATCTAGGTCCATTAGCGGCTTTGCCTGCTGTAAATGAAAATGAATAAATCGTAAATGGCTGGTGTGGCCGTGCACACATAGAGGGATGCAGGGAGCGCCAACCGTGAGTGTGACTAAGCTCCCATTTATTTTCATTAGCCACGCATTTATATCTGCAACCAAAGAGGCATTCCCAATGGATTTGCGCATTGGGAACGCTATAGAGGTATGTACTGTTTATCAGGTGACCGACCAAAGTAGGATGCCCCAAGGATAGCCAAAACCTGGAATAGGGAAAATCTCTTCATTGCTAAATACTTTCATTTCATCCAAAGAAGAGAGATTATTATTAAAAAACACAAAAACATCTCAGAGGGTTGTCTCCTGAGTTTTCCTGCCATTTTTGCCCATGGCTGTGGGATCATCACCCAGTCTGGATGTCCTGTGTCTGCAGGAACCTTTTAATACCTCCGGTTCCATTATCTTTCAGAGCGAAATTTCCATCTGGGTTGATGAAATCACAAGAGCACACCGGGATTTTCTTTCTTTACTCTGCAGCTTTGAAGATGTTCTGCAGCTCATTATAATGAAACATGGGCTTCATCACCTTAGGGCGCCATATAGTAACAGCTCTTAATTGAAAAAAGTGTAGCGTGTGAAGGCATTTATGCCTCCGATACCGGATCTCCCATTGCATTGCAACACAGAGTGTTTGATTGTCTGATACAATTATTTCCAGATTATTATTTTGTCAATATCATGACACTGAAAGCAGCTTCGGCTCATTTTATCTCATTGAGCTTCAAAAGCAGAATATTCTATGATTTCAGCAGGTGCCGACTAACCAGTGAGCATTTGTGCCTAGAAGCCTCGAGTTCAGGCCACTGTGTCTTCTCCTGTATGTTGAACTAAATATATGGGGAATGGGATGGGGGGATGCCACACTGCCTATGGAGAATGGGATGGGGGGATGCCACACTGCCTATAGGGGGAATGGGAATGGGTTGATGCCATACTGCCTATAGGTGGAATAGGTTAGGGGGGATGCCACACGGCCTATGGGGAATGGGATGGGGGGGATGCCACACAGTCTATAGGGGGAATGGGAATGGGTTGGTGCCACACTGCCTATAGGTGGAATGGGTTAGGGGGGATGCCACACTGCCTATGGGGAATGGGATGGGGGATGCCACACTGCCTATGGGAAATGAGATGGGGGGATGCCACACTGCTTATGGGAGGGAGAAATGCCACACTGCCTACATGGGTAATGGGATGAGGCGTGCCACACTGCCTATATGTGGAAAGGGATGGGGGAATGCCACACTGCTTATGGAAATGGGAGAGGGGAATGCCACAATGACCATGCGCAATGGGGTGGGGGTGGAATGCCACACTGCCTGTAATGGGGTGTTTTAGCACAACATTTGGTTTAGAATATTTTTTTTTTCTTATCTTCCAAATCCAAAACCTCCAAATCCTAGGTGCGTATTATGGACGGGTACATCTTATATGGTGAAAAATAAGGTATTTATTTAGAATAGCGATGTGTAATGCTTTCATTGTCATTCCTGCAATTATAGATTGGCTGTGCAGCAGAGAAATGGTAAATGATTATTTAGGGGGTTATGATCTGCTTTATGGATCCATCAGAGTAATAAATGTGTATTTTCCTTGTATAGGTGCGGCTTGCTCACCAGTGCGCCAAGCTTCCCTGCCGAGATGATTCTCTAAATTGTCACACATGATCTGAAATCCAGTATGTGCGCAATCCCATGTTAATATAAATTAACCCACCACCCGCTAGGTGGACCAGAAGGGATGTGTTCCAAAACTAGGAAAGACAGCAGGAATATATTTATAATCGTGAAGCTGTCAAAGCAATTACTCTTATATTGACTGAAGTCTTTGAAAAGTGGTTCCGTAGAGAAGAAAATGGAGAGGAAAAAAGCTTTTTTCCGTCCCTGGATGTCGGCACACGTGTCCTTTGACATATACAAAAATTACATTTTCGGCAAGGTTGAATAACAGCTGAAATTTCCTCATGCAGTTCCAGGACTTCTTCTCGGAGAACTGAGATTTGAAAAGAAAATTGTGATATATAACTTTGTTCAGGGCTGGCCTGAGTAGTCATGAGTCGGTGGGGATACACCAGTTGGAAAGCTCCGGATGGTCCCCATTTCTCACTGGAGGGGTGGGACATTGAGAGGGGGGCCCAGGGAATCCTTCATGTACCTCTTCTCCAGTTGACATCATTAGTCACATGGAAGGATTTCACAGACCTCCTCTGTGTTATAACATCCTTCTTCTTCAGCAGACTGTCATTAGCTTGCTGGGACCAAGGAAGGAAGAGGGGACCTGTGTCCTCCCTCACTACAGGTGCCAATGGGGCAGCTGCAAAAGCAGCCCCCAGCCAGCAACAAACCAGTGCCTGTTGGCTCAAAAGGGAATACCAGACTTGGCGGACATGCAGAGGGAACTGCAGTTTCTTTATTCATTTTAAAACATTATTTTTTCTTTTCTTAATTTATGTGAACTGGTGGGGGGGCAAGGGACCCTTTTACCAGTTTAAAGGGCAGTGATGACCAGCATGCCACCTGCCAGCAGTGGTGGGCGGTATACCACATTACCGTATTTTTCGCCCTATAAGACGCACTATTTTCCCCAAATTACATGAGTCTCATGCCCACCTGCATGATTTTCACCGGGAGGCCAACCGAGCAGTGGGCAGACAGGCAAGGAAAATATCCGCTGTCCCCGCTCTGGCTTCCGGCTTCGCCATTGCCTCTCGGGCCAGCGCTCTGACTTCTGAGTGTTTGTATCGCATTGCTTATGGGAATGGGATGGGAGAATGGTACACTGCCTATATGGGGAATGGGATGGGGGGATGCCACACGGCCTATGGGGAATGGGATAGGGGATGCCACACTGCCTATTGGAATAGGATGGGGGGGAATGCCAAACTGCTTATGGGAAAGGGATGGGGGAATGTCACACTGCCCATGGGGAATAGGATTGGAGAATGCCACACTGCCCATGGAGAATGTGGTGGGGGGATGCCACACTGCCTGTAATGGGGTGTTTTAGCACAACATTTGGTTTAGAATATTTTTTTACTTATTTTCCTAAGTGCATCTTATGGGCAAGTGCATCTTGTAGGTCGAAAAATACAGTATTTGCACCCAACCGACCAAACCAGAGCAAATTGGCAAGAACCATGATGTCGAATCTAGCTTCAGCCCAGATCCGAAGCCCTTCAGTAGTCAACATTTTTAGAATTTTAGCCTAGTATTCATGCAGCCGCTGCTTTAAAATAAAGATACATTTATCTAAAGCTGGTCAGCACCATGAGGTCCACTGTTAAAGGTATATATTTGGGTCATGATTAGGATGAACACCAAAGGCACTGACATAACAAATGAAATAAGCACGGTTTGCACCCAATTTACAGAGCAACAATGGTTGGGCCCCATACTGGCTCATACTACATGAGGACTTGACTATATATACATAGCTGTAATGTCCCAACCAGTCACCAGCCTTTGTAAAGCCACAGAAATCACATGTAACTGATTCCCCCCACTTCCCAACAGAGTTACCCTCCTGGACATGTACAGAGGATTGCAGCTTAAAGTTTCTGACTCACTCTTGAGCATGATCTTCACAGGTTCTGCAGTGGCGTAACTAGGGCGGAGCAGGGGGGCACTTGCCCCGGGTGCAGCAGGTTAGGGAGGTGCCAAAGGGGGGCCTGAAAACAGCTGGGGGCGCCATTTTGAATCCTTGTCCAGGGTGCCAGAAAGCTTAGCTACTGCTCTGCGTTCTGTAAGACTAGTAGGGTCAGGAAAGGGAACTATGGAATGTGCTAGAATTGCTCTTACCCCTAGGAGGATTTTAACTTTGTGGGACTTTTTGGACATATATGGCTATTGTATGCAGACATAGGAATATTTCCCCCATATATTTAACCCATCCGCGCAGTGAGTCAAATACAAGCAGTGAGTTTACACATGCCCTGAACAGTTGGTGGCCTTGGCAATGGCCCCGGGGAGTGTTCATGTTGCTAGAACCACACTTTTTTACTCACTGTCGAAAACCATTACATTAGTAACGGAAGAAAAGGATTCCTTCTGTTTACTTTCTTGCCATTGACAGGAGTGTCGCCCTCAGGGCCGGCCTTTGGGGTGTGCAAAGTGTGCGATGGCACCATCTGCACACATTTCGGGCAACTCATGTCTGCTTTTGCCTTCCATAATCCTTTTTCAGAGATGGCTTAGTCTATTAGAGGGGGGCAGGCAGACAATGTGTGCCCCTGGGGGAAAAATCCTGCAGTCTTGCACAGAGCACCTTTCAAACTAAGGCCGGCCCTGGTTGCCCTTCAGGTCAGTGGTAATTTCATCGCGAATTTTGCCTATTCAGATTGGTTTGCCCAAAACAAAATGTAGGCATTGCACACCCTTGCGGATTCAGGGGCCTTAGATAAAACTTTAGGAGGAGTAAAAATCTGCATGGGCCAACCTTCTGCAAGGGATTCTGGGATGAATTCTCTTTAGCTTGTATGCCCCATGCAAATACTTTCTATTTAAAGAAATCAACCTCTGCCTCCCCCACCTCCCTCATTCCACCTAACATGGGTTTCTATCTAACCAGGCTTATGGTGATGCTCAGGAAATTAGTGTAATTGTCATCATTTGTGACTCCAGTAATTCATCTGTAGATAACAAAAGAAGTCCTCTTTAGTCAATAAAAATGATAGACTAAGTATCTTTTAACTATATTAGAATATCCGTAAATAATTCTAGTGACCTAGGTAACCTAGGATTACCTTCAATAAAATTTATTTTTAGAAAAACATAAAACTTCCCCTTTAACAGGGATGAAATGGGGCCAAAAATCAGCCCGGGATTTTACTGGTCCAGGCCAGCTCATAAAGAGACCATAAGCTACTAAGCACCACTCCCCAAAGTACTTCCCAGCCCAGTAGGGCCCAAAGCAGTTCAGCCCACCGAGAATTCTCCCTGTGCTCCTTTGGCCAGTCCACCCCTGTCCTCTACTTTAAAAGTCTTGTGCCACCAACCGCATCCCTGCCCGTCTCTATCTGGCGGTGTGCCCGTAACGGCTGCTTGCAGCTCCCGCGCTCGGATCCGCTTGAGCCTCGTCATCAAGGAGCTTGTCTATGACAAGTGGATCCAGGGCGATGACGGCCGCATCCCCCGCTACCTTCTAACAGGGAGCGTGCCTGCACTGGCCATTCAAAAATGTCTGGCGCGGGCACACACCCTGCTAGAGGGATAGCGGAGATGCGGGCCCTGCTCGTGCACACACCTTTGGACTGGGAAGGGAGGTGAGTTTATGGGCGACCTGGAGGGTTTCAAACAGCAGGGCATCCCGATTCTGGATGCCCCGGGGGAAGAGAATCAATCAGCCCAGGAATCTTATAGATTCCTGCCCAATCTCTGTGGGTTTTGGTCCACTTTAAAGATGGCCAAGATAGATTTTGGTCTACTTATGAGACAGGGCTTTTCTATTCACTGCAAATATCAATTCATGATTGACTCGAGTCTCCATTGTAACTTGTCTGTCTGGGGATATGTATGTATCTGAAAAAGTAGGTTTAAGTGAAGTGGTACACATCAAGCATAAAATCTCCATTTCACACTCCAATGGAGGTAGTGGAATGTGAAGAGCGGCTGCTTATGAGAAAATCTGCCAAGCGCTAAACATATAGAGAAGCTGTAAACTGAAGTCACCCACCAATGCTGGATAAAGCGTCTCTCTAATCTGAATATCTGAACTTTAGCTTCATTGTTAACCACAGGCGTTATATTAATGTAAAGGTCACGGATACAAAGATTAAAAAATTGTTTGTTGACAGGAGTTTGAAAAACTAACTTTTTGGAGATGCACTGCTGTAGGGATCCTAGAGGCAGAGGAGCAATCTCAGAGATATATCATAACTTGGCCTCAAGGGGTACGGATACATGCCCATCCTTTACCAAAAATTGGCACCATGAACTGGGTAGGGAGATGGTTCAAGAAAAATGGCTGAGGATGTGGAACGTTTCCTTTGGTTGCTCGGCGTCTGTGACTTTAATCGAGGCTAACGTAAAACTAATGGCAAGATGGTATATGGTCCCAGACAGAATAACTTTCCAACGAGTTCCTGGGGAACTGCTTCTGGGGGTGCCTCTCACCGGGGTCGTACCGGCATGTTTGGTGGGATTGCCCAGTAGTTAGGCTTTAGAGTTCTGTAGGTGCAGTAGCAGGTCCCAAAGTTTGACCTTACTTTCAATTCTATTCCTCCATGACCACTTCTAAATGTGGTCGCACAGCTACCACTGTTCCTCAGCACTTCCATGATTGAGTCTGGCAAGCCACAGTGGTTGTGCATGCCTGGCTTACTCACCCTGGGAATGCTGAGGTACAAGGTGGCTGTGTAACCACATTTAGGGTGCGCTTATAGAATAACGGAAAGGAGTAGCAAACTTTAGAGACCTGCTACAGCACCTACAGTACAATGCAGAAAATGTGTTAAGGCAAATTGGACAGGTTTTAGGTGAGCACTTTGCTTATGTATTTTTGCTATTGCCTGGAATTCGCCTTTATCATGTCATTTCCTATACCCAGCCCAGTGACCTAAATACTAAAGCCTTTGTCCTATATTTATAAAAACACTAACAGGAAGCAGTTCTAATACAGCTTTAAAGAAGTTTTATTGAATAATAAGATGTAATTAGATAATTAATTGACTACTTAATAGAAATGAATTAACACTTAATAGAATAATGAACAATTAGCCTTTATCGAATAACAAATAATAGATCGTTTGAAGCACACTCTTGACATTTGATATTATCAATGGGTAAATACTCCAATATAATATCATAATCATTAATGCAACTTATTATCACTGAACTTTTTACTATAGTTAGTGCAGCATGATGTCCCAATAGTGTTGAGCTGTTTGTACTGTAACGAAATGTATCATCGCTGTGTGAGCCATGTACGTGTGTGGGCTCCCCAGGAAACAGCGAAGCCACGTGCGGGAAAAGCGACTCTGACACCAGCGGTTGTAAACCAAACTTTTACTACAAAAGAGTACCAAACCCACTTCAACAAGACGAATGGGAGAGATAATAAAAATGAAGTACACACACTCAGCTTGAGCTGAGAACCCCTGTACTACACAGCCAGATGACCCTGATTGGATGTTACAGGAAGGCCTGGTGATTCACCTACTAGTGGGTACACTAAAATGTCCCACGTTACCTTTTAATACCCTAATGCTGGAACAAGTGTTTTTGTGAGTGCTCACTGAGGGGTCATCGGCGGTACAGCACAGCAGCTTACAATCATATCACCATAAAATAACAGAAAAACAACTCCCCTCCCCAGCACTAGCCCAGAACCCAAAAGAAAACGATGTTGCTACTGGATGGGTGAAAAATCCACTGACCGAAGTTTGCAGTTGTCCACTTTCACTGGCAAAAAGGGAAGAACACTTTTGGCCTATGGAAACCTATCTAACTAACTAACTAAAGGCCTAGTCTCAGTCTGTTCAGTTAAGCATGCTTATGTATGGTTACTGACCCGGGTCTGAAGGATGCATTCAATAAGGTCTCAAAGCTGGACTGCAGCAGGTTCCATCCACCAGCCTGGAGAACAGCAGGCTGGCTCCTAACACAGCACTCAGCAGACATCCTGGAAGAGTTCTCCGCTTTCAGCAAGGATCAGGATAGGATTCAGTTCCTCTATAGCACTGGTCTCCGCACAACACCCAGGCCTCGCTGCCACACGGTCTTCCTCTGCTTTCTTTTAAGATGGAGGTCGCTTCACTTTCTAGATCTTTGTCCCTCACCACAGAGTAATTTTCTTCCTGATTGTCACACAGCGTGGGGGAAACAGCGGCCCCTTGTGGCAAAGCAGCAGCACAACAGTCATCAAATAACATTGGCTTCACCCTCTTACAGCTGGAAAGCACCAGGGGTGGGGCATTTCGGCCAGGGAGCAATATGACCGACTGCATCCAGTTTGTGTTGTTATGAATATTTGGCAAAGGCTTTAGTAAAAAAAAAAAAAGAAACACAGGCAGTTTTGGGGCACTGGGCTGGGAATAGAAGGTGACCACATAAACATCCTTTCTAGCTATAGGATTGCTTTAATTTATCTCATGCCTTATTGTAAAAATCAAAGCATGAAATAGTCCTTATTTTTATATATTTATATATCGATATTTCAAGTCAAGTTTACCAATTCAAGGCCAAGGTTATCTATAACTGTCTTATCAGTTGCTTGCACTGACTCAAATTTACATTTTGTGTGTCTGAAGAATATGTGTGAATTGAGGGAAGCAGTGAAACATGAAAAGTTCCACATTAAACATAATGTCTCCATTTTTCCATACAATTGGTGCAGCTGAATGTGAAGGGAGGCTACTTATGAAAAAACCTGTGAGATGAAGGTTAAACTGCAGCCGCAGAAAAGATGGCAATGCCCCCTGCCTAGCCAGCCTGAGAAAAAATAATGACTTCAGTCTAGTGGTATGTTTGCTCCACTGAATAAAGCCAGTGTTAGATCCAAGCGTTTACCTGTCCGCGCTCTTCACAGCATCCAAACATCATTGCGGAAACACAGACTGACACACTTAGGTGCCGGCGGATTACTGCTCGTTGTGGTCAGCGAAGCTTAAGGGCCAGTTAAGGGTTAACTCAGAGGTTCTGTCTGGCTCCCTAGGAGTAGTGTGTCAGTTAAGCAACTGCTATGCAGCCCTGGCCCTCTAACCTCCCATTGGTCAGTAGTCACATAAAGTTGTCCAGGCTTCAGCACACACTGCCTGTGATAGTGTCTAGCTTGTGGTGTGTTACTCTGCTTGTTTATCTCCTGCTGACCTGATTAGTTTGTTCTGCGTCTCGACTACGCTTTTGCCTGACCCTTTGGATACTGTGACTCTCTGATTTATGGCTTTGACCTTTGGCTTTCCCTCGACTTTGGCTTTGTTTACTCCTTCTGTCTGACACTGGTAGGACTGATAATCTGTTGCATACCAGGCTATCACTGACATCCCCTGTGTATGTCCTGTTTAACATCGGCCTTTGCTGCTTCAGGTGCCATCCTTTGTGCCCTTAAGTCCTGGGGGCAACCGTGTTTGGGCAGGCGTGTAATGTCTCCTGGCAAACAGGGGTTTGACTACAGGTGAAGACGGTGGTGTCAGATTGGGGGTTGGCATCTGAACAAAGGCTGGTGATCAGCTGGACATTACAGCCAGATTCCATATCTATTGCAACAAGATAAAATAGAGTATGCTAGAAGCACAAGAGGCTTGATTCAGAGCCCCTTTCTCACCTTTTTTTGCGTGAATATTTCCATTCTCGATCATTTTTTCCCCTCGTCTGATGCAGCAAAGCCTTTTTTCTGCGAGAACTTTAGTGTGAAATGTTTTAATATTTGCATGATTTTTCGTTTGGTAGCAAGACCTCCATAAAAATGACGAGAAAGGGGCTCTGAATCAACCCTAAGGTGTCTTAGTATATTTAGTTGTCTTAAAGTCCACCTGCACTTAAACCGGACCTTCACCATGATTTAATGAAAAGCCCAAACTCTTAAAAAACAATTCCTCAGCATCTAAAATTCATATATTTTACATGTTTAGTCACTAATTTATTATACTTTTCCCCACTGGGCTGCAACTCTGTTCGGGAATTTAGGATACGGGCGCCGCCATCTTGACTCAGAAGCATCACACTTACTGAGGAGAGGAGAGTGGGATAAGGTACAGGGGGGCGGGTTATAGCTGTGCTTTGCTCAGACAGAGCAGAGCTGGGGTCAGGGAAAGGTCAGCAGTCCCAGAATGCAGAGCAGCACAGTCACTTCCTGTTTGCAGGCACTTCCTGTTTGCAGGCTGCCTGCAAAAATGGCAGCTTCCATAAGCCGCCATCTTGGATGTTTAAAGGCTTATAAAATGCAGTAGATGCAGGTAGGAAGATTTTTAATGTGAGCAATCTGTATGTACAGGGTGTGGGAAACATATAAGATAGACTCTTATTTAGAGTGAAGGTCCGCTTTAAAGGAGCCCTATCACGAAAAAATTGCCCCATCATAAAAATCCACACAAGTTTGCTGGATGGCAGGAGGAGGGGTCACTTATACGAATCAAGAAATATCCAGCCAGGTTTGTTTTATCTTACTCTTAATGGAAGGCAGAGGAAATTGGGGGTGACAGGCTCTGTCACCCATGATACACTTGAACCTGTCACCCCCGGATTTTAGAAGACCAGAAGCTTGGCAGGAGTTTTATTCAGTTTGGGTGTATCTCATTAGCTTAATGGTTTATATAGATTTGTATTATTGCACAATTTTGCCATACAGTTTTAAAGTCAGTCAACATCCATTAAGAATATACTTATATTTTATCTTGAAGCATTCCCTCTCGGGTTTTCTAAATACCAGAGCATTAGAGACCAGTATAAAGGTTCTGTTCAGATGGTATTTGGTCACTGAGGGAATTCACAAATTATCATCATCATCTTCACCGATGTGTTTCCAAGGCTGTTTACTCGTGGGCTCACATGCCCATATCTGGGGGGAATGTTGGGTGGTGAGAAAGTATTGGTCAAAGACCTTTTGTATCATAACAGAGAAACATGCTTAAAACTAAAGCCTGAGCCTTCATTGTCCCTCTTGATCATGAAACCAGTTTGCTGCTCTAATAATATGTTTTCCTCTCTAAACATTTGTAACCGCAGCTAAAGCACTTATTTCACAAGTGTGGAAAAAAACTAATATCCCCATAGAAAGTTTAATCCCAAACATTAACAACATAATGTTTTAAAACCTTTTAGCATCTATTCAGGGGAAACGTTTCTTTGCATTTTGGGATGGATACATTTCCAACCTCTATCCAGGCAACTTTGATTTTAAGCTCTTGACGTTGTGAACCCTTTGATGAATGTTACATTAATGTTTTTGCTTCGATGAGGCCAAAAAACGTTTTCTTATTTTCCCCTCTTCAAATCCCGTTTTAATTGTTCTTCTTTTTTTCTTGTCTTTCTACCCTATGTATTTTTCTCTTAAATCTTCAATCTCTCTGGCTGATTCATACCTTCCTGATCAGATTGGTATAATTACCACTAATGCAGCAGGCTTATGTGAATACATTACTGCTGTATGTCAGAGGCTTCTTTGTTTAGATTCATTTTTACTTCAGTTTCTGGATATTTGTACACATATTTTTTTTCTTTCTTCAATAAAAATGTATTGGAAAAAAAAAACATAGTTATATATAAAAAAAAGTTGTGCTACGGTATTTATTAAAAACAGCCAAATAGAATCCACTGTACATCCAGCATACATGGCAAACATTTGAATTCTATTAACTATTCTATTAAAGTAGGTTCTGTCCTAGGCCCCCTACTTTTCTCAGTCTACACCCATGGCCTTGGCAAACTTATAACTTCACTAGGCTTCCAATACCACTTCTATGCGGATGACACTCAGATATATCTCTCAGGCCCCAATCTCTCCTCTCTCCTATCTCGCCTCCCCAACTGCCTCTCAGCTATTTCTTCATTCATGTCATCTCGCTACCTCAAGCTAAACATGGACAAAACAGAACTGGTCGTTTTCCCACCATCTAACTCCCCTCCCCTCTCTAACACGTCTATTTCTGTCAACAATTACACAATACCAGCAACTCCCCAAGCTCGGTGCCTGGGAGTCATTCTGGACTCTGCCCTCTCTTTCAAACCACATATTCACTCCCTGGCCACCTCCTGTCGCCTCCAACTTAAAAACATCTCCCGCATCCGTCCTTTCCTCTCACCTGACACCACTAAAATGCTAGTGCACGCCCTGGTCATATCCCGTCTGGATTACTGCAACATCCTTCTTTGTGGCTTACCAACTAACAGACTGGCACCACTCCAATCTATCCTATCTGCTGCTCGCCTCATCCATCTCTCCTCTCGCTCCTTCAGTTCTGCGCCTCTCTGCCAATCCCTACACTGGCTGCCAGTCCCACAGCAAATCCTGTTCAAAACTCTAACTCTCGCATACAAAGCTCTTTCCAACCAGGCCCCTCCCTACATCTAATCTCTAATCCAACAATATCAACCTAGACGCAGCCTCCGCTCTGCTGCCAACCTTCTCCTGTCCTCCACCCTGGTCACCTCCTCTCACGCCCGCCTCCAGGACTTCTCACGTGCAACTTCAGTCTTCTGGAATGCCCTCCCGCACCCAGTCCGCCACTCCACAACCCTCAAAACCTTCAAAGGCGCCCTTAAAACTCATTTATTCAGACAAGCATATAATCTGGCCTAACCAATCTTCTAAAGGGCACATGCCACAAAGCTCCATACGGACTGTTTGTGATCCTTCCCCCTCGTCTTCACCCCTCATCCTTTAGACTGTAAGCTCGCAAGGGCAGGGCTCTCTCTCCTATTGTATCTTGTACTCAGAATATCCATTGTCGACTCTGAAAAACTGCATTTGAAATAGTATATGTACCATATGTTTCTACCCTGTCTGTAATTACTACTTTGTAAAGCGCTACAGAAGATGATGGCGCTATATAAATAAACAATAATAAAAATAATAATATTAACTTGTAGTGAAAATGTTCCTGTATCCCGAAGGTCCAGAACAGTCATGTTAGAGCCATGAGGAATGTTAGGCCATTCATGCATCAGGAATCTGGCGTGCCAAGGGCAATTATGCTCCCAAGGCATGTCTCAAATGTGTGTACACAATCGTGCACAAAGGCCTATAAGAAGCAAGTCAGGGTGCCAAGATGGCACCAGAAAATCCTCTATTGGTACTTATGTTTTTTAAACAATTCAAGATACCTGCATTTCTTTGATTGCCTTCTGAAAATACAACCTTGCCTGCATATTGACCACAATTCTAAGACACCTGAGCAAGTTTTACATTGACCAAGTGTAGTAAAAATTAAGATTAAATAGTTCAGGGATATGAAATAGTTAATGGCTATCCCAAACCACAGCTTAATTACAGGATTAGGCCCATAATCATGAGATTACATTCAGAATTAGACAAACAAAATGGCTGCATCAGACTCGTTTGTTTGCTGCTGGACCTTCTGTTCATTAGAATTGAATGGAAGCTGAGAGAATTGTTATCTTGTTTGTTCATTACTAACATTCTCGTTGAGAGCTGATTCTGGTCACAGGACATCATTGGTCACTTAGCCATTTTAATAGCAAGTTCTAGAGAGAGCCTTTTCTTGATGGTGTAAAGTGGCCACTTTCACTACCGAGGAGAGTATAATTTCGGCATGTGGCGATAGTTTGGTGAACGTCTTCTTGTACCACTCAGTGAGATGCCGTGGAATGTGCTGGTACCTCCTACACAAGGGCGAAGCTGTTTCACCTCCCTGCAGTTGCGTTCCCAGTATGGTGATGATGAAATGGTGGATCATTTCTAATGTCATGGTAATATTTTGTGATTCTGGATGAGCAATCCTTCTTTATCTTATTATAACTATAGTACGGAGTTCAGTGATAATAAGTTGCATTAATGCTTATGGTATTTTATTGGAGTATTTAACCATTTATAATATAAATGTCAAGAGTGTGCTTCAAATCATCCATTATTTGTTATTCAATAAAGGCTAATTCTATCATTCTATTAAGTGTTAATTCATTTCTATTAAGTAATCAATCATCCAATTAAATCTCATTATTCAATACAATTTCTTTAAAGTTGTATTAGAACCTTGGGAATTTTATTCAGTTGGTAATACACTAAAATTCTGAGCCAACTGCTCACAACATCTGCCTGTTTATCAACTATGAATATAAGCTGACTGAGCACAATGTCTGCTTGCAAACCAGCTATGGTAATCATTCAACTGCTCCTGCTATCCTATGGAATCTTGTATTGTCAAAGCAGCCCCACACCAGGACCCTAGTTGCAGTACCAGAGTTCCCTCTGCAGCTCAAGGCTTTTTTCACTTTTAGGGGCGAGGGCAGTGTTCCCCAACCCTATCCTGTATAGTCACCAACAGGTCATGTTTAGTGGATCTCCACATGGCTGACTCTATAGAAGGAGATCTGCAATACTTGAACTGTTGTTCAAGGTGATTCTCCAGGAGAGAATTTGGGGGTTGTTATGTCCCACAACGTGTGTTTTATTTTACCAGGGGTAACTGTTTAGTATAATGTTTATTACATAGGCTGAATAGTGTGCCTTTAATCCCCCTTGTCCCTTCCTGGCCCCCTTAGTCTTGCTGTGTTGCAAGTAACTACTCCCTTCCCCTTCCCCTCTCTCTCAGCCATTTTCAGTTTGGCATCCAAGCAGTGCACACCTGCTACTCCTTTCTGCAGCTACAGTTTTTCTACCTACTGCTGTTGCATGGGTTACAACACAAGTTTCCTGCTGTATAGAACATACATGTGCAAAATTCTGTACTCAAGTACAGGTTAGGAATTTCACTGTATACAGAGAATGATGAGCGATGTGGCTTGATGGTGAGTTTGAAGAGAACGCTGATCTGATGTACACAGATTTAATATTTCTGTCCGGGTGTTTCACTGGTGTATGCAGATTATCTGCGTGATTGGATGGTATTCAAGCTGTAAAAGGGTCCAGGGTGTCAGCGAGTAAAGGTGATGAGGTCTCTAAATAGACTTTCAAAGCACATTGTTATAACTTACTGTAGGTCAAGGCTACTCGGCAATAATCATTTAGACAAACAGGCTGTTTCTTTTTTGTCTAAAACCTGTGGGTATTATTGGTCAAATTGCCTTGTGCTCATTCGCTCGAAGTCCTTTTTTACCTTTTCTGAAATTATGAAAGCATTTCCCTCTCCTTCCATTTGTTGCCACTGAAGGCTATTTATAAGAAACTTACCTGGGGCCCGTTCCCGCAGCTCCTCGGCGCGGGCATCCACTTCCCCGTTGAAAAAAAAGACGGGGGGCTCTGTCGCTGCATAGATTACCG
Source organism: Gastrophryne carolinensis (assembly GCA_027917425.1). Classification (NCBI taxonomy): domain Eukaryota; kingdom Metazoa; phylum Chordata; class Amphibia; order Anura; family Microhylidae; genus Gastrophryne; species Gastrophryne carolinensis. The sequence goes on from CM051236.1 coordinate 44,984,987, forward strand.
GGGCCTGAATAAAATAACCATTAAGAACAAATACCCCCTTCCTCTGATTGACGGGTTGTTTACACAGGTCATTGGGGCCCAAGTCTTTACTAAGTTGGATCTTCGAGGGGCCTATAACTTGATAAGAATCCGACAGGGGGATGAATGGAAGACCGCCTTCAACACCCAAGATGGGCATTACGAGTATCTTGTGATGCCCTTCGGTCTGTGTAACGCTCCGGCAGTCTTCCAGGACTTTGTAAATGAGGTTTGCAGGGAGTGTTTGGGTCGCTTTGTAGTTGTATATCTGGACGATATTTTGATTTTTATATGCTAAACTCAAGAAATGCATGTTTGAAGTTTCAGAGGTCCCTTTTTAAGAATATTTTATCTCCAACACAGGACTGTCTATGGATCAATCCAAGGTTGCAGCAGTACTGAAATGGAGCAACCCAGGGATTTAAAGGGGCCACAAAGATTCCTGGGGTTCGCTAACTTTTATAGGAGATTTATTAAGAACTTCTCCACTTTAGTAGCACCTCTCACTGACCTCACCAAGAAGGGGGGTTTCCCATCTATCTTGCCAGAACGGTCCGTCCAGGCCTTCAAAAGGTTGAAGGAAGTTTTAGCTCCACTCCAGTTTTAGTGCACCCAGAATGTCAACAGGCTTTTATAGTTGAGGTCGATGCCTCCGAGCTTGGCGTTGGGGCAGTCCTCTCACAATATAGTGGTTCCCCAGAACGACTTCTCCCCTGTGCTTTTTTCTCAAGAAAGTTTACTTCCGCTGAACGTAATTATGACATCGGAAATCGAGAGCTCTTGGCGGTTAAATTGGCCTTTCAGGAGTGGAGGCCCTGGTTAGAAGGGGCTCAGTTTCCAGTTATGGTCTTCACCAACCATAAAAATATGGAATATATTCAGTCTGCAAAAAGGTTAACCCCTAGACAAGCTCGATGGTCTGTTTTTTTCCCGGTTTAACTTTACCATTACCTACAAACCAGGGCCAAAGAATGTGAAAGCCGATGCTTTGTCACTAAGTTATTCCTCGACTAGCTTACCCAAGGGGAGAAACTTACCCATTCTACCTCAACACATGGTGGTAGCTGTTATTCAGCCAGATCTTTCCGACCTGAATCAGTTTCAGTCTGAGTCCCCACCTGGTAAACCAGCTCATGCCCAGTTTGTACCCATGTCTCACCGTGCAGCCATCCTACAATTTCATGCTTCTAAAATTGTTGGCCATCCAGGAGCAAGGAAGACCATTTTCTTGTTGACCCGTCATGTTTGGTGGCCGTCTTTTATAAAAGACGCTCGAGAGTTTGTGCGAGCCTGTAAAGTCTGTGCCCAGAGTAAAACCCCGAGACATTCTCCTGAAAGTTCCCTGTTGCCCTTGTCCATTTCTTCCCGTCCCTGGACTCATCTTGCCATGGATTTTATCACCGATCTTCCACCATCCCAGGGGTTTACCGTCATCTGGGTGGTGGTCGACCTGTTCAGCAAGATGGCTCATTTTGTCTCGTTAAAAAAGTTACCAACCGCTCAAGATCTTGCACAACATTTTTTAACTCATATATTCAAGTTCCCCGGGATCCCAGAGGATGTGGTGTCCGTCAGGGGGGTTCAGTTAGTCTCTCGATTTTGGAGGGCTTTTTGTGCCAGGTTGGGATTCACAGTCTCTTTGTCCTCAGCATTTCACCCCCAGTCAAATGGGCAGACAGAGAGGACCAACCAATCGTTGGAGCAATACCTGCGATGTTTTGTTTCTGATGTCCAGACGGATTGGTTATTGTACCTTCCATTTGCAGAGTTTGCTCTGAATAATGCTACCCATACTTCCACTGGGGTTTCCCCGTTCCGCTGTGTGTTTGGTAGGGACCTCAAATTTTCTGCTTTGTCGGACGTACCCTCTAGTGGGCCCTCACTTGAAGAATGGGTGTCCCAATGGCCGGATCTTTGGGCAAAGATTCAGCAAAACCTGACCAGGGCTGTCGGCCAGCAGAAAACTTTTGCCGATCGTAGTCGGTCTAGTAACTCTGATTATGCGGTTGGGGAGCTAGTTTGGCTTTCCACCAGAAATTTGGCTTTACGTCAACCATCTGCCAAGCTGGGCCCAAGGTTTATTGGTCCTTTTCCTATACTGCAGAAAATTAATCAGGTTACTTACCGTCTAGATCTTCCGTCTTCTATGAAAATTTGTAATTCTTTCCATGTGTCCCTTTTAAAGTCTGCTAAGGGTATTGGGCCAGATGCTTCTCCTGCGGCCATTTAAGTAGATGGGCAGCAGGAATTTGAAGTAGCTCGGATTCTAGATTAACGTTTCTTCAGAAATTCTCTTCAGTACCAGGTAGATTGGAAGGGATACGGTCTTGAGGAGAGGTCCTGGGTCCCGGCCAGAGAATTCCACGCGGGGAGGTTGGTTAGGAAGTTTCACAAGGAAAACCCTCGGAAAACCCAGGTTGGAGGGTCCAGAGGCCCCTCCTCAAGGGGGGTTAATTAAGAAACTTACCTGGGGCCCGTTCCCGCGGCACCTCGGCGCGGTCTCGGCTGGCTCCGGTCTTCTCCTTCCGGGCTTCTCCTATTAGCACTGTGATCCTAGTTGCACCAATCACTTGTTAAAGTACACCAATCATTAAACTCCCCCCTTCCCATTGGCCAGCTCCCCTTTAAATATGGCCTTGACCTGACCACCAGTGCCCGTTATAGCCATTATTAGCTTGGGTGTGCTGTTGGAATTGCGTTTAGTGTGTTTGATCTGGCTTCGTCTTTGACCACTCCTGTCCGCTGCCCGCACCGACCTTCCGCTTGTTTGACCTTGCTTCTGCTTACCCTTTGGATACCGCGCCCTGTGACCACCCGGCTTTGACCCCTGCTTGTCTCAACTATTCTCTGCCTTACTCCTTGGATACTGCGCTTCTTCGACCAACCGGCTTAGACCCCTGCCTGTTTCGACCATTCTCTGCCTAACCTCTTGTATTGACGTTTCGGACCCTGTTCGCTTGAACTCCTGATTTGGGATACCCTGCAGTTCACCCGTCTTTACCATAAGCCAGAAATCTTTGCGCCAGTAAGTCCTAGGGGCAACCGAGTCTGGCGAGGCATTACCCGTGTCTCCAGCGAGCGGGGGCTTGACTATAGGCACAAGAGGCGGTGAAGATTGGGGATTGTTGGCTTATGCAAGAAGGGTGTTCGGCGATCCCTGTCACTATTGCTGTCTGACAGTCATGTAGATGTGAACCACCCTCGGAAGGAATAATTGACCTGTGGGTTCTGCTAAACCTCAGTAAACTGCGGGACATCTCAAACCAGGGGTTTCTGGGGGAGGCTATTTAGTAAACTTGACTTTAGGAACTGCAGCTAAAATGTTCAGTTCCTTCACCAGGACCACTTCCACTTTTACTATCCTGGAGGGTGGATTTTCCTAACCTGTTACATTTCACAGTCCCTTCAACTTTCACCCATAGAGCTAGTTTACTTATTTACCACTCCAAGCACTCCAAAGCATTCAATTTGTACTCCCCCATGCTCTTGGCAGCAGCTTTTTGAGGATTCAGGGCAACAAATCATGGCTTCTTATTGGCATGGGTGTGGTCAGGGCCGGTGTCAGCACCAGGCAAGGCGGGGCAGATTCAAGGGGGGCCCACTGACAGGGCCAGCCTTTGGGGTGTGCAATGGCGCTTGACCAGCAGCAGACTGGGAGGGCACCACCACAGCTGATGCCCACATCTCCTTGAATGGCGGGGTTCCACATAACGGGGCATCTCGATTTAGATTCCAGGGGAGGAAGTGCTGTGTTTTGTTCTGCTTTTAAATTGCCCACCTCAGCTTATTTCCTCACCATGGAGCATCCTAATCTGTGAAACCCCACTGTGTGAAACCCCCTGGAATCGCTGGCATACCCACTATGCAAGCAATTCCACCCCTGGGATTTGGTCTGCTTTACAAGGGCATCTCAATTAGGAATGCTCCTGTTTGTGAAAGAACCCCCCTGGTTTGCCCGTTAACTCAAACTGGCGATTCCCCAGTGTATTCACCAGTTAGAGGAAAGTAATGAACAGGGAGGATCTAGATTTGTTTAGACTCTGAGGTCAGGTTTAAAGGGATTTGGTGCACTTCAAAGAAGACCAAAATGAGTTTTGGTCCAAATAGCATGATCCTTAGGGGGCATCTCTCAGTGATGTGATGCGACTCTTTACCACAAAGGGGTCCACTGCGACCATGCTGCCCAAGGGCCCACATAAACCTGGCGCCGGCCCTGGATGTGGTTATTTACAGACTTTTGAGAAATAAATATTTTCACCCTCATGGAAATTAGCCATAAATAAGGTATGACACAGGGCTGATATATAAAGGTATTTAAGAGGAACATCAGAGGGATTCAGGGGTTAATAAAAAGTCCCAAACTTCACTTGGTGGCCCCCCTCCCCTCCGGTTTTTATTTTAGTTGCCTTTCTGGGTACATCAAGCCCCAGCATCCCTCTGATCCCTCTGCATATTTTGCAGGGCAGCACCATCTTGGAAGCCTTTAGCCTTCCAGCAGAAACTGTGCTGGCCCTTCACCCTCCACTGTGCTAAAGCAGCTGATTTCAGTCAAAGGTCCCTGAAGAAGATGTGCCTTTGTGATTGTTCGGTGCTGCCTGAGGTCAGCGGTTCCCGTCCCTCCTCATCTCAGGTTTAGGCTGATCAGTCTTTTCTGTCCATCTTTAGCTCAACTTTTTACAGCAATCTCATCAGCTCCAGTTCTCACCTGGTGTGGTATCATAGTGGCCTTCCTCCCTAGTAGAAGAGAAGCAGAGCTTAAGAATGGGAACCACCAGCCTCAGAGCACTCACAAAGGCGCATCTTCTATGGGTGGCTGTGGCTCATGGGTACTTAGTTTTTGGCCACAGCAGTGAGGGTATCTATGTAAGTGTATGAAGATTTTAAACTTGGAGATGTAGATGGTAGAATATGAAGACTTTTAAGCCAATGCAAGAATGTATGAACACCAACAGATTATAATAAGACTGTAAAAACGACTGTATCGGCATTTTCACAGCGCCCGCTAGTAGTCGCTGTGCTTGGCCTTTGTTCGGTAGTTGATAGCGACTCAGTCGGTTTGCCGTAATGTTGAATATTGGGTGAGGAGTCGCTATTTGACAGGTTCCGCGCTGTATGGGAGCGCATGATAGCGACTGGTCAGAGCGACCGGCTTCCACCATATTCATTAACAAATCACGCTCAAAAAATTCTCGCGCTGTAAAATGCATGTTTAAACCCCAGAGCGCTGGCGGCGATGGGTAAAAAGTTTTAACCCCCAAACAACCATATTTTTGGAAACCAAAAAAAACAAGTTTTTAAAATAATTTTGTAATATGAATACATTAATATCAGACCTGTAATATCAATTCTGTACTTTTTTTTTATTTTACCTTAAAAAAATTATTAAAAATGGCAGAAGTGGTCACAGAATGTTTCACATTTAAAAAAAAATTAATAACAATTCATTATTAATATTTAAAGGTTGTTCCATTGAAATGCATTGGAGCGCGCCAGGTAGTGAGAGGTCATACCTGTCGCTGTTCAAGGTCGGACGCTGGCGCTGTGGGCTGAGGCTGGAATAATGATGAATGAGTGGCTATATGGCGCTATCTCAGTCGCTAAGCAGGATCGGCTTGATAAATGTGTGATTGTGGTGGGGAGCCGGCGTTCTCGTGGCGGGGCCCGTCATTACCGGCCGCTCACCAGTCGCTACCTGTCGCTATCCCTTGTTAAATAAGGGCCTTACATTACACTTAATTCTGTCCTCACACTTACTCCCATCAATATCATGGTAACTGACAGTGTTAAATAATGCTGCCACTTTGTATGAACGGTATGAAGAAGTATAATGTCAGAGGGTAAATTTAGATGCTGCTGCTGCCACCTGCTGACTGTGCTGAGTAACAGCTCATTGCTGTTTGCATATGCTATCTGCAATCTTTAAAGAGGATACTTCACAGTTTATATCCTCAGCCTGTTCTCTGCTCTAACAGAATGTTGAGCTCTGTTCCAGCATTTCCTGGTGATTTGGTGCCTGTTTGAGTGGTCAGAAATTTATGTAACTCCAAGTGTTTATGTAACACTCTGAGTGTTGACATGCCTCGATTTGCATAAAGTGGCTCCATAGGGAGTAGTGATTCAAGAAGGCCCTGGTCCTGAGACAGGGATTCCTAAAATGGGTTTGTGGAGTTTCAAATCAGTTCACAAGATGGAGTTACAGGGCTTGAATGCAGGGCGCTAGGGATATTTTAGACACACAATGAGGAGGTAAGATCTTCAGTCCTATAGAGCTATGAAGAGAATTAGATGCCCAGTATGTGGACAAGCCAACCCTGGGTGTAATGGTACGGCCCTGGGCACATGCACACGGCCTGCAAACACAGACTTGTATTGCTGGAGCAAGAAAGCAACTGCAATAGCTTTGTGCAAGCACATTTGACCTAAAAGCAGTGGCTGTAACTGGGTGACTAACAAGTCTCCTGCACTTGCCTGGGAGAGGACCTTACAGCAATTTTGGTCTGCTTTTACCTATAACCTTTCACATTTTGCACCTAATACAGCAAACATTACCCCATAGGCAAATAAAAAAGGCCATGCTCCCAATTGCTGGGCCTCGAAATCTTGACATCGGTCTCTGTTCACTGTCCCAAGTAACTGCGGAAAAGTTTTACTTTAAAGTTTTGAACTTGTAGGAATGGGAAAAGGCAGCTTCCTGTGATTTTCTTTGTCCTGACCTAAATAATTGGCTCTTTGGGGAATTTTGGAGGTTTTTCACTGGGATCAAGGCTAACGTGCATTGTCAAAAGCATAACAGGAAAGTAGCAGAGGAATACATTAAACTCCATCCCTGATGTGAATACACCATACAGTGCTCCATGCCTGTCTGAGCAATGTGTCATAGGACATGGCGTACCTGATTATTGTTACGACAGCGGGCTGCAGACAAAGTTTTTTTTCCTTCTTGTTCTTATCGGTTGCCCAAGAAAAAGCCACCTGTCCAGCGATGTCAACTATCCATGATCAGTAGATATTAGTAGCAGAAGACCAATTTTGGTTTGAGGTAAACATGACCAAAGGTTATCTCATGGACCTTTTGGCATGATCTCATTGCTGGAAGCAAATACGTATTGCACATACTTATATCTGATGCTACAAAATGTCAGTGTAGTGGTGATAATACTTCCTGAATAGGTTACTTGTTCATGTAGTGAAATAAAGCCGGAGAAAATTGTGTACATTTGTCATCAACATGTTGCTTAAAGGCAATAATATATTTCATATTAAAACCTGCTGCTAACAGAATGTATAATTAAGAATTCTGCTTAGGAAATGCAATAAACAGAGAAAATATTATCTTTATCATATCATAACATTATATAAATTACATAAATGTTTTATAAGTTATTAAAAAGTGTGGATTTTGTATTGCATACAATAGTGTACAGTATCTTGTATTGTATATATATATATATATATATATATAGAGAGAGAGAGAGAGAGAGAGAGAGAGAGAGAGAAAGAGAGAGAAAGAAATTCATATTTTCCCTGTATATACCCGGACTTCAGCATCATTTAATGAAAAGCCTGAACCCTTAAAAAACTATTCCCCAGCATCTAAAATGAATATATTTTAGATATTTTATATTTTTAAAAATGTTTGTTCTGTACCCAGGGGTGGACTGGAGTTAAAAAACAGGCCGTAACTTTTTAGGAGCACTGTTTCTAGCTCAGTATAGTATCTTAATGTTACAGTATGTACAGTATATATATGTATCATATTTTTGGCTCCATAAGGTGCACCTGACCATAAAATGCGCCCAAGCTTTAGAGGACAAAAATAAGCCATTACAGCCAGTAAGTGGCATCCATACATTACAGTTAGTGAGGGGCATCCCTCCATTTCAGGCAGTGAGCGGCATCTCTCAATTCCAAGCAGAGAGGATCATCACTCTATTCCAGGCAGAGATGGGCATAGATCTCATTACAGCCAGCGAGCGGCATCCCCCACTCCCTCCCCCCAAACCTGGACAATAATAAGTCAGTAGGTGGACAGGGTAACTGATTCATGCCTGCACACACGCTGCTGTCCCCCCCCCCCCCCCACCGTGCATACACACTCAAACACTTAAGTTTACTGGCTCTTCACGGTTGTTGTGCGCTGTTCCCAGTGGTCGGAGGGCACGGCCTGTAGCTATGGGCAGCGTCTATTGTTTTCATTGGATGCAAATCATATAGGGCATGCCCACTGACCAGCGTGCAACAACCAGGAAGCACCGGTAAGCATTAGCGTGTTTGTGTGCATGTGTAGGAGCAGTGACGGTGGTGGGGGGTACAGCAGAGGCGGACAGACAGGCATGAATCCCCCCAGCCACACGGAATTAGCACTGAGGCAGCCACAAAGAGCCGATTTGTGCGCATGACAACAGCAGCGGTGGGCAGGCATAAATCGGTTACCCAGCCCTGCCTTATTATTGTACAGTGTTCAGGGGCCGATCAGCGGCCTCGACCCACCCTCCCGCATATGTCGTTCACTAGTCGCAGCATTCCCTGGTGCCGGCCTACTAAGATTTTGCCCGGTATGCCCTATGGCCTTTCTTGTACCTGTGATTTGACATAGTTTTCACAATAAGTTTTTTTAGGATGTTAGAAATAACAGCAACCTATGGGGCATGCAGAAATACATGGCGCCATTTCCCTTCATAGCCCATTGCGTGCAGTTATTTCCAAATGTGAAAAAAAGATTCTTTCTTAATTGAAAATAATATGTATCTCACCAGTAGAAACTGAAAGTCACACCGCAAGGCACCTTGCTTCACCAAACCATTTACCAAAGGCCCTGTCCAATGATTATCCATTTTATATAATTATTTATGTTGACTTTTCATTTAAGTTTGTCCATGTGCATCTTTGCAATATTAATTACAATACAGATTATTCGCCAGTCAAGGTGCCTGTTAGCGCAAATGTACAAAGTCATTTGTTAGAAGCTTCTGTCCTCTCTGCACATGGATGAGTGTGTCAGTAGTCAAAAGAGGAGATTATATTTGCTTTGGCTCGACAAGCTTTTGCAAATATTTTATCAATAGCTTTGAGTTGTGTTGATGTTTATAATTCTGCCATTATTTGGATTGAAACGAGTTTTTGACCGAATGAAAAATGGCCTCTTTCTGTAAAGCTTGGCGTTTGTCACGATGGTATTTGACTGCAAATGTATAGATTTGCATATACTGCAATTTGCTGCAATCTCATGTTGTTCCTCTTCCAATCTATGCAAACAAACTGGATAATACCCAGTACCCATACTCATAATACCCATAATACCCTAATGCAACAAAAACCAGTGCTGCAAACAAGGACTGAGGGCCGAGTCACATTGAAGTCTGGATACTAGTAACACAGATGTCCTAAATAAAAACCTTGGCAAGGTTCAGAAACGATTTCCCCAGAAGCTGTTGAACACATCTGCCCCCCTGCCCAGCAATATTCAACAGACCATACCAGCCATTGCTGGTAGTATACTACTTGGGTCAAGTCACTTGTCCAATGACAACATCACCTAACAACTGGTGTGTCCAACTGGACAATATCCTAAGAGTCCTGCTCATATTTTGACTATCATAGATTTTGACTATCCTGGGTTCTGGTCATATACCCCCAAGCCCCCCAATTGGGGGTGCCCCGCTGTGTGAAACCCCCCAGATCGATGATACCAACTCACTTCTTCCGGTCCTACAGCGCATACGTGGCTGCTCGTCCGATCAGCGCGCTCGAAGCCAATGACGGCTCGACTCCGAGCGCGCTGGTGGCCCCATCCTCCACACGCCCCCCCCCTCACGCGCCCTAGAGGGATAGCGGGGGCATGACTGCAGCTCGCGCATGCGCTGTTGGACCAGGAAACAAGGTAAGTGTATGGGCCAAAATGCAGTAGATGCAGGTAGGATTATTTTTAATGTGGGCAATCTGTGTGTACAGAGTGGGGGAAACATATAAACGTTCTCTCTCTTGGAAACAGCACCTGAAACTCTCTGATTGTAAATACCCTATGTATTATCAGGGAAACTGGTTTCTTTGCCTCAATTTCTGGATTATGCCTGATCTGGGAAGGACATATATTAGTGTAGGTTTATGGCTCTATCATGTGCTGTGGCTGCAGGGCCACTGTGGCTTGCTCACACTGAGAGCACCAAGGTACTGAGTTGCAGTTAGACCACTTTTTTGTGGTCCTGGAGGAATGAAATTGAAAGGAGGACAAACTTTGGAGGCCTGCTACAGCTTTTAACATAGAAACATAGAAACATAGAAGGTTGACGGCAGAAGGAGACCATACGGTCCATCTAGTCTGCCCTTTTACCTGGTACAGAAGAAAACTAAGGAAAGGGGCATGGGACAGGAATACGGTGAGCTGCTTCCTGGCTAATTAGTGCCATTGGGTTTACAGATCCTTAGTATTTGGGTGAACGACAGAGGATGCTTTTAATTAAACTGTCAGTAGTCATCAGAGGAAGTGATACTTTTGCTCTTCAAGCCCTTGTAAATATGTTATCTATATCATTCAGTTGAGTTTGATTTATAGTGTTTAGCACATATTTACATTATAACAGGTTTATGACTGGATGAAAAATGAGCTCGTCCTGCAGAGCCTTGCTGCTGTCATGATGATATTTTGACTACAAAATGATACTGCTGCGTATATATTCCAACACGGTGTGTTGTTGTTGCTTCCTCCATATAAAACAGTGTAGAATCAAGTTCTGATCTTGGCCATCAAACTGGAGACTCCCATATATTACATAGAGCAGTTTATATCATCTATGAAGGTGGTTGCAAGCACGTCTAAAGGAATGTCAAGTTGACACATCACTAAGGTTAGCAACTGACAAGGATTAATGTTTTGGTAGTAGTAACGCGGCTCCAGTGATTTGTTGCTGTGACTTATGGGGTATTTCACTAAAATCAGATAACTTTCATTCTTTCCTAACTTTACAGTTCCTGTCCAGACAAACATTAACTTTCTGCCCTGCTCTCTTCCCTGGGGAAATAGTATACCCGAGGTTTCATTACCTAACTTTCTGCCACCTTATACCGTTTAGGAACAATGTAAAAGGTCCAGTTTAAGAAATCAGTCTTACATCACCTGGAGGAAACTTTTAACCCTTTCGCTGCCAGCCTACCTGGAGTTTTTGTCACCCTTGGTGCCATTTTGCACTATTTTGCGCTCCCCATGTTCAAATGTGATTTTTGAAGGAATTTCCAGGGATTTCCCAGGAAAATGATATATTGTTTTTTTCAGCAGAGTCTGGGCTTCAACATGCGATGTCTTGTTTGGCCTTTTTTTGTGTATTCTCAATACTTTTGGGTGAAATATGTGCAAAAAAATTTAAAAAAATCTATTTTTTGCAATTTATAGTGTTTTTTTGTAATAAAAAATGTAAGTTTGTCAATAAAATCTTATTGCGTGTAAAACCCCAATTTCTCCTGGTTACAGCGGTACCACATATGTATAGGTAGACACCCTTTCCTGCCCAGGAGACTCCCCCAAACTGAAACAGCGCTTTAGGGGATTTTCAGAAAAAAATACAACTGTGATATGCGCTATGCGCACCTTGCAGTTTTTCCAGAAAAATAACCCTTTACATTTGAAATACCCACAACAAACTATATATTCTCTGGAAGTACACACCTCAAGCTTTCTAGGTGTACCAGGCTTGTTGATGTGGCCACAGTTTTCTGGAAGTAATCCCTCAATGTATTCTTTGGTTGCAAAGAGTTTCCCTAAAAAAAGGATAAAAAAGCAGAATCAAAGCAACATTTTCCTAAAAAAACTATATACAAACAAGAAAAAACAAGTATAATCTGAAAAAGCAACCTCCCCCGAACAGAACGATACCCAACATGCATAGCTACTGTCAAGGGAAGAGTTGCCAAACACCCCAAAGTAAAGCGTGCGCATAACGGTAATTTTTCTTGAAAATTTCAGCTCTGCAGACAAAGTGCGCACCTTGCGATTTTTCAACCAAAACAACCCTTTACATTTGGAATATCCCCCATAAACCATATATTCCCTAAAAGTACACATGTTAAGCTTTCTAAGCGTACCCAGCTTGTTGTAGTGGGCTAATCTTTCTGGAATCGATCCCTCAAAGGATTCTTTAGTTGCGCAGGGTTTCCCTAAAAAATTTATAAAAAAGCTGAATAAAAAACACCTTTTCCTAAAATATAAATATGCAAACCAGAAAAAACAAGCTAAGTCTGAAAGCGCAAGGTCCCCCGAACAGAACAATACCCAACATGCAGAGGTACTATTAACCCTTTTAATTGCCAGCCTACTTGAGATTTTGTCACCCTCTGTTGACAGGTCATTTTTCCCCATTTTGCGCCATGTTTTGCGACATTTTTGCTGGAATTTTCAGGAAAATTATATATATATATTTTTTGCAGCAGAGTTTAGGCTTTAACATGAAATGTCTTGTTTGTAAATTTTATTCTGTTTTTTACAATATTATTAAGTAAAAAAATAAATAAATAAATAAAATTTTTTTTTAGAAAATTGCCTCCTTTATTTTAAATAAAAAATGTATTTTATTAAAGAAAACCGTATTGCATGTGAAAGCCCCATTTCTACAGATTAGAACGGTACCACATATTTATCGGTAGCCCCCCGTTCCTGCCCAGGAGACCCCCCTAACTGAAACAAGTACTTTATAACATTTACAAATAAAATACAACTACCATCCACACTACAAAGGGTTAAATCGGGGAAAAAATGACATAGGGTCCCCCTTCCCAGGGGGGGGACCCCATTTTTTGGGGGGATTTTTAAGGGTTAAAAACCCTTAAAAATCCCCCCAAAAAACGACATGGGGGCCCCCTTACCCGAAGTAACCAGCCCGGGACCAGCTATGCAGGGCTTGTAGGAACAGGGCACAGGGGCCAGCTTTTGTGGCCCCTGACCCTGCAGGCTACAAAGCCCGCATAGCCCGTGGGCCCGGGCTCTTCTGCCCCCCCCTGGCCTTTGGGGAGGCAGGTAATGGGGGTGCCAAGGGTTAATGGCAAGTCACCCGCTAGTGCAGGTGACTTGCCATCCCCCAGCCTTGTGAACTGATATAGGGGTCTTGTGGACCCCTTACCAGTTCACAAGGGGTTAAATGTAAAAAAAAAAACCACACAAACACAGAAAAAAATATTTTATTATTATTATTTTTTTTTTAATACTTACCTCCCATCCATCTTCCCCTCCCAATCACTGGCTTCTGCTCATCTGCTGGAAGCCTTTTATAGCTGCTGGGTGACAGAACAAAAGGGGTTAATTAAAAAAAAGAATGACATAGGGTCCCCCCTCCCAGGGGGGGCGGACCCCATTTTTTTTTTTTTTTTTTAAGGGTTAAAAACCCTTAAAAATAAAAAAAAAATGACGTGGGGTCCCCCTTACCCAGCATTACCAGCCCAGGACCAGCTATGGGGGCTTGTAGGCACAGAGTGGGGGGGCCAGCTTTTGTGGCCCCCCCACCCGGCAGCCTACGAGCCCACATACCCTATGTGGGCCCGGGCTCTTCTGCCCCCCCCCTGGCCTTTGGGGAGGCAGGTAATGGGGGTGCCAAGGGTTAATGGCAAGCCACCCGCTAGCGCAGGTGGCTTGCCATCCCCCCAGCCTTGTGAACTGGTATAGGGGTCATGGACCCCTTACCAGTTCACAAGGGGTTAACAGTAAAAAAAAAAAAAAAAAAACACCACACAGATTAAAAATAACTTTATTAAAAAATAAAAACTTTTTTTTACTTTACTCACCTCTGATCCTCAGCTTCTGTGTCCCTCGCAGCTCTGATGACAGTTATTGTCATCGCTGTCCAGTGGAGGAGGGAGGCAGGTGATCAGATCATCACCTGCCTTCCTCCTCCTGTGGCCAGCGATGACAAGTGTGAGAATCGCAGCCCGGAGCCAGGACGACACCCGGGGGTGTGACGTCATAAGCCCCGCCCCCAAAGGGCGGCAAAATGGCGGCGCCCGTCGAGCAGGACAGGGAGAGGGCCTGAAGCTGGAGAGCCAGGGGGGGGCGATCAGAGGCCCCCCTGGTGAAGAGGAGACCCGGCGGGAGCAATCGATTACTAAGGTAAGTAAATGTCATTTTTATATATTTTTTTTTTTAACATGTATTTCGGCGGCTGCTGAAGGGGGGGGGGGTGGCTATTCCAGGCTCTCCCCTGCACCCGGGGGGGCCTGGGTGGGGGATCGAAGCCCCCCCGGATGAAGAGGAGACCCGGCCGGATAGAACAAGGGGTCAGGTGAGTTTTTTTTTTAACTTTTACTGTAGCAGGGGGGAAAGTCAAGCACGTAGATTCTACGTGCTTGGCACTTAAGTGGAGTGGATGCAAGCACGTAGAATCTACGTGCTTGGCACTGAAAGGGTTAAACTGTAAAATGAACTACATCAGAATCAGAATGTATTAGACCACTGAGTATATACAGAGTACACAAAGAATGTTATTTAACTATTTTTAATGCTAACTTAACTTTAACAATTTTTAATGCTAACTGCAAGGGTAGATGGGTAATACTATCTGTCCTTGGACTGGGTACTGTGCAAATACTTTCCGTTCTAGGAAAGCCACCCTTTTCCTTTACCTAAGTAGAGGTTTTTTTGGTCTCTTTAGCCCCCCTATATTAAGTCCAACATGGGTCTCTCCACATACTGGCTTGCGACTATGTTTTGGTACTCACCAAGTCTCACCCCCCATACAGCAAGAGGCATCCGCCCTAGTGCTGATGAGAGCCTAAAGCTTAAAACACGTGTCCACTAGTTGGATGTGTCTGGCTGTATAAAATTTAAAGCTAATCCTTGGCATTGCACCCTTAGCGTTTCTAAGGGCCTTGAATGGCACAGAGATGTAAAGAGATGATTTGCATAGCTCCGCCTACTGCAAGGGTAGATGGGTAATACTATCTATACTTGGACTGGGTACTGTGCAAATACTTTCCGTTCTAGGAAAGCCACTCTTTTCCTAATGTTAACTTAGAAAGCATTAAAAAATAGATAAATTAATACAATAAAAATAGTATGTTAACAAGTTTAGATTCCTATAGATTAGCTAGGAATCATACTGAAGCATATAAACAGCCCAGTTTCCTGACTATGTTCCCCTTTTTTTACATCAATGAGACAGTTATTCAGTGTCTTGATGCCTATGGAAAAGAAGCTGTTCATGTTTCTGGTGATTTTTGTTGTTAAAATTCTGTACCTGTGACCCGAGGGCAGTAGCTTGAAAAAGGTAAAGCCAGGGCGCGTTGAGTCAGCAACTATTTTCCTTGAGCGGAAGACGAGTATTTAGTCAAAAGGTTGTTTCAGGGATGGCAGAGGGAAACCGATAATCTTTTCTGTTGTTTTTTTTAATTTTTTTGCAACCAGTTTTGGTCCTTAGTGGTAGCGTCACCATACCAGACCGTGAATAATGATTTCAAAATAGACCGCATTATTGAAAGTCACCAAAACAGTCTGAGACATCCCAACTTTCCTCGAAGGAAAACCAGCCTTTGCTCAGCTTTCTTTAGAACAGAGGTGATTGAATAGCAACATTATAGATTGTGAGAGATGTAGGTGAAGGAACAATATTTACCTCCTTGCTCTCCATACAGAAGGAGCGCAGGACAGAGTGAGATCTTCTGAAATCCACAACTATAGAGTCTTCTTGATGTTTAGGATTAGATTATTATTTTTGCACCATAATTCCAGGTTGTTAACATGTGTACGGTAGGCAGATTCGTCATTGTTGGTGTAGTGTCATGAGTGAATCCATAGAAGTTTGGGTTCTGCAAGTTCAGGCAAACTTCGAACAAAATTGAACTTGACCCGAAGCCAAAAATAATGTAATTGGGACCCAAACTTGTTGACCCAAAAATAGCTGTAAAATGGGGAAAGTAAGGGGTAGAGGGATGCAAAATGGGGCTTATAACAGGGCAATTGCCCTGCAAAAATGGTGTAGGGAGAGTTAAAATAATAACATAACAAAAAAATACGTTAACAACAAATTAAAAAAATTATTATTTTTACTGCAGTAGAAGACAGTATGAGTATACACTTGCCTTTACTGGCACTGCCCTGAAGGACAATTATTTAAAATGACTAGCTGTCCCTCACTATATGAGCCTCCTCTCCCTACCTACCTACCTGCCATGAAAAGACAATTCTAACATTTTTCTCTGACCCTAACTGCCCCTCACTGCAGCTACATCCTCTCCCTGTCTAACCTACCTAGCTGTAACAGTGCTGGGACACGTGACCCCACCTCTTATACAGCGGGGTCATGCTTCCCATCTGACCAATCACATCCATGTCCATACTGGGCATGCCTGTGGTTACTATGGCCTAGAAGCTGGTTAATGGCTAAAGTCTGTGTTCGAGTCCGCTCATCTCTAGTCATCAGCAAATTTCAGAATTTTTGACAGAAGGATCACTGGAAGTACAGTCATTTGTATATAGTGTGAAGAGCCTAAGTAAAGAAACGTAGCCCTGAGGTGCCCTAACATTGGTCGTCAAGAAGCATTCACATGGATCAAGTTTGACACACTGATATTTGCCTATGAGAAATCTTATCCTCTCAGATTTTGGAGGAATTCCTATATCCAAAAGATTGTACTGGAGGATATATGGGTCTATGATATTGAAAGCTGAGGATACATTTAAAAAATAATCTAACCTAAGTACTGGGGAGATCTGTGTGATCCAATGTATATTTGAGAGCCAGGTGAATCTATAAACAATCTCAAAAGGGTTTTCCTTGGGCCCATTTCATTGCACATCTGTGGTGGTAATGCTTTATTTTTTACAGCATGCTTTATTTATGCTTTACTTTTATGATGACCCTCAACATGTACGGGGGACCACTAAAGTTACCTGACTCAGAACTTCTCCCTCGACTGCCACATGCTGTGTTTGCTGTCTAATCGGCTACCACTCTGTTCTATGTTGTCACAGAGCAGAGTTTCTGCCGGTTAAACAGAAGACACAAAACGCCTTGAGATGCAGTCATTGCCTATCCCCAACAAAGGTCAGCCATCAGCTCGAACTTGTGCAACAGTGGTCTAGTATGAGGCTCAAAGAAGAAATCTGACCATCAGCAGAAATGATTTAATGTCACCTGCATCTCATTCTTAAAAGGTAAGTGGAACTATTGTGGTAGCCAGCATAGAATCCTAGGCACTGGCTCCTAGATGCTACCTGATCCCGACTCAAGCAGAAGTCCTTTTAACATTCCATTGATTTGCCCTATTTCGTACAGCCATGTGCTCCCTTGTTTTTTAGTAGGATTATGTTTCCTTTTAAGCTCCAAATAGTGATTATCTAGGAACAGCCTAAGATTAGAAAGGAGCAAACTTTTTAAAAGTTTGATTGTGGCGATTTGCCAAACTTTGAATGAGCTCACCCAAAAAATACGTGTCAGGCCGGAGTGTTCTCCAATATAAACTCTCTGCCAGGGGAGCAGATTGTTTTGGCCAGAGAAAAGACACAACACAGAAAATGTTCTAACAAGGGTTTTATTAAAGGAAAACGAAACAAAAAGATGCAGATACAAAAACAAGGGACTAAAAACAAGGCTAACTAACAAAATAACTGATAACAAAAACAACAGAAACCCTAAGGTGCTGGCACACTCAACCAAGGGCCTAGGACAGATGGCAGCAGTCTCCAGACTCTGGTAGGTACAGGTACAAGAATATCCAGTTGTGGAGCAACCTATAACCGGTTACCCCGATTGTGCGACCCTTACATGTATCAATTTATTTAGTTGGTACATGGTCAAGCATTATTAACATTCTGCTGGTTCTGGGTTTTATGCATCTCCCAGATTCTATATATAAACATGCTTTTGACCAGGACCCCACTATTTAAAATATGAAATATTTATTTATACAAAACTCATAAAAATTACATACATTTAAAAAACAAATTCATAGATTATCACAACAATATACAGTCCTCGATGACTTTACAATTCAGTGGTGTGTCATACACATCTCAAACATTGATTAAATTACTGACATGTAGCCTTGTGCTCCCTGATTCCTCAGTATTCATTATTTCACCAATATCCTTTCTTTTGGGCATTGGGCAAACATGTTTCGCCTACTACTTCTGGCTTCCTCAGTGCCCTTGGGTAAAGGAATCCATGGGTGCTGCTTGTTTATTTGATAGTACTTGCTAGTAACATATAATATAATATTTTGTTATAATTTCACTTTTTCCCAGAGAAGTGTGGCTCAATCACCATTGCATTGTGGGGTCGTCAATTGCTGGCCCTGTTTATGGCATGAGATCATTTCATAAGATACTGGCCAGTTATAGAATTTTCAATTAGTCCAGTGATGAATGCTTTAAATGCGCGCTTTGCGCTGCACTGCAGTAGTGGCGTCCGTTTCTTCGCCCCCCCCCCCCACTCTCCAAGTGTCTGGCCTGCTCGGGGCTCTCTTTACATCCTGTGGGCTCGCCAGTCTAGGGGCCCAAGGGCACTGAGGAAGCCAGAAGTGGTAGGCGAAACATGTTTGCCCAATGCCCAAAAGAAAGGATATTGGTGAAATAATGAATACTGAGGAATCAGGGAGCACAAGGCTACATGTCAGTAATTTAATCTATGTTTGAGATGTGTATGACACACCACTGAATTATAAAGTCATATAGGACTGGATATTGTTGTGATAATCTATGAATTTGCTTTTTAAATGTATGTAATTTTTATGAATTTTGTATAAATAAATATTTCATATTTTAAATAGTGGGGTCCTGGTCAAAAGCATGTTTATATATAGAATCTGGGAGATGCCTAAAACCCAGAACCAGCAGAAAGGTACAGGTACAGACTCAGATTCAGGTTCAGATTCAGAGCGCCAGAAGCAAAGCACAAGCAAAACAAAACAAAATCCTGCTGCACCAGGTGGAGGGCAGATCCACTTAAATAGCCCCCACACCAGGTGCAGCAGAAGATGGGGAGAGAGCAGCAAGGGCTCTGCTGACACCTGCTGGTGGCTGATAGAAGTGCAGACGGGATGATAAATAATGCCAGCCACCATTTGGGCATCAGCTGAACACGGGATTCTTACAATAAGCTTATTTTGTCCCTGTTCCAGCGCCTCATCCTTCAGCGCTGTCCTATGCCCCTCTTCACAATAATCCAACTGCCCCGCCTAGGCTCTGGTCACATCGCTCCCCACTGCAGCTTTGATGCTGGATTGAGCTGATGTCAGCCCCCTCTGTGGGTATAAAAGGTCCCTTCCTGCAGCGAGGAGCAAGATGTCAAAAGCTGGTGAGGTCAGCAGAAGCCAGACACGGGCCACCTCTGCCCAGTGCCTAGCTTCTGGTGATTTCTCCCGATGTCAAAAGCAGAGGCGAAAGGCGCAGGGCACAGGGTTCATATGGCTCATAGGTTAGTATGAGAGGGGGTGTTTTTTTTACATTTTTAGAGATTTTTGAGACCCCCAGTTCCCAGGGCAGGAATGGATGGCAAGTCACCTGCCAGCAAGTGGGTGACTTGCCATAACTCCTTGCCCTATTAGCTGCACCCCCAAAGCCCAGGGGGGTGCAGAAGAGCCCATGGTCCATGAGGCCTAGGCGGGCTATTAGCCTTAAGGGCTGGGTGTCGACTGTTCGACCTCCATGCCCTGGTCTACCAGCCCCCATAGCTGATGCATAGCGCAGACAGAACCCCTTTTTATTTTTATTTTTAAGGGTTTAACTCTATGTAATTTTTTTTTATTTTTAAGTGTTTAAACACAACATAGTATCACCCTCTCTAGGAGGGGGATCCCCACGTTTTTTTTTTTTACTTTTGAGGTTTAAACCCTTAAAAATTAAAAAGTGGAGTGGGGTCCCCCCAATCTAAGTAAAACTAGCCTGACATCAGCTATGGGGGCTGGTAGGCCAGGGTGCAGACGCTTGGGAGACCCCTGGCCCTGAAGGCTACCAGCCCACATAACCCTCATGGGCAGAATTAGTATATATTTATTTATAACTCTGTGCTCAGTTCCTACTATCTTCCCTGCCCCACATGCTCAGTCATTGACATCCTACAATGTGTACTTTTATAAAGTTCCCAATAACTTATGTCCTCCTCAGCCAGGCCCAGCATTTCTCAGCAGCAAACGCCTGTAAAATCAGGCACAAGGATGAATAGGGAGTGCACAGGAGTGAAAATGTAAAGAGAGATGCTGCAGACAATGCAGGGAATTACTGATGTGTTCAGTATGGGCATCAGAAAACTTTACAATGGGCCCTGACACCACAAGCTTTTTGCACTAAACCAGGGGGGACCTTTTGGTGATGGGGGGACCTTTTGGTGATGGGGGCCCTAGATCATTGTCCAGTTTGCCACTCCCTAATGCAGGCACTGGAAACTCAAAGCATAAATTACAGTCATTTAAAGCGGTCCTTAACTCTAAATAAGAGTCTATCTTATATGTTTCCCACACCCTGTACATACATACACATTGCTCACATTAAAAATCATCATACCTGTATCTACTGCATGTTATGAACCTTTAAACATCCAAGATGGCGGTTCATGGAACATCAGGCAGCCTGCAAACAGGAAGTGCTTTCTGACTGTGCTGCTCTGCATTCTGGGATTGCTTACCTTTTCCTGACCCAGCTCTACTCTGTCTGAGCAAAGCACAGCTATAACCAGCCCCCCTGTACTTTATCCCGCTCTCCTCTCCTCAGTAAGTGTGATGCGTCTGAGTCAAGATGGCGGTGCCCATATCCTAAAGTCCTGAACAGAGTTGAAGACCAGTGGGGGAAAGAATAATAAGTAAGTGACTATAAACTTAAAAGTATATACATTTTAGATGCTGGGGAATAGTTTTCTAGGGGTTTTCAATAAATCATGGTGAAGGTCCGCTTTAAGGATTTTTAGACTTTCAACTCTTACTGATCAGTTTAAAATCCATTATACAGTATGTGTTCCTAAAACAACCTGTTGGTATTGTAGGATTCCAGAAGAAACTGCCATACACCGCATGACTTTATTGAAGGATTGCTAACACCAATCAGCATTGTCAGATTAAAGTGGTCCTATACTCTTGTACCACATTCCTAACTTCTCCTGTCCTGTGCATGAAAATACTCAAAATACTTTACCTTCTACATATACAGCAGCCAGACCTGTTGTCTGCAATGTCCTCCTCACTGTCCTACAATATTTTCTAAAGACAGTCACCTCCTGAGTTTCAGGGGTCAATGAGTGTAATCATGAGCAAATGCTATATCGTGACTGTAGCTGATGGGGGTAATCTGGGTCGGACTAAGTGTGGTGGAGGCCCCAGATACAGTATAAAATAATAGTTCAGCCAAGTAACTGATTGGTGGTTGTCTGGCACCCGCCTACTTACTGGAACGTCAGATTGAGTCCCTTGTGCCCCCCTTGTGCGGGTGCGTGCTGCTCTGGAACTCCTGCTTTGCCATTCTGGGTGGGGGGTAGTGTAGTCACCTGGCTGGTCCATTGAGCTGCCAGCGGCTGTGCTTGGTGGCTTATGTGCAGTGACAGCTCTGCACCCATCCCTGTAGCGTTGCTGACGGCGGCTTTGCTGCTCTAGACTCTCCGTCTTGCCCTGTGGTGGCTTTGGTTGCGGGTTTGCAAAAACAAAAAAGACTTGCCCAAGTGCGCCCCCACTGCCGCTGATAGTTTTGTTGCCGGCCCCACGGCCCGTCAGACTGAAAAGCCTCCTGGACCAGACCATAACCCAAAGGTTGGTGGAGGCCCCCTTTGCAAGGCAAGTGGTGGAGGCGCCGGGGCTCTAGCCCCTTGCTCCCCTCTCATAATCTGGCCCTGGGGGTAATACCAGTGCTAATATGAGTGGGCTCTGGCAATGCCCCTGCAGCACAGTGAGTACCTGACTTTATTACGGGACAGTGCAGGATGGACATCACACATTGCTCGCTGCATACCAAATGTGTAAAAGGCAACTTTCCAAAAAATATTCTTAGTATTATTATACGCAAGCAAGTTAAAAATAATAATAATGGCCCTGTGGGAGACATGGTGGAAATGTGTTTAGAGGTTGATTTTAATTAAATTTCTTTATAGTACTTCATTAAATCTTTAAACCATTCTTCTGCCTCCAAAAAACAGCGTAATGATATTCGGGGGCATTTGGTGGCTGTGTTTAAAAGACCAGAACACACAGACAGAATTTTCCCGACATAGAATTTACATAGAATTTTACATAGAATTTAATAGTGTTTGGATTTAGGTGAGCTGGAACAAATGGTGTACATACCATATAGGCAAAGCCAGATTATGAGGGAGGTGCAAGGGGCTCCAGGGCTCCACAACTTGCTTCACAAAGGGGGTCTCCACCAGTGGCGTTGCTAGGGCTGGTGTCACCCGGGGCGGTAGGAAATGGTGTCACCCCCCCCCCAATGGTGTCACCCCCACCCCCCCCCAATGGTGTCACCCCCACCCCCCCCCCCAATGGTGTCAACCCCACCCCCCCCAATGGTGTCAACCCCCCCCCCCCAAAGAAAACAAACAAAAAAAAAAGCATTTTTGCCGGCATGGTGGGAGCGGGCCGGCCGGTTCCGCGCTGACAGCGGAACCGGCCGGCCCGCTCTGCTGTCAGCGGAACCGGCCGGCCCGCTCCCACCATGCCGGCATTTTTAAAAAAAGCAAACACTTACCTGCAGGTCCGGAGCGTGGAGGCCGGCGCCGCTCTCAGCTGTCATCTGAGGGCGCGTCATCAGAGGCGCCCTCTGATGACGCGCCCTCAGATGACAGCTGAGAGCGGCGCCGGCCTCCACGCTCCGGACCTGCAGGTAAGTGTCTCTATACCGAGGGGTGACCGGCCGAGAGGTGTCACCCTCTAGGTCTGGTGTCACCCGGGGCGGTCCGCCCCCCCCGCCCCCGGGTCGCTACGCCACTGGTCTCCACCAACCTTTAGGTTATGGTCTGGTCCAGGAGGATTTTCAGTCTTTGGTCTGTCGGGCCACGGGGCCAGCAACAAATCGGCAGCAGAGGGCAAGTCTTTTTTGTGGCAACCAAAGCCACCACAGGGCAGGAAGGAGAGTCTAGAGCAGCAAAGCTGCCATCAGCAACGCTACAGTGATGGGTGCAGAGCTGTCACTGCACATAAGCCACCAAGCACAGCCGCTAGCAGCTCAATGCAGGAGCTGAGAATAAACAATGTAAAAGGTATCCGCACACTAGTAAGGCAGAGTGCCCGACCCGGGGTGGTCCCACACCCCAATTATGCAAAAGGATAAAGGGAATGGGTCCGCACACCTTAAAAATTTAAGTCTTTAATGAAAATTATTAAAATCATCTCCAAAAAATTGTCAAGAAGCAGTGCTAAAATACAAAGGTAGACCCAGAGTGACACAAAACATACAAGACCTTCTGACGCGTTTCGGGTATTCTGTCAGCCCTTAGTCATAGATCTATGACTAAGGGCTGACAGAATAACCGAAACCCATTTTGTGTCACTCTGGGTCTACCTTTGTATTTTAGCACTGCTTCTTGACAATTGTTTGGAGATGATTTTAATCATTTTCATTAAAGACTTACATTTTTAAGGTGTGCGGACCCATTCCCTTTATCCTTTAGCTCAATGCAGGAAACTGTTTTCTGCTGGACCAGCCGGGCAACTACACCCCCCCACCCAGAATGGCAAAGCCGGAGTTCCCGAGCAGCACGCACCCGCACAAGGGTGGCACAAAGGTCTTGATCTGACGTTCCAGTAAGTGGAAGGGTGCCAGATAACCACCAATCACTTACTTGGCTGGACAATTTTGTGCCCAGGGGCCTTCACCACATTTAATTCAGCCCTGCTACAGGGACCATAGCAAAAGAGGGCTAGAAGCAAGCTGCCTTCTCACCCCGGGCAAGCCAGAAAAGCAGAGATTTTGGGGCCACTACCTCCCAGAGTCAGGCCTTCTCTAGAAGAACAGGCATTATGGCCCTTCAGCACTTGACCCCCCCAACTTCACCCTGCCCAATCCATGCTGTGCAATGCTGATATCTCCAGAGCTAGGCCTATTCATCAATAAAGCTTGGATAACTATAGATCCAGATCTTTACTAATAAGAATGGTCAATGAAAAGACAGGCAAAAAAATGGTCAACGATCTTAAAACCTAGAAACCTAGAACAGAAACTAGAAACTTAAAATCTAGAAACAGATTTTCATTAACCTTTCCATTTAATAGGGGATTGAAAAGGGTTGCGAAGATTTTTACCATAAGACTAAACAGAGAACAAGGCGACACAACCTAAAATGTATCGGGAGGGAGAAAATGCCAGAAAATAGCACTCTGCTAAAATACTTAAACTGGACCAACAGCCTGGCATATTTGGAAATGAAAAGTAGCAGCCATTTTGGAGCTTCCACTCCCAACTGACATAACTGACAATGCACAGTGACAGGAAGCCCAGCAGTGCTTCCTTTTCACAGGTGGCCTGCAAAAGCCGCCATCTTGTTTTTAAAATTGACCCCAGCAGGAGTTAGAAAAAGGTAAATTAATTTTTATTGGGCACATGAGCACTGCTTGTTATGATGGTCTGGTTTAAGTCATTTTTGACTGTTGGTCCACTTTAAGAGTAGTATAGGCTTCCAGCAGATATAGTGAATTTCTTTAGTAATCCTTTAAAGTGGACCAACACCCACGGGTGATCGGCCCGGGAATCTACCCCCCCAAACACCCCAAACTCCTTACCTTATCTTCGGCGACGGCCGGCCGCCACCGCCTCCCTCGCGCCCCTCTAGACGTGCACGCGCCCGCGACGGCCGTCTGTGAATGGCCGGCGCGGGCACGCGCGCGTCAAGAGGGACGCGCGGGAGGCGGCGGCGGAGGAGCCGCTTGTCCGCGGCTTGTCCGTCGGCGCTGGGAGCGGGGAGAGGTGAGTTGTTCGGGGGGTTCGGGGGGGTTTCACACAGCGGGGCACCCCGATCGGGGGTGCCCCACCGAAGTGGACCAAGACCCAGGATAGTCAAAATCCTGGGTATTGGTCCACTTTAATCTTTTTAGCATCATCTTCTCAAGCAAGGATAGTATAGCATCCCCGAATCGGCACTTTGATTAAAAGTTTTGACATTTACATGTACTTACACATTATCCCAAAGCAGACCGTTCATTTAAAGATTTGAGTCACAATTCTGATGGGAAATTTTGGAACGCATGATTTAAATAGGGAGGAAGGCCGTATACATTAATAGAAGCATTTCATACTTTACAATTTATATTCATGAGGGTTTTATAACTTAGTATGTCTAAATTAAGCTGGCCTCTTGACTATAAATCAGTCCCCTACCAAGGAACAAATAAGAATAATATCTAATGAGGTCTTCTTCATGCCTCACAAATGTGCAATTTATGTCTTAGCTGATTGTAAGTTGCTTTCTCCTATAATTGTGTGATAGTAATCTCTTTTCACTATTTTTAAAGTTTTTTTAAGTTTTTGGATGTTTATCGTTTTTGTGTGTTTAAAAGTCTCTAATATTTTTGTTTTCTTTTTAATATAAATAAAAAAAATTAAAAAATAAATAAATAAAATATTTGTAATGCACATTAACCTACTGGAGGCTGGTGCAGATAGCAAGGGTGACATGCATAGTAATACAGCTCAGTGCTACTGGATCATCCTTCAAGAAGTGTTTTCTGAATAACATCATGTCAAGATGTGAAAAGAACTAGTTTTTCACAAAAGAACACATGCAATGTCCAAGGTAAAAACCATACTCCCCATCTCCCCATCAATTTGCTCAGGGTCTAGAGCTCTACAACTTTCCAGTTTGGAGTTGAGAACTTGCAACATGTTTATTCCCCTGCACTGCCTTGTACAGATGGCGCATCCTGAGGCGGTGCCTGACACAACCAATTCTGTGACAGTGAGCCACGTGCACTTTTATCTAAAGTCCCTAATACCTATTCAAAGGATAGGGTAGAAGAGTAGAAGAGCTTTATGACCATTAGCATGGACCTGGTGAACTGGAATAGCACTGGATTGATGCCAGGGCTGGTGCCAGCACAGGGCAAACCTGGGCAATTGCCAGGGCATGTTCAGGGCCCACTCAGGCTCACAATTGAACATGGTATTTTTTAACAGTGGACCCAGCCACCGAATGCCGGGTGCTGCGTGCAGACCTGCTCATGGTTGGCCTCAGCAACAATGGAGAAGGTGGCATAGAATGGAGGGCAATTGATGAAAGAGCAGAAGGTGGCGAGAACCAGATGAGAGCTGACACGGACTGGAGGGCAATCAGCAGCAGGAGATGACCCATATGTATTGACATCATGTGACTCACTACTTTGGGGCCCATTAAGACTCTTATGCCCACGGGCTCCCACAAACCTGGAGCCAGCCCTGATTGATGCCATAAGGGTTGGTGTGCCACCAGGTGTCATGAAGATGCTGAAAGGCTCAGCCACACATCCACATCTTTGGATCCAGTGCGTAAAGTTCAATGTACTGATGAAGCAGGTGCAGGGCCCTGTAAGTAGGAAATCATGTGTGTTGACAACACAGCTGCAGGGCTCTTTCAGTGGGAAGTCTTGTGTACTGACAACACTGGTGCCAGGCTCTAAGTCCAGGACCCAAGATGACAGTGGACGATTTTAAAACGAAGTTCCTGCCGTGCCACATCCCTTCTTCCTTGTTCTTTGTTTTTGGTTTCTTTGTTGCCGACTTCTGTCTAGACCTATTTTCTGCCTGCCATGATCATTTTCAATGGACTCTCAAACCAAACCTTTGCCAACTGCCTACAACCTTTGCTAACAACTGTTGCCCGCCCTTAACCTTTGGCTACACTTTCTCTTCCATATTCTCACCTGGCGATCTGAACCAGAGAATCACTGCTTGCCCACACATACTCTTAAATCCCTCTGGCATGACCTTGAGTTACAATTGGCTCCATACCCTTAGACTCTAGGCCACTAGGTTGAGTCTTGGTTTTCAGGTAGTAGTCTCAGGTGAGTGTCTTGCTTCTAGTGAGACCATGTTCCCTGCAATCAAAACTCTGAACTGACACCATGCCAGAGGCCTCTAAATCGTGGGGGAACCCAAGGTAGAGCCACTTTTTTAAAATAAATATATACGTTAAACAAAATGATGGATGAATACTTTGACCTGAATATTGCTGCTATTCTGCTATGTCCAAGCTGAATGCAATAGTACAACACATACGCTCAATTCCCCGTGGCATGACCTTGAGTTACCATTGGCTCTAGTCAAGACTGGATTACCCTTAGGCTTCAGGCCACTAGGTCATGTCTTGGTTTTTGGGTAGTAGTCTTAGGTGAGCGTATTTCTCCCAGGGAGACTATCGGCCTTATTTATCAAGGGCTAGCGCCAGGTAGTGTCTGACGAGCGCCAGGTACCGCCAGCTAACGGCGGCTACCGAATCAAGTACGCCCGGCGGCGGTCACAATGACGCATTTATCACGCTAAATGAGGCTAGCGCCGGCGAGAGCGTCAGCTAGCGCGGGATTCATCATGTAGCCGACTGCAACGAACAGCGCCGCTGCTAATCCCTTCACAGTGACAGGTATGACCTGGCGCTCCCTGGCGTTGTCCAATGCATTTCAATGGAGCAATCTTTAAATAATCATAATTAATTGCTATTAATGTTTTTTTTTTTTTTTTTTAATGTCAAAAAATCTGTGACCACTTCTGCAATGTTAGGAAGTAAATAAAAAAAAAAAAAAATTGTGCAGAATTGATATTACAGGTCTGATATTCATGTATTCATATTACAAAATGTTTAGAAAAACTTGTATAATTTTTACATATAAAAAAAATGGTTGTTTGGGGGTTAAAAACTACTTTACACACATTGCCGCCAGCGCTCTGGGGTTTAAACAAGGAATTCACAGCGCGAGAAATTTTTGAGCGTGATTTGTTAATGAATCTGCAGCAAGCCGTTCGCTCTGGCCATTCGCTGTCAGGCGCACCCATACAACGCGGAACCTGTGAAACAGCGAATCCTAACCCCGTATTCAACATTAACGCACACCGACTGAGTCGCTGTCAACAAGCAAACCCCGGCCAAGCACAGCGAATACTAGCTGGCACTGTGAAAATCACGCTACTGGCGCTCATCTGTCGCTACCTGGCGCTATTAATGAATCGGCCTCTTTTTTCCCTGCAATCAGAACTCTGAACTGACACCATGCCAGAGGCCTCTCAATCATAGGGAAACCAGTCAGACCATGTTCCCTGCAATCAGAACTATGAACTGACACCAAGCCTCTAAATCATAGGGAACCCCTGGGTATAGCCAATTTTTAAGAATAATACATGTATTAAACAAAATGATGGATGAATACTTTGACCTGAATATTGCTGTTGTTCTGCTCTGAGCTGAATGCAATAGGCAATATTCAGGTCGAAAATAGCGATGACCCAAAGCCAAAACTCATCACCATATTTGTTCACTTTTCTACTCTATGCCTACCATAGATAACCACTTTACTACTGGGGTCAGTGACATTAACACATTTCGTCATTCCATTTGTCTCCTTTCAGCATTAAAGTGAATTATCAGCACAATGGCTGTATGGTCCTCTTAATACAGATATTATTTTACAAGTTGGAATTGTCCACATTCAATCAGTTACATTTCTCGCTTTGCTATCCATCATATATATATTTATTTTCAGTTATTATATGCCACTTAGCCGTTCAGCAACAGGCATAGCTTCCCCCTAGGCCATCATTTTCATTTAATTGAAATCCCCATTCATAGACAGGCAGCGCAATCAGTACGTTGGGATAATGACAATTTTCCCTTTCTCTTAAAATAAAAGGAGATGTATCGCTTAGAGTCTTCTCATTTGCACTTGCAACACTTGATGTATGCGGTAAACAAGTGTTTGAAATGTATGAGGCTGCTCCTTATTAATTCCAAAATTGCAAATATCTGCATGAAATGTAAAATGAAATAACTAACTGCAGGCAAATGTTTAGAAAATAAAATTTGTGTACTGTGCAGAAGCGGCTGTAAACAAAGCTGGGTTAACCATGAGGGTATTTAGATAGGTGCCTGGAGCTCTGTGTGTTTCCAAAAGGTCTGATAATGTCTCTGGTGTCCCATTGAGACCAGAACATTTCCCAAAAATCACTTCTTTTCAGGTACGATGAAAGCCGTAAATAAGTTTATATAAAGGTGAAGTTACAGAAATATAGATATTAAACGGGTTGTGATGAGAGTCGCATAAAAGGGTGAAATCATAGGAACACCATTGCCCTGGTGGTTATATCTAAAGTTACTGACCAGACATTGAATGAATTTGCATCTGTCTTCAAAGCAGACCTACAGGACTCATGTATTCTTTGGCAGCCACTCCCCACATTTTGGTCCACTTATGAAACCAGAAAGCCAGAAGGAAATGCCATAATATGGGGAAACCAAAAGCGGAGGTCCACTTTGGAGGACTTTCAAAAAGGCATATACAGAGTATCATTATTCTTTATCAGGACCCAGCCAGGTAAATAACTATTTTTAACTGAAGCTTTAAGTGTGTGACCCCGTTGTGGAGATGACGACACATCCTTCAGGCTGGTTTCACGCCAGTGCTCACGCTTTCAGGCGAACGCCCCCCCCCCAAACACTGTGTGCAGGGTGTGGCGGGCGTGCATCGGTAGCACTCTCCATTTACATGGAGGCAGATCACTAGCACCGCACCCTCAGGATACTGCTGACAGGGCTTTTGAGCACTCCACAAACACCTGATTTAAATTTGAAAGCACTCATAGATTACTAGGGGCAGCTTTTCACAGGCGGCTGCGGGGCACTCAACCAAAAGCGTGAGCGCTGTGCATCCACGCTGTTGAGAAACCAACCTCACTTTGCTGTACTTTCCCAACATAAAGAGCACCTGAACCAGCGTTGCCCCATGAAGCTCTCCTGCTTACCTGCTTACCCTCTTCCCCCACAACCGGTTTGCGTCATCTCACTCCTGTTATAAAAGCGAGATGTTAGAAGGTGCTGTGGAGGGCAGAGAATGGGTGTTCTTTAGCCCTGCTAAAGACACCGGGGGGATTGGAGGCTCCCCAGGGTCAGAGGAGCGCCAAGGTGCTGCATCTCAAACAGAGGTGAGCACGTTTTTTTTTGGGCTACAAACAATGTCGAATCGACAGGCATGGCACTTAAAGGGTTAAAGGGCAATAAAGGAAAGGGTTGTATTAACCATTTTGTGGTGCTGAACTTGTCTCAGAACAGGTTCAGCACTGTGTAGTATACAGTCATTATAAACAGATAAAAATACAGAGCACCAAAATTTATCAAAAGATCATAATGTCCTTTGTTGAATGTTGTCACTTTAAAAAAATCACCCGTTGTGTGAGAAGATGGTATTCAGTGCCAGCCACCACAATTACTTATATAGCCTCTTACCAGATATAGGCATTGATTTCAGCCTTAGAATAATGCAGGTCTCCTTTATACTGCACGTCATCCAATAGAGGTAACAAGTCTCCACTCTAGGTCCTCTTTGAACTAGATCAGTACCAGCTCAAAGATCCCCAGATTAAAAACAGGTGATGCAAACATGAAAAAGAAAATAAACCACATCTAGTGCAACACCGTTTGCTAAACTCACACGGTTTTATTTATCACTTATGCACTCACATTATAAAAAACATCATCCAGCTTATAAACAATCAGGTGACACGTCTCACCACTCCTCGCCAGGCTCCACCGCTTTCAAAAGATGATACTCGCTCCAACGCGTTTCGTCCCGAGCTGGGACTTGAACCCGGATGCGAGTAAAAGGGCAAAACCCCCCGTCATTTATTTCCGGGAGGTAGCTGGTCATGTGACAGCGAGGGGCGCGTCATATGCTAATATGCGCGCGTCTGCTTATACCTCTATCTGTCCATCAATCCACTAGTCATGTGACAATAAAGGTCACATGACAACAGAGGGCGCGTCATATGCTAATATGCGCGCATCTTAGACCAGCTAAAAGCAGGCCAGTCATATGACAGCGAGGAGCGCGACATATAATATGCGCGCATCTTAAGTTTTACCTCAATCTGTCCAATAAGCGGGGCGAAGGGAACAGGAATCCATAGCTTCCAAGGACGTCACATGACAGTGATGTTATCTTATCAGCATAACTTGACAGCTGTCAGTGCGCTTGCAACAAAGAAGTAAACACTTTCAAAATGGGGTTTTGCTGGCAAGAATGCCATATGTTTCAGCATAAACATATCCTAATGTGACCGCTGTTTTTAGCCCTACAAAAAGACTTTATCCACAGCGGGAAGGCATTAGCCTAGTTTCACATAAAATATGCTGTGCACATGCGCAGCATATCATATGCTGATCTCTAGCACTTGCGCATCCAAGTAATGTTATGCACGCTGTCTCAGCGCAATAGAGATAACGCACAGTACACAAACGAGGAGCACAACTTCTCATGCTTAGAGCTCAGTCAATTATATATATCCACACAGCAAACTTCCCATAAAAACCAAATTTTTAATTAAAAAATGTTCAATAATATAAAAGGAGCATTATATAAAAAATATATTAAAACACCAAAATTAAAAAGCGGAGAGGAGATCAGTGAGGAGGTATAAGACGCGTCCACTCATATATTAAAACAAAGCAAAATATTAAAAACATATAATCCAATGAGAAAGCTAGGACGTATCAATAAAACAATTAAGGTCAAATTCCATGTTTAGACCATTAGGGTGTAAAGTATCCAACTTAAAAATCCAGCGTCTCTCTTTTTGTGAGAGATCCCTAACCAGATTGGAACCCCGCCAATGGCGTTCCACTCTCTCTATACCTTGAAACGAGAGACAACTTGGATCAGATGCATGCTTATGTTTAAAATGTGCAGATAGATTGTGTGCATCGTAGCCCCTCTTTATATTGTATATATGTTCCCTGATCCTAATTTTCAGAGTCCGGGTAGTTCTACCCACATAAATTTGGTTTAAACAAAGTATCGCGGTCTAAGGCTCTTACATCCATATTGGGTGCAAAATATGGATGTAAGAGCCTTAGACCGCAAATTTATTAGATAATACTAAGGAGAATTTAAGCCAATTTGCCTTTCTTACAGGGTACAATTTGCAACATCATAAGATAAAAAACGTCTTAAGGCGGCATTGGCATATTTTGTGTGATGACCCTATTCTAGGCCCGGCACTACCTAGTCATCCGAAATGTATATTTAGACGTGCTCCTAATCTGCGAGACAAACTCGTTCGCAGCTATATAGACCCACCTAAAAGTATTTCTATAGTCACAGACCCCCCGGTGGGTTTTTTTAGATGTGGAACTTGTTGTGGTTGTAAAACCAGTCACAATAAGGATAGGTTGCTGTGTGGATATATATAATTGACTGAGCTCTAAGCATGAGAAGTTGTGCTCCTCGTTTGTGTACTGTGCGTTATCTCTATTGCGCTGAGACAGCGTGCATAACATTACTTGGATGCGCAAGTGCTAGAGATCAGCATATGATATGCTGCGCATGTGCACAGCATATTTTATGTGAAACTAGGCTAATGCCTTCCCGCTGTGGATAAAGTCTTTTTGTAGGGCTAAAAACAGCGGTCACATTAGGATATGTTTATGCTGAAACATATGGCATTCTTGCCAGCAAAACCCCATTTTGAAAGTGTTTACTTCTTTGTTGCAAGCGCACTGACAGCTGTCAAGTTATGCTGATAAGATAACATCACTGTCATGTGACGTCCTTGGAAGCTATGGATTCCTGTTCCCTTCGCCCCGCTTATTGGACAGATTGAGGTAAAACTTAAGATGCGCGCATATTATATGTCGCGCTCCTCGCTGTCATATGACTGGCCTGCTTTTAGCTGGTCTAAGATGCGCGCATATTAGCATATGACGCGCCCTCTGTTGTCATGTGACCTTTATTGTCACATGACTAGTGGATTGATGGACAGATAGAGGTATAAGCAGACGCGCGCATATTAGCATATGACGCGCCCCTCGCTGTCACATGACCAGCTACCTCCCGGAAATAAATGACGGGGGGTTTTGCCCTTTTACTCGCATCCGGGTTCAAGTCCCAGCTCGGGACGAAACGCGTTGGAGCGAGTATCATCTTTTGAAAGCGGTGGAGCCTGGCGAGGAGTGGTGAGACGTGTCACCTGATTGTTTATAAGCTGGATGATGTTTTTTATAATGTGAGTGCATAAGTGATAAATAAAACCGTGTGAGTTTAGCAAACGGTGTTGAACTAGATGTGGTTTATTTTCTTTTTCATGTTTGCATCACCTGTTTTTAATCTGGGGATCTTTGAGCTGGTACTGATCTAGTTCAAAGAGGACCTAGAGTGGAGACTTGTTACCTCTATTGGATGACGTGCAGTATAAAGGAGACCTGCATTATTCTAAGGCTGAAATCAATGCCTATATCTGGTAAGAGGCTATATAAGTAATTGTGGTGGCTGGCACTGAATACCATCTTCTCACACAACGGGTGATTTTTTTAAAGTGACAACATTCAACAAAGGACATTATGATCTTTTGATAAATTTTGGTGCTCTGTATTTTTATCTGTTTAAGCTGTATATTATTGAGAGGAAGGACTTCTTGTTTATACGTTGAGCCCAGAAAAATTCCTTGTATATTAATCTTTATACTTTTGTGTAGCGCGGTAATATCTCTGTATACAGTATACAGTCATTGCCTAAAATAAAAAGACCACAAAGTACATACTAGGTGATCATACATCTGATAGATCACCTTTTCACATCTCTCATTTAAATAATAGGTGCTCAACCCTCCAGTCCTGCACTTAGCCCTGAACATTTTCCTGAACAGCCAATTAACTGGGTTGAATAGGAGTTCTAAATATCTATGTCCAGGTGTGTTGAGGTAAATGGTAATTGTAAAATGCAGGGCTCGAGAAAAGTCACCCTGCAGGACTGTGTCAGGTTGGCGTCTCTGGTCATGTTTTGTGGATTTCCATATAGCTGACTCTATAGCTTTATTTGAGCAGTAATTAATCCACACCTGTGCGTCTGTATAGCGATCTGCAATACCTGGCCTGTTGGTGGCCCTTGGGGAGAGTGTTACCTTGTGTGGATTAAAAGGTAAGTCGACTTTTGATGGCCTTTTTAAAAATTATTGTGTGCCCGCGTGATGTCCTTAGGGTGCTGAGCTCATCTGTTTATTTATTTACTTGTAGGCCACTCTGTGTTGTGTAAAAAACAGTTTGCTCTAGCAACAATGTGTTAGCAACTGTACACCACATGTATTGGGGCACAGTCCTAACACAAATGTTTGTTTACACAAAATTTATAAGAGGAGGAAAATACCTGACTAGAAATGAATTTTCCTTCAACCTTTTAAGTGACAGCCACATGTTTCATTAGGTAAGTGACTGTATATCTTGAATACTCATCTATGAAAGTCATTATGTACCTGTCACTTCCAGGTGTAGGTGGGTTTAGGGGACCACATACATTACTTTGAACTAAGTCAAGTGGTCTTGAAGCTCTATTCTGACTGACTTTATGAAGTGTTGCTCTTGTGGCTTTGGATTTGATGCAACATTCACACTTAACAGTAACTGGACAAGGGAATACTGTCAGATCCTTAGTCAGATTCCTATTTTGCAGTTCTTGTATGCATTCTGGGTGTCTGTGACCTAAACCCCTGTGCCATGTGTATACAGTCATTGTGCTTATGTGTGCATAGTCTCACCTTTTCTTTCACTGTGTTGAGGTGATATAGATGGTCATCCAGCTTGGCACTCGCTATGGTCTACTTGCCGTCCAGGATAGAACACTTGTCACCTTGGAATTTTACAGTGAGTGCTTTGGCTGTCAGATGCTCAAGTTCAGGAACATAAAGCACATCCTATGGCTAAATTGTGTCCCGCATCTAGTCCTCTACTAGTTAGCTTATGGTGGCCCGCACCTGTCCCCATCCTGATAATTATCCTGTGGCCTCTCTGTAGTGATAACTTCCTACAAATCATCTCTGAATAAAAGCATTTCCAGCATTCCATAGCTGATAATTGTCATTGTTTAGCTGTAAGAGTTTAAGCTCTGAGCTGCTGGCAATTCTCCCTCTTTTATAAATAAGAACAGTCTTACTTGTATACAGGCGATGTCTCTCTGGAAGCTTCCTTATGTCCGTATCAGCTGCACTGTCCCCCATTCTGGGCTTTGCTGGGCCGCATCTGGTCACTGGGCTTTAGCTGTGGCTTCATTAGGTCACTGGGATGCCATTCGGTCACTGGGCCCATAACCTGTTGCAGAGTGTGAGTGCTGGGTGCAGCGGAGACGTAATCCAGATAGACAATAGTGGTATAACAGGAACTGGCTTTACTGGAACATTTACTGGAATGCAGTAAGAAAATGTCACCTTACATGAAGGTTAACACAGACAGGAAAATAAAGAAAGTAACAGAGCAACTGAACACAGGAAATACAACACAGGAGTAAAATGCATAGAAACCACAGTCATGCATTGGTCACAGTGCCCTCTAGTGTTATAACTTGTCATAGCTGTAAACTGCAGTAAATCTAGCAAAAGTCACTAATCACATGTAAATACAAGCAGAAGCTGTTGCATAGTATTGTATCTCCAACAAGCCTAACAAAGTGAGACATTTACATATGAGGAACAGGTTCGTCATTTTGAAAAGCCTCTCTAACTTACTGAAAAGTTTGCTAAATACTCCATATTTTTCTAATTAGTGGAGAACGTCTTCTCCTCACCTGGATGAATTGTGTGTTTATGTGGGGTAGTCCTTCCAATTCTTATTGAATTGGTCAACTGTGAAGAGGAGGCTTTACATAATGAATGACTTGCTGAAGAAGAATGCACATTTTTCAGTTTGCTGAGTAGAGTGCAATAAACCATTTATTCTTTCATCCTTAAAACAGTTGGAATAGCTTTAGTACAACAAATACAACAAATGCATCCTGTGTGTGGCTGTCTGCTCGTTATGCTATAGATAAAGTTAGTTCAAATAAAAAATAAAAACAGGAAGTCTTAGGCAGACAATGTGACTTTATTCATATTGTGTTTAACCTGCAAACAGAAAGGAGCTTTGCTCCATATTGAGATGTCTTGCTGATGTATTATGTTCCTGATTGTTGCTAAATAAGCAGGCGTTGTTCCTGCACGCTTGAAGAGTGCCATGTACAATCTGCTGCCAACTAAAACTCCATAAAAAGTTTCATCTCCATGGAAAGCAACACAACAATTACTTTAAATTGGATGAAAACCCAATTCAGACTAGAGAATGTGTACCAACTGGCTGCCACAGTTTCTTGTTGGACAGATAGAGAGGTTTGAGGGTTCAGGCATCATCTTGCAATGTGGTGAGCGCTGGCTGGTATGGCGGCAGGAAGGAAGTGAGTAGTGGGTGTGGTTGAGAATTAACCAAAAGCCTCTTGGGCTGGCTCTGGAGTTTAAAAGAATTCAGAGACGGCTGATTCCATGTACTTAGAATTTGCCTATTTGGTATGCCTGACTTCGGGGCTACTCAGCGAGCCAGCAATCCCATGTACAGCCATAAAACCGAGTGGTTGAAATACAAGGCGGAAATAGGAGCAACATAACCCTGACATTCCATTCATAGAATGCCTGGTGACACAATCGATTCTGAAGCATCGGGTGAGCCTGAGAGTTTTACACAGTAGGGTATGCCAAACTGGGATGCCCCCATGATGCACACTATTTAGTTCAGAATATTTTTTTCTAATTTTCCTTCTCTAAACCCTAATTGTGTGTTATGGTGAAAACATATGTCATATGTACCTTTGTAATAAAGCAGATTTGTCTGCTAATTTGGCTTGGTACTTTTGGGCAGTAGAATTGTGGCATACCTATCATGTAACATTTAGATTCAAATTATATTGTCACAAAATCTATTACATATTTTTTTTTACATCACAGGATAACTTAGAAAAGCAGGAGAGTGGAACAGGGAGAAGATCTAGTATGATGTAACCTATTTACCGATAAATATTTCTTGATGTATTACAAGGGTAATCAGTTACTGAAACTAGAGTATGGTGTTAAGAATAGTGATGAGCCGAAGAAGGACAATCCAGTTCAGAAGCAATCTTGAATGCCTGATACAATAGCTCCCACCACCACGTGTGAAAAAGTTAAAATACTTAAAAGTACATGGATCAATATTATAGCAATAAAAAGGTTGGAACTCTGTAAAATGTAAAGTAGATAAAAGTGAAATGATTTGAAAATCTCATATAACCATATTGTTTCATAATAGAACACATGTCTGAAGTTAAAAGTTAGACATTTTTCACTACATGTGAGAAAAATAACTAATTTAGAAATTGATGTCAGCAACAGTTAAACACATTTTACAGAGTTTGGACAGGGTTAACAAAAGGCTGAAATCTATAAAAAGAGCATATTAAGGTACAGTGTCTGGGGTCAGATGTTCAAGAGTCTGTGAAAATTTGCTTATACTAGTTGTGAAACAATGTCAGGAAAAGTACCTTAAAATTGAAAAGGCTTTCAATACCCCACCATCTACAGTACATAACATCATCAGAGAACCTGGATAAGTCTATATGTACAAGGGATAGACTAATAATAAACACTGAATGCTCATGATCGTCACTGCAAGGGCTTAGGAATTTCAAGTAACCATTGACTGTGAACACAATTCACCATGCAATCCACAAACTGCTCAGAACAGAAACTATTAAAAAGAATTGAAGATTTCTAGACTTTGTTCACCCAACTCACTGAAAAGGACTTTGAAGATTGCTTCATTCGTAAAATTGCAAACCCATTTAATCTACCACTATCTACAAAATATAATATCGTGAAAAGAATCAGAGAATCTGGAGAAATACATGTGCACAAGGGACAGGACAGATAATAAGGCCCTTATTTAGGGATAGCGACAGGTAGCGACTGGTGAGCGACCGGTAATGACGGGCACCACCACGAGAACGCCGGCTCCCCACCACAATCACACATTTATCAAGCCGATCCTGCTTAGCGACTGAGATAGCGCCATATAGCCACTCATTCATCATTATTCCAGCCTCACCCCACAGCGCCAGCGTCCGACCTTGAACAGCGACCTCTCGCTACCTGGCGCTCTCCAATGCATTTCAATGGAACAATCTTTAAATATTAATAATTAATTGTTATTAATGTTTTTTTTTTTTTAAATGTGAAAAATTCTTTGACCACTTCTGCCATGTTAGATAATTTTTTTAAGGTAAAAAAAAAAAATTTGTGCAGAATTGATATTACAGGTCAGATATTATTGTATTCATATTACTAAATTCTTAAAATTTTTTTTTTTTTTTGGTTTCCAAAAATTTCGTGGTTTGGGGGTTAAAAAACTACTTTTAACACATCGCCGCCAGCGCTCTGGGGTTTAAACATGCATTTCACAGCTCGAGAATTTTTTGAGCGTGATTTTTTGATGAATATGGTGGGAGCCGGTCGCTCTGACCAGTCGCTATCATGCGCACCCATACATCGCGGAACCTGTCAAATAGCGACTCGTCACCCCGTATTCAGGATTACTGCACACCGACTGAGTCGCTATCAACAACCGCACAACGGCCAAGCACAGCTCTGAAAATGCCGCTACAGTCGCTCAACTGTCGCTACCTGCCGCTATTAATGAATCGGCCTCTGGGTATTGGATGCTTGTGATCATCACTGCATTGGCTCAGAAATATGTCCAGAAGTCATTGTCTGTAAACACAGTTCGCCATGCAATTCATAAATGCAAAATATAGCTGTAT
Source organism: Gastrophryne carolinensis (assembly GCA_027917425.1). Classification (NCBI taxonomy): domain Eukaryota; kingdom Metazoa; phylum Chordata; class Amphibia; order Anura; family Microhylidae; genus Gastrophryne; species Gastrophryne carolinensis. The sequence continues at coordinate 45,023,702 of CM051236.1, forward strand.
TATGCAGAGAAAAAGCCATATGTCAACACAATCTGGAAACACCTTTGCCTTCTCTTGGCTTTAGCCCATTTAAAATAAACTGAAGAAAAATAAGGACCTAACTTTTGGGTCAGGGGAACCAAAATTTAAAATTCTTTATGGAAACAGCGAGTTGTCTCCTGCAGACTGAAATGGAGAGCGACCATCCAACTTGCTATCAGTGCACAGTTTAAAGCCTTCATCGCTGATGGTATTAGGTTGCATTTATGTCCAGGGGCTAAACTGGCCTGCCTGCAGTCCAGACCTTTAAGAAATCAAAAACATTTGGTGCCTTATGAAATAAAAGAAGACTCAAATTGGATAACATTCCCCTCCCCAAACTCCAGCAAATTGTCTCCTCACTTTGCAGATATTTACAGAGACTGTTGTAAAATGAATAGCGGGTGCTGCACAATGGTATATATGCCCATGTGTTATGAGATTTGTAATTATTATTATTTCAAATAAATGGAAAACTTTGTTCTACTACTTTGTTCTACTTTGTTCTAATCTACTATTGTCAATACAATTTAGTTATTTTCATTGCATTCTTGTTTTCTTTACATGCTGCTAAGTGTTCTTACTTTTGGGTATTGTTCATAACAATGATCTGCCGGCCTCCCATAGACTCACAATAAAATTAACTACTGTAGATAACTATCTTGTGATTGAGTATCACATAAATCTCTACCGTACCTGCCGAGAACTCATTTTTCAACTTCACTTAAAGTTTTTTGGGAAATCCCAAGCAGAAATTTCAAATGCACATACACTGAGATTAAGAGGCCGATTCATTAATAGCGCCAGGTAGCGACAGATGAGCGACTGTAGCGTGATTTTTTCAGCGCCAGCCAGTATTCGCTGTGCTTGGCCGGCATTAGCTTGATGACAGCGACTCAGTCGGTGTGCGGTAATGTTGAATACGGGCTGGGGGGTCGCTGTTTCACAGGTCCAGCGTTGTATGTGAGCGCCTGACAACGAATGGCCAGAGCGAACGGCTAGCTTCATATTCATCAACAAATCACGCTCCGAATGTGCTGTCGCTGTCCATTCCTTGTTTAAACCCCAGAGCGCTGGCGGCGATGTGTATTAACTAGTTTTTAACCCCTAAACAACCATATTTTTTGAATGTAACATTATACATGTTTTTAGATTCATTTTGTAATATGAATACATTAATATCAGACCTGTTAGATCAATTCTGCACATATTTTTTTTATTTTTTTTTTTTACTTAAAAATAAATCCTAACATTGCAGAAGTGGTCTCCGATTTTTTGACATAAAAAAAAAAAATAAAAATAATACCAATTAATTATGAATAATTATAGATTGCTCCATTGAAATGCATTGGACATCGCCAGGGAGCGACAGCTCATACCTGGCGCTGTGAGGGAATTTGCAGCGGCGCTGTTCGGTCCAGGCGGCTTCATGATGAATGCCGCGCTAGCCGTCGCTCTCGCCGGCGCTAGCCTCATTTTGCTTGATAAATGCGTCATTGTGACCGCCGCCGGGCGTACTTGAGTCGGTAGTCGCCGTTAGCTGCCGCTACCTGGCGCTCGTCAGACACTACCTGGCGCTATCGCTTGATGAATAAGGGCCTAAGTCGGGCAGGCTGATTCATTACTAACGCCAGATAGCGACAGATGAGCGTCTGTAGCACGGATTTCAGAGCGACCGCCAGTAGTCGCTGTGCTCGGCCATGGTTCTTTGTTTCAGAGCGCCTCAGTCACTGGCTGGCATTGATGAATATGATGTGTGAGTCGCAGTACTACGCTGTATGGGAACGAACTGTAACGCCAGCTCAGTGCAACTGACTCATACCACATCCATCCAAAAAATAGCCTCAAACAAGCTCAAAATCATGTAGTTGTAGCCTGCAGCACCACAGGCTGTGTGATTAAAGTCTGTTTATGAACATGTATCCACTAGTAACAAAGCTAAAACATATGGAATTACATTGTTATAAATTTGTAACATAAACACTATAATACCAGACATGTAAGGACAATTCTGCATAAAAATATTATTAATCCAAACAGTTTTCAAAAATGTCATTTTCTTGCCCAGGATACATGTCAGAAAGTTTTGAGATGTTTTTTAATAAAAAAATAAAAAAATTGGGATCATGAAAGGGACTTAAGAATCGTCCATAGAAATGTATGGGAGAGCACCATGTAGCGACAGATAAGACGTGGCGTTCTGCAAGGCTGAACGCCGGCGCTGTATGCTGAGTCTGGGATAATGATGAATCGTACGCTACATGCCGTTGTTATAGTCGCTCCCCAGATTTGGCTTCATAAATGTGTAATTGCGTGCCGTGCCCGGCGTTCACCTGTCGCTACCTGCCACTTAACGAGCACTACCTGTCGCTATCCCTTCATGAATAAGGCCCTTAGTTTACCATATATACCTAGCTTACTTAACCACCTGAGGTGTTACTCCGGGGCCTGAGTTCCTTGTTCTTGAAAACACTGTGGTAAATGGGAGATGAAGTAAGAAATGCAGACCTTGGTCCCTCTAATTGAGGAATCAAGTGGCGTTGGACTGGCCCACCAGAAGATCCTTTAGTGGAACCCAGGCATTGACTCGGAACTACCATCAGGGCAATACCAGAGATCAGGGAGGCCGATTCATAAATAGCGGCAGGTAGCGACAGTTGAGCGACTGTAGCAGCATTTTCAGAGCGCCCGCTAGTAGTCGCTGTGCTTGGCCGTTGTTCGGTAGTTGATAGCGACTCAGTCGGTTTGCCGTAAAGTTGAATATTGGGTGAGGAGTTGCTATTTGACAGGTTCAGCGCTGTATGGGAGCGCATGATAGCGACTGGCCCTAGCGACCGGCTCCCACCATATTCATTAAAAAATCACGCTCAAAAAATTCTCGCGCTGTAAAATGCATGTTTAAACCCCAGAGCGCTGGCGGCGATGGGTTAAAAGTAGTTTTTTGACCCCCAAACAACCATATTTTTGGGATAAACCAAAAAAAAAACAAGTTTTTTAAATAATTTTGTAATATGAATACATTAATATCAGACCTGTAATATCAATTCTGTACAATTTATTTTTTTTTATTTTTTTTCCCCTAAAAAAAATTATCTAAAATGGCAGAAGTGGTCACAGAATTTTTCACATTTAAAAAAAAAAAAAAAAAAAAAAACAATTATGAATATTTAAAGATTGTTCCATTGAAATGCATTGGAGAGCGCCAGGTAGCGAGAGGTCATACCTGTCGCTGTTCAAGGTCGGACGCTGGCGCTGTGGGCTGAGGCTGGAATAATGATGAATGAGTCGCTATATGGCGCTATCTCAGTCGCTAAGCAGGATTGGCTTGATAAATGTGTGATTGTGGTGGGGAGCCGGCGTTCTCGTGGCGGGGCCCGTCATTACCCGCCGCTCACCAGTCGCTACCTGTCGCTATTCCTTCATAAATAAGGGCCTAAGTGTAGTTTGTTATTATTCAGTAAGCTACACCTACATTCATTTACACCTTCCTGCACGCAAGTAGGAATATTTTTGATTAAAAGGGGAAAGAGATAGGCTTCTTCACATCAATGCGCTGAGTTGTGGTGAGTTTTGGGTAATAACTGCATGCTGTGTTTGTCCTGCAATGTGAGTGCAAAGCAGCTCATAGAGGCTGATTCATTAATAGCGCCAGGTAGCGACAGATGAGCGCCAGTAGCGTGATTTTCACAGCGCCAGCTAGTATTCGCTGTGCTTGGGCGGGGTTTGCTTGTTGACAGCGACTCAGTCGGTGTGCGGTAATGTTGAATACGGGGTTAGGGGTCGATGTTTCACAGGTTCCGCGTTGTATGGGTGCGCCTGACAGCGAATGGCCAGAGCGAACGGCTTGCAGAAGTGGTCACAGAATTTTTGACATTAAAAAAAAATACATTAATAGCAATTAATTATGATTATTTAAAGATTGCTCCATTGAAATGCATTGGACAACGCCAGGGAGCGCCAGGTCATACCTGTCGCTGTGATTTGATTAGCAGCATCGCTGTTCGTTGCAGTCGGCTACATGATGAATCCCGTGCTAGCTAACGCTTTCGCCGGCGCTAGCCTCATTTAGCGTGATAAATGCATCATTGTGACCGCCGCCGGGCGTACTTGATTCGGTAGCCGCCGTTAGCTGGCGGTACCTGGCGCTCGTCAGACACTACCTGGCGCTAGCCCTTGATAAATAAGGCCGATAGATTAATCCTCTGGTGTCACCCAGTGTCACCATCAGGGGATCCAAGACTAACATGTTTTTTTTGGTTTGCCTAGTGCCTGTGAGTTTGTTAGTATCATTTGGTTTTAAAAAAAAAAAAGTTATATTGTTAGATAGATAGATAGATAGATAGATAGATAGATAGATAGATATGAGTAAACAAGTTCATTGGATTTGTGGCGACCGAATCTTTCCCTGAATTCCTTAAATAAAAAATGTAAAACTCACCTGCTCTCTTGCTGTCCTCCGGTCTGTCCCACGCCGCTCTCTGGTCTCTGTCCAGCGCATCTCGCTCCCTGCCTCAGGGAAAGACTATATAAGTATAAAAGGACCCTCCCTGCAGCAGGGAGCAAGATGTCAGAAAGCTGGAGTGATCAGAGGAAGCCGGGCACGGGCTTTCGCCATTCACTCTGGCTGTCACCAGCGATGGATCCAAAGTAAGTATGGGCGGGTTCAACCCTTAAAAATTAAACAACAAAAAGGTGTGGGGTTCCCCCTATTCAAGTGAAACCAGCCCAGGCACCAGCTATGGGGGCTGGTAGACCAGGGTGCTGAGGCAAAGCGGCTGGCCCCTGGCCCTAAAGGCTACCAGCCCACAAAACCCTCACGAGCTGCGGTCCCTTCTGCACCCACCTGACCTTTGGGGTTGCAGATAATAGGCCAATGGGTTATGACCCTGGTTATGGACCCTGTCAGCCCCTCCTGCCAAATGAACTGGTATAGGGGTCTCCATTGGACATCCGGAGTGATTGGCGGAACCAGGAGGCGGCTTCTGCTGATTGCTCCAGCTTTTGACAATTCGCTGCAGGGCGGAGCCTTTTTTACTAGCAGAGTAAGCTGATGTTAGCTCACTTGCCAGTATAAATAACCTCTCTCTGTGGCAGGGAGCGAGATGTCGGTAGCCCAGTGCAGAGAAGAGGATGTGGGTTCTCTGAAGAGGTCCGCTGAAGATATCGCAGCAAGCCAAAGGATGAGGGCGTAGTCTGGCACTGGAATAGGGGCTGAGGTAAGCTTGTTTTTTATTGTTTTATGATCGGAGTTCATTAAAAATGTGATTAGCACGGACCTGAATTTCTTGGGTAAATTCGACGAATCACCCAGATCGAACTTTTAAATAGTTCGTTCATCTGTAATTATTACACTCTAATTGTATTTAGCTGTTGAATGGGCCCAAAGGAAAATTTCCTCTAGTGGGCCCCATGAAAGATTTTATCTGGTGGACCCAAGGGGCTCTAGTCCTTCCCTGTCTCTGGTGCAGTGCAGGTATAATGCATGTATTATCCTTTACCTGAGCTGTGTTGGGGTGGAACAGCTGCACAACTGCCTTCCAGTCCATCAGCCCAAGCCAATGCTTTTTCTGGTGCTGTGTTCTGCTATGGGACCTTCCACTGCCAAGTCCTCAGCTGCTGGGTCCTGGTGCCACCACCTCATTTCACCAAGTCCTCTATGCACTGCCACTGATGCTGCCACTTGTCTCTACTGGCCTTCCCATTTCTGATGTTAGGGGGGCAGAAACCAGAGACATTGCAGGGTGGCCAAATTCACAGCGTGAAAGTCCAAAATATGCTTAGTACCCCCTGGACACAGGTTCTACTTTTTTTGTTTAAATACATAAAGTGGTATGTTTCTTGAGGCCCTCATTTAACAAGGGATAGCGACAGGTAGCGACTGGTGAGCGGCCGGTAATGACGGGCCCCGCCACGAGAACGCCGGCTCCCCACCACAATCTCACATTTATCAAGCCAATCCTGCTTAGCGACTGAGATAGCGCCATATAGCCACTCATTCATCATTATTCCAGCCTCAGCCCACAGCGCCAGCGTCCGACCTTGAACAGCGACAGGTATGACCTCTCACTACCTTGCGCTCTCCAATGCATTTCAATGGAACAATCTTAAAATATTCATAATTAATTGTTATTAATTTGTTTTTTAATGTGAAAAATTCTGTGACCACTTCTGCCATTTTAAATCATTTTTTTAAGGTAAAAAAAAAAAAAATTGTACAGAATTGATATTACAGGTCTGATATTAATGTATTCATATTACTAAATTATTTAAAAAACTTGTTTTTTTTGGTTTCCAAAAATATGGTTGTTTGGGGGTTAAAAAACTACTGTTAACCCATCGCCGCCAGCGCTCTGGGGTTTAAACATGCATTTTACAGCGCGAGAATTTTTTGAGCCTGATTTTTTAATGAATATGGTGGGAGCCGGTCGCTAGGGCCAGTCGCTATCATGCGCTCCCATACAGCGCGGAACCTGTCAAATAGTGACTCCTCACCCAATATTCAACATTACGGCAAACCGACTGAGTCGCTATCAACTACTGAACAACGGCCAAGCACAGTGACTACTAGCGGGCGCTCTGAAAATGCCGCTACAGTCACTCAACTGTCGCTACCTGCCGCTATTAATGAATCGGCCTCTTAGTGTAGGGGCAATTGCTACTGTAGTTCTAATAGTTGCATGTGTTTTAAATGTATGGTTGATTGTGTATTAGTGCTTTGTATTACGGATGCATATATTTATAGCAAGTTGCGCTTAATTAGAGGATCATTATATATGTCTAATCATTACTATTCAGAGATGATTGGCATGGCTCCACCTACTGCAAGGAGTGATGGTTAAATCTATTGTTCCTTGTGTTGGGCGCTGTGTACATACTTTCTGTTCTTTCCGCTTCCGTTGAAAGATTTGTGAGCCATTTCATTATGCCAGTAACTCTGGCCTTGTGCTAATGCAACACTGGTCATCCTGGCATTGTGAACGATGGCAAGTCTGATCTGCAATTTCCCAATGATCACCTCACTGTGAACCCAACATCAAAAGTGATGCCAGGGATGCGCTGTGCATGCACACAAATGCTTGGGCTGCCCGTCTTCTTGTGTTTCAGAATTCAAATCCACACAAAGGATTTAGGCTGAGCAATGTATTAATCCCACTTGGTATCAAACTAAACTCCCTGCATCTTCAGTACATGTGGATTTATAGCTGGGGCTTTAACCTGTAGCTTGGGAGCCATACGTGGCTTGTAGTTCCCCATTGTTTGGCTCACCATCTAGACCAGAATACCAGTAGAGGTCTAGACTAGAGGTCTATAGCACTAGAGATGAGCAAACTTTTTAAAATTTTAATTTGGGCAATTTGGCAAATTTCTCCAGCACGGCTGATGTCCTCATCCTCGTGGCCATCCAGGTGTCCTACGCCACTCTCCACCGAAGTCCAATGCCTGTGGCACTGGGCTCCCAGGCTTTTTATACCAGCGCAGGGCAAGGGAAGCCAGTCCTCTGTCCCTTTGCCCAGCTTCCGGCGATCAATCTGGCTGTCAAAGGTAGCAGCAGGCGGCTCGAGCACCATCGATCAGCAGTGGAAGGAGGAAAGTAGGTGGGGAAAAAAATTAGGACTTTTTTATTTGTCTGTGTGTTTTTTTACATTCAACCCTTTGTAAACTGGTAAGGGATCCTTGAGGTGACGTAGAGGAGCTCCGTTCTTGGAGACTAGCCAGCAGCTGTGGCAGCAGAGAGAAAGTAAGGGCCTTTTTATATCTGGGTTGCCCCGCTATGTGGAACCCCCCAGATCTCCCGAGGAAACTCACCGTGGTCCTACGGCGCATGCGCGGCCGCTCATCCAATCAGCGCGCTCTGTGCCGCTAAGCTATGCACGTCTAACCCGACATCTTAGCTCAGCGGCTCTGAGAACGCTGGCGGCCGCATCTCGCGCTTCCCGGGGCGGGCATGAGCCCTGCTAGAGAGATAGTGGGGATGCAGCTGCGGCCCGCGCATGCGGCATTAAATCGGGATTAAGGTAAGTGTAGTGGGCGACCTGGGGGGTTTCACACAGCGGCACATCACGATTTTGGATGCCCCATGGGGAGGGAATGGATCGGCCCGGGAATCTATAAGATTCCCGGGCCGATCCATTCCCCATCCAGCTGGGTTTTGGTCCACTTTAAGTAAAAAGAAAATAAAAGGGCAAATGAGGGTCATAAAAGTGAAAGGTAATCCTGAGTTACACACATGAGCGTGTTCTATGGTAAATATCCACTATGAGAAGCCCTTACAAGTCTCTATACCATGTTGGAATCAGAAAGATACTGCTGCCATTGAATGAAGCGTGACTAGAGAATGGAGACATTGCGTGTGTGCGGTGACATTAGTGACACCATGATGTACACTGCAGGCTCACGCTGGTGACAGCTCTCATACTCCCCATACACAGCCTTTGGCTATTTTCAGAGACAGCCATCTCCCATCCACATAGTTCACATACTGTATGGAGCATTGAGCGGCTTGCAAGAATGCAGATGGTCCATAGCAGGGATATAGCTGCACACCAAAAGGCTTAAGGGTCCCAACCCCTCCCCACAAAATTCCCACAAACCATTGCACACATAATGAATACAGGCAACCACCAGAGTGATACACTTATATGAAACACTGCACAGAAATGACCTCTTCTTTGCCCGAAAGACTGGGGAAAAATGTCTGTGCGTCTTATGGAGAGAGTGTAAAGGTGGGGGGAGTGCGTCTTATGGAGAGATTGTTAAGGTGGGGGGAAGTAACGGGCTCCATCGCCCTAGTCCCACGGCGTAGCCGCCAACAACAGAATCTCCCCCCAATTCAGCTGGCCTAATTCCAACTCCCTCCATCCCCCAGAACACTGGACAATAATAAAGCATATAATAAAGCATCTGGCAGGCAGGGTAACCTATTTATGCCTGACTGCCTACCGCTGCTGTTGACCACAGCCGCTCACACGACACACACACTTTCAAATTTACTGGTGCTTCCCAGTTGCTGCGGGGCTGGTTCCTGGTGGGCATGGTCTGAGTCCAATGAAAACAGTGGCCACCAGCCATAGACACAGGTCATGCTCACCTGCCGCCCGGAACAAGGTGAAAGTGTGTGTGTGTGTGTGTGTGTGTGTGTGTGTGTGTGTGTGTGTGTGTACGTGTGAGAGCAGCGGCGGGCAGCGAGACATGAATCAGTTACCCTGCTTCACTATTGTCCAGCGTCCTAGTGGGAAGTGATACCTGCAATGAGGAGGTGCCAAACACTGCCTGTAATGGGGGACACCACTCGCTACCTGTAATGAGAAATGTCGCTCCCTGTCTGTAATAGGGGATTCCGCTCACTGCCTGTAATGAGAGCTGCTGCTCACTGGCTGTAATAAGGGATGCAGCACACTGCTTTTAATGGGGGATGCCATTTACTGGCTTAACTAGGGATGCCCCTCACTGTCTGTAATGAGGGATGCCGCTCACTGCCTGTAACGAGGGTTGCCATTCACTGGCTGTAATAAGGGATGCAGCACACTGATTGTAATGGGAAATACTGCGCTGTGCCTGTAATGAGGGATGCTGCTCACTGGCTGTAATGAGAGATGCCCCTCACTAGCTGTAATGGAAGATGCCATTCACTGGCTGTAATGCAGGATTTTGTTCACTGGCTGTAATGAGGGATGCCGCTTACTGGCTGTAATGAGGGATGCCGTTTACTGGCTGTAATGAGGGATGCCACACACTGCCTGTAATGAGGAATGCCGCTCACTGGCTTTAATGAGGGATGCCACACACTGCCTGTAATGAGGAATGCCGCTCACTGGCTGTAATGAGGGATGCCACACACTGCCTGTAGTGAGGAATGCCACTCACTGGCTGTAATGAAGGATGCTGCTCTCTACCTGTAATGGGGCGATTGGGGGGATTCTCCTTGCTGTCTGTAATGGGGTGATTGGGAGGGGGATTTTAGCACACTATTTGGTTTAAAATATTTTTTTTACTATTTTAGTCCTCTAAACCCTGGGTGTGACTTATGGAGTGAAAAATATGGCAATTTAAAGTTAAATATCAAATATTATATATGCATCCCCTTGCTATAACCTTTTTTCTCTCTCTGCTCCTTTCCTTTCTAATGTGTTCTTCTCAGCTTTTCTGTCCTCATTAGCCATGTCTCTCTCTCCCTTTTTTTCTCTCTCTCAAGCCTCTCTGTGTTAGCCTTTTCTTTCTTTTTCTCTCTCTCACACACTTTTTTTCCTCTCTCTTTCCTTGCTAACCTATTTTCTCTCTCATATGCTCTCTCCTCTTTAACCCTTTTTTTCTCTCACTCACCCCTTCCCTTTTTTCCCACTCCCACCCCCTCTGCTTTCTAAGCTTTTCTCTTACTCTCCTCACCTCATCTCTCTAACCTTGTTTTCTCTTTTCCTCTATAAATGTTTTTCTCTATCTAACCCCCTCTCCCATACTTCCCAACTTTTCAACATAAGAAAAAGGGACATCCCATGTGCAGTGAGCCACAACAATGGCCCGTCCACTGTGGAGGGGGGTCAGGTGGGGTGCAGGTTGGCAGCTCTCATGGTACTGAATCAGCCATATTGGATTGCCATCAAAATGTACCTTTTCTGTATCTGTTGTTAATTACAGCTGTAGCCATTGCATTAAAGTGGACCAACACCCAGGATTTTCACTATCCTGGGTGTTGGTCCACTTCTGCGGGGCACCCTGCTGTGTGAAACCCCCCAGAAAGCACAAAAAAACTCACCTCACCCCGCTCCTACAGCGCATGCGCGAGCGCTCATCCAATCGGCGCGGAAGGACAAACTTGAATATAGGACAGACAAGCTGAGCGCGCCCGCCGCCGCCGCCTATCGCGCTTCCCTCTAACAGGGAGCGTGTCCGCGCCGGCAAATCAGAGGGAAGCGCGAGAGGTGGCCCGCGCATGCGCCGTTGGAACGGGGAGAAGGTAAGGTTTGTGGGCGTCCTGGGGGGTTTCACACAGCGATCGGGGTGCCCCGCAGGGAGGGAGCTGATCGGCCCGGGAATCAATCAGCGGTGGGTGTTGGTCCACTTTTATATACACGGCATAGAGCACTGATCGAACAAGAGCGATGTGGGATCACCAGCCTCCTGATCCCAGGACGGAATGTCTAGTCCCCAAATCACATAATTAGAAAGCTTACTCACTGAACTTTCTGCCATTGTAATCCAGAAGCCTGTAGCAAATATATTGTAATCCAATTTATACATCAGGATCAGCCAATGAATTCACACACAGACAGATTCTTCCAAAACAGAGGCTTTCAGAATTTATTACTTCGTTCGCACAGCACAGTTAATGTCGCAGTTGCATCACAGGTCTACAACACATTTCCATGTTAACAGCGTGATGTGGGAGGTCTTCCCCCCGACATTGATCTGAACTCTATCTCTCTTTTTAAATAGGGTAGCACAGGGCAAAGAATGACACTGCGTCTCTACTTTCAGGGGCAGATAGTCAACGCGGGGAGTTCAATATATACAGTGGTCACAGCAAAAAAGAAATCCAGACCAGGTATTTCCATGTGACAGTATTCCCAGCTTAGACATTCTCCCTTTATGGAGCTAAGGGCCTATGGATGGAGGCAGCCACACCTTACCAGAGGCCCTTATTTAAGAAGGGATAGAGTCAGGTAGCGCCTGGTTAATGAGAGGTAGCGACAGATAGCGACTGGTCAACGCCGGACACGGCACGCAATTACACATTTATCAAGCAGAATCTGTTTAGCGACTGGGATAGCGCCATATAGCGTCTGATTCATCATTTTCACAGCCTCAGCGAACAGCGCCAGCGTTTAGCCTTGCACAGCGCCAGGTATGACCTCTCACTACCTGTCGCGCTCCCATACATTTCAATGGACGATCCTTTTCTTCTCTTTAAACGGGTTTTTTTTTTTTTTTTCAAAAAAATCTTCTGGCATTGAAAAAGCAGTTTTTTCATAATTTTTTCATTTTTTAAATATTTCCTCAAAAATGACATTACAGGTCTGGCATAAAAGTGTTCATGTTACAATGTTGTTACAATGTAATTCCATATGTTTTCGCTTTGTTACTAGTTGATAGATGCTTGAAAACAGACTTTAAACACACCGCCTCCTGCGCTCTGGGCTTCAAACAACTATTTTTCAGCGCCAGAGATTTGTGAAGCTGTTTTTTTCCTGAATATGGTGTGAGTCGGTCGCTATGAGCAGTTGCTACCATGCGCTCCCATACAGCGCTGTACTGGTCAAATAGTGACTCCTCACAATGTATTCAACATTACTGAACAGCGACTGAGTGGCTATAAAGTAGTGACTCACGGCCGAGCACTGCGACTAATAGCGGGCGCTCTGAAAATGCCTGCTACAGACGCTCATCTGTCGCTACCTGCCGCTAATGATGAATCAGCCTCCCAGTGTAGGCACTGATTCACTGCCTCACAGTCCAAATGGATCCATTCACTCCTAAGGGATACCTCGTCCATCTTATTCACACCAGGACACCGCTGGGCTTCCCACTAGGGCCCTCTTCACTACTGCGTGGACCCCTGTACTCTTCTGTTAAGACCAATTTCTGCTGTGCCACAAGCAGGGTTTTATACCGGGGCACAACCCCCTGAGCATATCTAACTCCGCTCACTGTCCCCCTGTTCTTAAGGAAGCTCCACCCCTTTTCTCTAGCTTAAAGGGAAGCTCCATTCCCTTGTCCTTGTGTCCAGGACTGACCCCGAATCCGGACCCCGGATTCTCATACCCGCCTTGTAGGGACATCCCAAACCAGGGGACTCTGGTGAATTACAGTCCCCTAGGAATGGAGGTACCCGTCCAGCCAGACCAGGCTCTGCCTCCCTCACTGTCCGGAGGCTCCTGCAGCCCTACACTGCTGGGACACCCAGGCTATGGGAGAACTCCCTGAGACATCCCTGCAGCAGGAAATGGGGAAAACACCCCTCTCCAATGATTAGACCCAGAGCTGCGGATACAGAGAATACGACCAAGACCAAAGACTGACGTCCTCTGCCAGGGTAAGCTACTTCCTCGCTACCCTTCTACCGGCCTAGGGGCACCACTGTACTTTCCTACTCATTTTTCTACCTCTCTATATACAGGTGCGGACCACCATCTATGTTGTCCCAGGACCACCCACGAGTGGGATCTACAGCTTCCCTGCATGGGCCCACGTCTCCCTTCCTACACCCACCTGGTGAGTAACTGCTACATTTTGGATTAGGTTGCCCAGGTGGGACACTAGACTATGTTCCTTGTAACAAAATCCCTTTATTTCCCTTGACAGGGACCTGCTTCCCTCCAGGCTTCCCACTTTCAGGAGAGAAGACCCCCAGTGGACCCTCACCAACCCTGCACTAACCCTCCTAATCTTCCCTTCCTATCCCCCCCAACCAAACAAACTGTTGTGGGTGTCATTTATTTTGGCTACACTGGGAACGCTGCCCCCTAAGGTGACATGTAGGTCATGTGACAGGTGGGAGGGGTGGACAGGGAGTGCAGCCCCACCGGAGCAGTATATACAGCGGGAACATTTCAGCAGGCTCTGTATTCCGCCTCCCAACTGTTCCAAATCCAGCTGGGTAGTCCCAGTTTGGTTACCACTGCTGTGCCAAACCCACAAAGACGGACATGAAAGATACTGGGCCGACCAATGGGAGAGCAATGAAACGCTCAATGCAGGACAGTTGGGAGGTACAGTATGCACTCTCCTCTGAAGTTTGGTTTCTTTCTCATAAAAATGTCCATGCATCTTATGGAGGAATGTAAAGGTTGAGGGAAGACTAGTTACAGGCCCCGCTGCCCTAGTCCCGCGCCATGCCGCTGATCACCGCACAAGCCCAACAGACATTGTGTACAGCAACCTGTACAGTATCTTTCTGATTCCAACATGGTATAGAGAGTTCTAAGTGCTTCTCATAGTGGATATTTACCATGGATCTCTAACATGCTCATGTGTGGAAACCAACCTCACATTTCTTGGGTATCTCTCTAGTTTATATTGTTGATCTCAGATCTTCAGTAGACTTTTTTCTAGACTTTCAGGCCATGTATATTTTCATTTTATTATGCATATATGGCCATTGTATGCTTGTGTACACATGGGAATTTTTTCTCTTCATTTGTACAGTGAGAGAAGCGGTAGAAGTGAGTGTACACATGCTCAGAGCGGTGGCCTGACCCCAGTCACCAGGGATCAGTTGGGGAGGGGGTATACCTCTGTATAGACGTTATACACCATTAAATACTATTATAGTGGCTGTGCACTGTATCTGTTATTATTTCCAGCTCCTTTTATGTTATGAACGTTGGAAGCAAAAAAGAACAAGATTATGCATCAGAGAGCGGGAATAAGACAACCTGTCAGACTGTTAAGCAGCCGATCAATTAGCTGTAACTGTGTCTGCTGCTGACTACATTTTCTTACGTAATAGTGATTCGGTGTCAAACCTGAGAATAACTGTCTTCGTTGTGAGTCTGCAACCCCCAATCTCCACAGTCAGCTTCACCTTTAGACAAGCCCCCATTTGCGGGGACGCTATATACACCTCGCCGGACACGGCAGCCCCAGGACTTGATGGCTCAAAGATTGTAGGCTCACGGGGAGTGAGGACAGGTAGCTCGATGGTCAGACTGGGCAAAGTGGGTAAGTACTGGAACAGTTTGGGTGCTCTGGAACAGGTAAGTACTGGAACAATTCAGGTGCTCTGGAGAAATCAAGCGAAGTCAGACATCTAGCCAAGGCTCACACCAGGAGGTCAGAGAGCTGTGCAGTACAAAGGGATGAGACGGAGATGTTGTCGAGATCCAAGCAATGGTCAGGAAATCACAGGCGAAACAACAAAGCCAGCTAAACGCTATCACGGGCACTGACATACTGAATTGGTAATCCCTTTATAGGACTGAACCTGACCGGATTGGACTGCAAGGCAGTGACTGTGATTGGACTTGGAGACCTCTGGGCTGATTGCCCCATTTGAACTTTAAAGGCCACCCAGAGCTGGACCTCCTAGGATTGGCTCCTTTAAACAGCCTTCGGCGGCCGCGCTGTGTGTAGCAGCGGGCAAGGAAGGAGGGCGTGCTCAGTGCTGTCAGAGCTGGCACCTGTGGCAGAAGCGGCTGCCGGGCAGGAGAAGCCCCGGCCAGCCGCCTAAGCCTGCCCAGGCTGCCCGTAGATGGCTATAGGCCTATACTAGGCCCATGTCACCCTCCTATGCCTGGTGGTTGGTGGGTTGTCAGGGAGCAGACTTTCCTGGGCCCAGGGTGTGTGGGGCAGTATTGGGATGATATGAGTTCTACCACAAAGGGTTAAGTTACTGTACAGTTGGAAATAGACATTCTTGACTTGATTGATGTAGACGTCCAGAAAATTCAGTACAACACTGCAGGAACCTTCAATACACAATCTGCACTGCAGCACTTTCCTTTCCACCAAAAGCCAAACTTCAGACTACTGGTATTACTCACTTTTGCTGTCACCCAGGACCTTGTTTCCCTCCTGGATTCCTACAGGTTCCTTGTGCTGCTTTAGGCTACCATCTCCTGCTTCATAGACAAATCAAGTGGTTTAGAACACTTCCTAAATGGCCATTCCTACTTTTATTTTTTTCTTCGTGTCTCTATTCAGCTTCATTTTTAGAAGTTCTCTCGCACTTGTTTACATGTTCACATTCCCTCCATGTAAAACATGTGCCTGATTTCTTCCCCAAACCATCCAACCAATAACTCCTCTTGTTTAGTCTTTTCTCTCAAGATAAATATGGTGTGGAGCGCTAAGAGTCGGTCGCACTGAGCTGGCGCTACCTCTCGCTCTCTGCAGCGCTGTACTGGTGTTAGAGCGCTCAACATACATCACACTCATGAATGCCGGCCAGGTTACTACAGCGACTGAGGTGCTCTGTTACAGAGCCCGATACCCGCTTACAGCGTCTACTAGCGGTCAATCTAAGCGCTGCTATACAGATGCTCATCTGCCGATACCTGGCATTAGTAATGAATCAGCCTCCACCTATAGTAGTGACAGTAAGTGTCGGCTGTAGCAGCCAGTTTGTTGTTGTGGCACGACTATGCACGCGCATACGCACAGTTGTGCACTTTTAAGGGGCTTTTAAGTGCTGGCGAGCCCTAACCTGCATTGCCAGTTCAGTTGGTCTTCTCTCCTGCCAGTTCCTGGGTTCCAGTTCTATTTCCTGTGTACCAACTCGGCTTGATGCTTACTTCGCTTCCACTCTCCTGACAATCCTCAGCTTGTTTGACCACGATCCAGTTTTGCCAGCCACAAATTCAGTTGTCTCCATCTCCAGTCCAGCTCTGGTCTGTCTCCTACCTGGGATTTGGCAATACCCACTCCTAGGTCACCTGACCTGGGGCCTTCCTGCAGCCCACCTTTAGGGGCTCTAGTAAAATCCAGGTTGGTCCTTAGATTCCAGGCTCTCCGGGAAGTGGAGCCTATCTGCTAGTCTCCCCAATCAGGGCTCATACCCGTTAGTCTGACTTTAACTCGGCTCACCCCACCTCAAACCGCTTCCCACATGACCCATCCCAATTTTTGCCACCTCACCTCTTCCTGCCTAACCTCTGCTTTATTCACCCCAGCCCACCTCACCAGCCCATTGCATCCGTGGGCTTGAGTGACAGTTGGGTTGAGCGACAGACCAGTATAGTCACATAGCTGCACAGTATTGGGTGACTGAAAGATCATAGAAACATAGAAACATAGAAGGCTGACGGCAGAAGGAGACCATACGGTCCATCTAGTCTGCCCTTATGTGTATACTGTATGTTCTCTTTATCTTAGGATAGATGTGTGCTTATCCCAGACATGTTTAAATTCAGTGACTGTTGATTTTTCAACTACCTCTGCTGGAAGTTTGTTCCAAGCATCTACTACTCTTTCTGTAAAATAATATTTTCTAACATTGCTCCTGATCTTCCCCCCGACTAGCTTCAGGTTGGGCCCCCTTAGGTCTTAGCTTTAGTGGTTTTCACTAAGGTGCACAGAGCTTGTCACATACCTATATACCTCACACCCCATCTACACACACAGACACTAAACATATATTCTAAGAGAACATTGTTTCATAGGACAATATATATACATTGCTATTTTGTTCTAGACATTTTGGAAAATATACATATCCAACTATTTCCATCGGCAGATGTTTGTAGGTGGAATTTGTTTCCCCTTTTTGGCAAGTCAGTAATTGGATTTTGCAGAAAATAAAGAAATTGTTTTGTGCAAACAATTGTCTGTGCTGTCCTGCTCCTGGGAAGATTATTTTGTCCGTGGGATAGCTTTTGTGAAGATTACGGTTTACTTCTCGCTTTTTATTTGCAATACAATAACAGAGAGAACAAAGAATGGCCATTGTATTTAGGCGGTACACAGATAGCGGCACTTAAAAGCACATTTAGCGCAAACACATATAACGGATGCCAGTGCATGGATGATTTTATGTGTTAATTACGTCTCATTTTTATGTTACTAAAAAGGAAGACTGAGTGAAATGCTGCTTTTGTTCTTTAGGGGCCCTAACTATGGTTTACATTTTATCTACTATAACTAGATGAGCATTTCCAGGAGGAAATAAATAGTGCCTGGAAAGAGCTGCAAGTGTGTGTGTGTGTACACCTGCACCCGAGACTATAAGGTCAATTTATGGTCGGTGCGCCGGTAAGTTTGAGCACGCTATTTGGAGCATCAGTCACGCTCGGGGTTCCTTCTGATTCATGGTCATCAAAATGGGCTAAAATTTAGGCCCTTATTTAACAAGGGATAGCGCCAGGTAGCGAATGGTGAGCGAACGGTAATGACAGTCACCACCACGAGTACGCCGGCTCCCCTCCGCAATCACACATTTATCAAGCCGATCCTGCTTAGCGACTGACAGAGCGCCAGATAGCGAATCATTCATCATTATTCCAGCCTCACCCCACAGCGCCAGCGAGCGACCTTGAACAGCGACAGGTATGACCTCTCGCTACCTGGCGCTCTCCAATGCATTTCAATGGAGCAATCTTTAAATATTCTTAATTAATTGCTATTAATGTTTTTTATTTTCTTTTTAAATGTCAAAAATTCTGTGACCACTTCTGCAATGTTAGATATTTTTTTTAAGGTTAAAAAAAAAAAAAAAAAATTTGTGCAGAATTGATATTACAGGTCTGATATTAATGTATTCATATTACAAAATGTTTTGAAAAACATGTTTTTTTTTTTTTCAAAAAATATGGTTGTTTGGGGGTTAAAAAACTACTTTTAACCCATCGCCTCCAGCGCTCTGGGGTTTAAACAAGCATTTCACAGCGCAAGAATTTTTTGAGCGTGATTTGTTAATGAATATGCTGGGAGCCGTTCGCTATGGCCATTCGCTGTCATGCGCTCCCATACAGCGCGGAACCTGTCAAACAGTGACTCCTAACCCCGTATTCAACATTACCGCACACCGACTGAGTCGCTGTCAACAGCCGAACAACGGCCAAGCACAGCGAATACTAGCGTGCGCTGTGAAAATAACGCTACTGTCGCTCATCTGTCGCTACCTGGCGCTATTAATGAATCGGCCTCCCCGTTTTTGCATCAATTTGCACACTAGTGTTTGTCAATTTGCATCTGAAATTTTCCACTAGGATCCTTTTTGCACACCAAACTGTTTCCGGCGCCTGATTTATGGTATGTTTAGAGGGCAGAAAAGTGTGCGCAAAAGTGGCAATTTGAAGGGTGAATTTCCTCCTGCAAATAGGTGGAGGAAATTGCTGATACCAATGAGTAACAGGATTATTTCATTCCAAAAACACATGCCAGCAGCGTCCTGCATGTTTATGAACAAAGAAAGTGGCAGCTACAAGTTCTTTTTAGGGATCGAACCCTTTATTTTGGTGTAGTCTCTCTTTAGTATGTTGTATTTAGGGGGTGATTTACTATGTTCGCTACTGTTTGCTACTTGACATAAAAGTTTTTTTGCCAGACGCGTGTCGCACACGTGACAGACACAGTGAACACAGACTTTCAGAATGCATTTTTCTGTGTTTGTGCCGGAACTTGCTGGCAAAAGTCACAGGTATTTACATTGAAAAGTGGCTTGGCGAATTCTGGCGATATGTTGGCGAACTGCTGTGGAAAACACACTTTTATAGCATATAACGGCATTGGAGGGGTCTCAGAAAATATGTGAGGGATCTTGGGAGTGTCTGGGTTGTTTGCAAAGCTTAAGGATAAAAGTTTATAAAAAAAAAAAACATTATTAGTTGTTTTTCACATGCTGGGTAGCTTTCTAATGTTCACACTTCAAAAATAAGTTAAAGATGCTATAAAAAAAAGCGACAATTTCCCCTGGTAATAGCATATACTACACAACAGAGAGGTCGCCCCCTGGGACACGCAAAAAAAAAACCCACACGCAAAGGGCTGCACAAAGGGAATACAAAATGTATTGAACAACGAAGGGTTACACAAAAATCACACAAAGACAAAATAAAAACAAGGGATTCTCCCCCACACTGAACCAATATGCTATACAGCCATTAATGACATTAATACTGCCAAATGTCCATAATGCATAAATGAAAATAATAATAATTAAAACCCAATACATATTCAATCAGTGATATCAAAGTTGCATCCAATATGTGGGTAAATACAGCTCTGCACAATCATTATGTACATCCATGAAAATTAAATGCTTTAATTTGATAGGCCGGATAAAAATAAATCTTTGACCAATGTGCTATAAATCTTCCTCACTTGAATTTTGAGTAAGTTCTGAGCAGAAACTGACAGGTCTAAGCATCCTGGTGGGTTAGGGTGTGGTATTACTAAAAAGGCAGCAAGGAGGTAGCGCCTATAGAGTAGGATAGGAAAACAAGCCCATAGGCCTTGATTCATCAAGAGTTGAAAAAAATTCTCATGGTAGTAAAAAATGCCTGAGAGATAATGAGATAAAAGCCTGAGAATGTCACTGTTGATGAATAACTGGTTAGGAAGACAATGAATGTCAATGGCACCTTTTTACTCCTGAGAAAAGTAATGAATAGTGATGAGCGAGTAGTATTCGACCGAGCCGGTATTCGATCGAATACTACGCTGTTCGTCATACTCGATTTCGATCGAGTACAGCGGCGATGGCGCACTCACAATTCGTTTCCCCTCCCACCTTCCCTGGCGCGTTTTTTACACCAATCACCATGCAGGGGGGGTGGGACAGGTCCTGGGAGGACGCTGGCATCGCGAAAACGGCGTCTACACGCATTGGCTGGAAAAACCATGTGACCTCGAATATACAAAACTCAGCACTTCCTCTTCGTCAGCATTAGCAGCTTGAACTGGCAGGGCCCCAGAAGCTCGGAATATCGCTTTTACCACCATCTATACCAGCTACCAGAAGACAAGAGAGTCATTAAGAGCCCTTATTAGGGCTACTACGCTGAACGGTATATGGCTCATATGTAGGCAGGCAGGGCCCCAGAAGCTCACAATATCGCTTTTACCACCATCTATACCAGCTACCAGAAGACAAGAGAGTCCTTAAGAGCCCTTATTAGGGCTACTACGCTGAACAGTATATAGCTCATATCCTATGTAGGCAGGCAGGGCCCCAGAAGCTCAGAATATAGCTTTTACCACCATATATACCAGCTACCAGAAGACAAGAGAGTCCTTAAGAGCCCTTATTAGGGCTACTACGCTGAACAGTATATAGCTCATATCCTATGTAGGCAGGCAGGGCCCCAGAAGCTCAGAATATAGCTTTTACCACCATATATACCAGCTACCAGAAGACAAGAGAGTCCTTAAGAGCCCTTATTAGGGCTACTACGCTGAACAGTATATAGCTCATATTCTATGTAGTCAGGCAGGGCCCCAGAAGCTCAGAATATAGCTTTTACCACCATATATACCAGCTACCAGAAGACAAGAGAGTCCTTAAGAGCCCTTATTAGGGCTACTACGCTGAACAGTATATAGCTCATATTCTATGTAGTCAGGCAGGGCCCCAGAAGCTCAGAATATAGCTTTTACCACCATATATACCAGCTACCAGAAGACAAGAGAGTCCTTAAGAGCCCTTATTAGGGCTACTACGCTGAACAGTATATAGCTCATATCCTATGTAGGCAGGCAGGGCCCCAGAAGCTCAGAATATAGCTTTTACCACCATATATACCAGCTACCAGAAGACAAGAGAGTCCTTAAGAGCCCTTATTAGGGCTACTACGCTGAACAGTATATAGCTCATATTCTATGTAGTCAGGCAGGGCCCCAGAAGCTCAGAATATAGCTTTTACCACCATATATACCAGCTACCAGAAGACAAGAGAGTCCTTAAGAGCCCTTATTAGGGCTACTATGCTGAACAGTATATAGCTCATATCCTATGTAGGCAGGCAGGGCCCCAGAAGCTCAGAATATCGCTTTTACCACCATATATACCAGCTACCAGAAGACAAGAGAGTCCTTAAGAGCCCTTATTAGGGCTACTACGCTGAACAGTATATAGCTCATATTCTATGTAGTCAGGCAGGGCCCCAGAAGCTCAGAATATAGCTTTTACCACCATATATACCAGCTACCAGAAGACAAGAGAGTCCTTAAGAGCCCTTATTAGGGCTACTACGCTGAACAGTATATAGCTCATATTCTATGTAGTCAGGCAGGGCCCCAGAAGCTCAGAATATCGCTTTTACCACCATATATACCAGCTACCAGAAGACAAGAGAGTCCTTAAGAGCCCTTATTAGGGCTACTACGCTGAACAGTATATAGCTCATATTCTATGTAGTCAGGCAGGGCCCCAGAAGCTCAGAATATAGCTTTTACCACCATATATACCAGCTACCAGAAGACAAGAGAGTCCTTAAGAGCCCTTATTAGGGCTACTACGCTGAACAGTATATAGCTCATATTCTATGTAGTCAGGCAGGGCCCCAGAAGCTCAGAATATAGCTTTTACCACCATATATACCAGCTACCAGAAGACAAGAGAGTCCTTAAGAGCCCTTATTAGGGCTACTATGCTGAACAGTATATAGCTCATATCCTATGTAGGCAGGCAGGGCCCCAGAAGCTCAGAATATAGCTTTTACCACCATATATACCAGCTACCAGAAGACAAGAGAGTCCTTAAGAGCCCTTATTAGGGCTACTACGCTGAACAGTATATAGCTCATATTCTATGTAGTCAGGCAGGGCCCCAGAAGCTCAGAATATAGCTTTTACCACCATATATACCAGCTACCAGAAGACAAGAGAGTCCTTAAGAGCCCTTATTAGGGCTACTACGCTGAACAGTATATAGCTCATATCCTATGTAGGCAGGCAGGGCCCCAGAAGCTCAG
This sequence comes from Gastrophryne carolinensis, assembly GCA_027917425.1. NCBI lineage: Eukaryota > Metazoa > Chordata > Amphibia > Anura > Microhylidae > Gastrophryne > Gastrophryne carolinensis. Next base: position 45,046,063 of record CM051236.1, read on the forward strand.
AATATAGCTTTTACCACCATATATACCAGCTACCAGAAGACAAGAGAGTCCTTAAGAGCCCTTATTAGGGCTACTACGCTGAACAGTATATAGCTCATATCCTATGTAGGCAGGCAGGGCCCCAGAAGCTCAGAATATAGCTTTTACCACCATATATACCAGCTACCAGAAGACAAGAGAGTCCTTAAGAGCCCTTATTAGGGCTACTACGCTGAACAGTATATAGCTCATATCCTATGTAGGCAGGCAGGGCCCCAGAAGCTCAGAATATAGCTTTTACCACCATATATACCAGCTACCAGAAGACAAGAGAGTCCTTAAGAGCCCTTATTAGGGCTACTACGCTGAACAGTATATAGCTCATATTCTATGTAGTCAGGCAGGGCCCCAGAAGCTCAGAATATAGCTTTTACCACCATATATACCAGCTACCAGAAGACAAGAGAGTCCTTAAGAGCCCTTATTAGGGCTACTACGCTGAACAGTATATAGCTCATATCCTATGTAGGCAGGCAGGGCCCCAGAAGCTCAGAATATAGCTTTTACCACCATATATACCAGCTACCAGAAGACAAGAGAGTCCTTAAGAGCCCTTATTAGGGCTACTACGCTGAACAGTATATAGCTCATATCCTATGTAGGCAGGCAGGGCCCCAGAAGCTCAGAATATAGCTTTTACCACCATATATACCAGCTACCAGAAGACAAGAGAGTCCTTAAGAGCCCTTATTAGGGCTACTACGCTGAACAGTATATAGCTCATATTCTATGTAGTCAGGCAGGGCCCCAGAAGCTCAGAATATAGCTTTTACCACCATATATACCAGCTACCAGAAGACAAGAGAGTCCTTAAGAGCCCTTATTAGGGCTACTACGCTGAACAGTATATAGCTCATATCCTATGTAGGCAGGCAGGGCCCCAGAAGCTCAGAATATAGCTTTTACCACCATATATACCAGCTACCAGAAGACAAGAGAGTCCTTAAGAGCCCTTATTAGGGCTACTACGCTGAACAGTATATAGCTCATATCCTATGTAGGCAGGCAGGGCCCCAGAAGCTCAGAATATAGCTTTTACCACCATATATACCAGCTACCAGAAGACAAGAGAGTCCTTAAGAGCCCTTATTAGGGCTACTACGCTGAACAGTATATAGCTCATATTCTATGTAGTCAGGCAGGGCCCCAGAAGCTCAGAATATAGCTTTTACCACCATATATACCAGCTACCAGAAGACAAGAGAGTCCTTAAGAGCCCTTATTAGGGCTACTACGCTGAACAGTATATAGCTCATATTCTATGTAGTCAGGCAGGGCCCCAGAAGCTCAGAATATAGCTTTTACCACCATATATACCAGCTACCAGAAGACAAGAGAGTCCTTAAGAGCCCTTATTAGGGCTACTACGCTGAACAGTATATAGCTCATATCCTATGTAGGCAGGCAGGGCCCCAGAAGCTCAGAATATAGCTTTTACCACCATATATACCAGCTACCAGAAGACAAGAGAGTCCTTAAGAGCCCTTATTAGGGCTACTACGCTGAACAGTATATAGCTCATATTCTATGTAGTCAGGCAGGGCCCCAGAAGCTCAGAATATAGCTTTTACCACCATATATACCAGCTACCAGAAGACAAGAGAGTCCTTAAGAGCCCTTATTAGGGCTACTACGCTGAACAGTATATAGCTCATATTCTATGTAGTCAGGCAGGGCCCCAGAAGCTCAGAATATAGCTTTTACCACCATATATACCAGCTACCAGAAGACAAGAGAGTCATTAAGAGCCCTTATTAGGGCTACTATGCTGAACAGTATATAGCTCATATGTAGGCAGGCAGGGCCCCAGAAGCTCAGAATATCGCTTTTACCACCATATATACCAGCTACCAGAAGACAAGAGAGTCCTTAAGAGCCCTTATTAGGGCTACTACGCTGAACAGTATATAGCTCATATCCTATGTAGGCAGGCAGGGCCCCAGAAGCTCAGAATATAGCTTTTACCACCATATATACCAGCTACCAGAAGACAAGAGAGTCCTTAAGAGCCCTTATTAGGGCTACTACGCTGAACAGTATATAGCTCATATTCTATGTAGTCAGGCAGGGCCCCAGAAGCTCAGAATATAGCTTTTACCACCATATATACCAGCTACCAGAAGACAAGAGAGTCATTAAGAGCCCTTATTAGGGCTACTATGCTGAACAGTATATAGCTCATATGTAGGCAGGCAGGGCCCCAGAAGCTCAGAATATAGCTTTTACCACCATATATACCAGCTACCAGAAGACAAGAGAGTCCTTAAGAGCCCTTATTAGGGCTACTACGCTGAACAGTATATAGCTCATATCCTATGTAGGCAGGCAGGGCCCCAGAAGCTCACAATATCGCTTTTACCACCATCTATACCAGCTACCAGAAGACAAGAGAGTCCTTAAGAGCCCTTATTAGGGCTACTACGCTGAACAGTATATAGCTCATATCCTATGTAGGCAGGCAGGGCCCCAGAAGCTCAGAATATAGCTTTTACCACCATATATACCAGCTACCAGAAGACAAGAGAGTCCTTAAGAGCCCTTATTAGGGCTACTACGCTGAACAGTATATAGCTCATATTCTATGTAGTCAGGCAGGGCCCCAGAAGCTCAGAATATAGCTTTTACCACCATATATACCAGCTACCAGAAGACAAGAGAGTCCTTAAGAGCCCTTATTAGGGCTACTACGCTGAACAGTATATAGCTCATATTCTATGTAGTCAGGCAGGGCCCCAGAAGCTCAGAATATAGCTTTTACCACCATATATACCAGCTACCAGAAGACAAGAGAGTCCTTAAGAGCCCTTATTAGGGCTACTACGCTGAACAGTATATAGCTCATATTCTATGTAGTCAGGCAGGGCCCCAGAAGCTCAGAATATAGCTTTTACCACCATATATACCAGCTACCAGAAGACAAGAGAGTCATTAAGAGCCCTTATTAGGGCTACTATGCTGAACAGTATATAGCTCATATGTAGGCAGGCAGGGCCCCAGAAGCTCAGAATATAGCTTTTACCACCATATATACCAGCTACCAGAAGACAAGAGAGTCCTTAAGAGCCCTTATTAGGGCTACTACGCTGAACAGTATATAGCTCATATCCTATGTAGGCAGGCAGGGCCCCAGAAGCTCACAATATCGCTTTTACCACCATCTATACCAGCTACCAGAAGACAAGAGAGTCCTTAAGAGCCCTTATTAGGGCTACTACGCTGAACAGTATATAGCTCATATCCTATGTAGGCAGGCAGGGCCCCAGAAGCTCAGAATATAGCTTTTACCACCATATATACCAGCTACCAGAAGTCAAGAGAGTCCTTAAGAGCCCTTCTTAGGGCTACTACGCTGAACAGTATATAGCTCATATTCTATGTAGTCAGGCAGGGCCCCAGAAGCTCAGAATATAGCTTTTACCACCATATATACCAGCTACCAGAAGACAAGAGAGTCCTTAAGAGCCCTTATTAGGGCTACTACGCTGAACAGTATATAGCTCATATTCTATGTAGTCAGGCAGGGCCCCAGAAGCTCAGAATATAGCTTTTACCACCATATATACCAGCTACCAGAAGACAAGAGAGTCCTTAAGAGCCCTTATTAGGGCTACTACGCTGAACAGTATATAGCTCATATTCTATGTAGTCAGGCAGGGCCCCAGAAGCTCAGAATATAGCTTTTACCACCATATATACCAGCTACCAGAAGACAAGAGAGTCCTTAAGAGCCCTTATTAGGGCTACTACGCTGAACAGTATATAGCTCATATCCTATGTAGGCAGGCAGGGCCCCAGAAGCTCAGAATATAGCTTTTACCACCATATATACCAGCTACCAGAAGACAAGAGAGTCCTTAAGAGCCCTTATTAGGGCTACTACGCTGAACAGTATATAGCTCATATTCTATGTAGTCAGGCAGGGCCCCAGAAGCTCAGAATATAGCTTTTACCACCATATATACCAGCTACCAGAAGACAAGAGAGTCCTTAAGAGCCCTTATTAGGGCTACTATGCTGAACAGTATATAGCTCATATCCTATGTAGGCAGGCAGGGCCCCAGAAGCTCAGAATATAGCTTTTACCACCATATATACCAGCTACCAGAAGACAAGAGAGTCCTTAAGAGCCCTTATTAGGGCTACTACGCTGAACAGTATATAGCTCATATTCTATGTAGTCAGGCAGGGCCCCAGAAGCTCAGAATATAGCTTTTACCACCATATATACCAGCTACCAGAAGGCAAGAGAGTCCTTAAGAGCCCTTATTAGGGCTACTACGCTGAACAGTATATAGCTCATATCCTATGTAGGCAGGCAGGGCCCCAGAAGCTCAGAATATAGCTTTTACCACCATATATACCAGCTACCAGAAGACAAGAGAGTCCTTAAGAGCCCTTATTAGGGCTACTACGCTGAACAGTATATAGCTCATATCCTATGTAGGCAGGCAGGGCCCCAGAAGCTCAGAATATAGCTTTTACCACCATATATACCAGCTACCAGAAGACAAGAGAGTCCTTAAGAGCCCTTATTAGGGCTACTACGCTGAACAGTATATAGCTCATATCCTATGTAGGCAGGCAGGGCCCCAGAAGCTCAGAATATAGCTTTTACCACCATATATACCAGCTACCAGAAGACAAGAGAGTCCTTAAGAGCCCTTATTAGGGCTACTACGCTGAACAGTATATAGCTCATATTCTATGTAGTCAGGCAGGGCCCCAGAAGCTCAGAATATAGCTTTTACCACCATATATACCAGCTACCAGAAGACAAGAGTGTCCTTAAGAGCCCTTATTAGGGCTACTACGCTGAACAGTATATAGCTCATATCCTATGTAGGCAGGCAGGGCCCCAGAAGCTCAGAATATAGCTTTTACCACCATATATACCAGCTACCAGAAGACAAGAGAGTCCTTAAGAGCCCTTATTAGGGCTACTACGCTGAACAGTATATAGCTCATATCCTATGTAGGCAGGCAGGGCCCCAGAAGCTCAGAATATAGCTTTTACCACCATATATACCAGCTACCAGAAGACAAGAGAGTCCTTAAGAGCCCTTATTAGGGCTACTACGCTGAACAGTATATAGCTCATATTCTATGTAGTCAGGCAGGGCCCCAGAAGCTCAGAATATAGCTTTTACCACCATATATACCAGCTACCAGAAGACAAGAGAGTCCTTAAGAGCCCTTATTAGGGCTACTACGCTGAACAGTATATAGCTCATATCCTATGTAGGCAGGCAGGGCCCCAGAAGCTCAGAATATAGCTTTTACCACCATATATACCAGCTACCAGAAGACAAGAGAGTCCTTAAGAGCCCTTATTAGGGCTACTACGCCGAACAGTATATAGCTCATATCCTATGTAGGCAGGCAGGGCCCCAGAAGCTCAGAATATAGCTTTTACCACCATATATACCAGCTACCAGAAGACAAGAGAGTCCTTAAGAGCCCTTATTAGGGCTACTACGCTGAACAGTATATAGCTCATATTCTATGTAGTCAGGCAGGGCCCCAGAAGCTCAGAATATAGCTTTTACCACCATATATACCAGCTACCAGAAGACAAGAGAGTCCTTAAGAGCCCTTATTAGGGCTACTACGCTGAACAGTATATAGCTCATATTCTATGTAGTCAGGCAGGGCCCCAGAAGCTCAGAATATAGCTTTTACCACCATATATACCAGCTACCAGAAGACAAGAGAGTCCTTAAGAGCCCTTATTAGGGCTACTACGCTGAACAGTATATAGCTCATATCCTATGTAGGCAGGCAGGGCCCCAGAAGCTCAGAATATAGCTTTTACCACCATATATACCAGCTACCAGAAGACAAGAGAGTCCTTAAGAGCCCTTATTAGGGCTACTACGCTGAACAGTATATAGCTCATATCCTATGTAGGCAGGCAGGGCCCCAGAAGCTCAGAATATAGCTTTTACCACCATATATACCAGCTACCAGAAGACAAGAGAGTCCTTAAGAGCCCTTATTAGGGCTACTACGCTGAACAGTATATAGCTCATATTCTATGTAGTCAGGCAGGGCCCCAGAAGCTCAGAATATAGCTTTTACCACCATATATACCAGCTACCAGAAGACAAGAGAGTCCTTAAGAGCCCTTATTAGGGCTACTACGCTGAACAGTATATAGCTCATATTCTATGTAGTCAGGCAGGGCCCCAGAAGCTCAGAATATAGCTTTTACCACCATATATACCAGCTACCAGAAGACAAGAGAGTAATTAAGAGCCCTTATTAGGGCTACTATGCTGAACAGTATATAGCTCATATGTAGGCAGGCAGGGCCCCAGAAGCTCAGAATATCGCTTTTACCACCATATATACCAGCTACCAGAAGACAAGAGAGTCCTTAAGAGCCCTTATTAGGGCTACTACGCTGAACAGTATATAGCTCATATCCTATGTAGGCAGGCAGGGCCCCAGAAGCTCAGAATATAGCTTTTACCACCATATATACCAGCTACCAGAAGACAAGAGAGTCCTTAAGAGCCCTTATTAGGGCTACTACGCTGAACAGTATATAGCTCATATTCTATGTAGTCAGGCAGGGCCCCAGAAGCTCAGAATATAGCTTTTACCACCATATATACCAGCTACCAGAAGACAAGAGAGTCATTAAGAGCCCTTATTAGGGCTACTATGCTGAACAGTATATAGCTCATATGTAGGCAGGCAGGGCCCCAGAAGCTCAGAATATAGCTTTTACCACCATATATACCAGCTACCAGAAGACAAGAGAGTCCTTAAGAGCCCTTATTAGGGCTACTACGCTGAACAGTATATAGCTCATATCCTATGTAGTCAGGCAGGGCCCCAGAAGCTCAGAATATAGCTTTTACCACCATATATACCAGCTACCAGAAGGCAAGAGAGTCCTTAAGAGCCCTTATTAGGGCTACTACGCTGAACAGTATATAGCTCATATCCTATGTAGGCAGGCAGGGCCCCAGAAGCTCAGAATATAGCTTTTACCACCATATATACCAGCTACCAGAAGACAAGAGAGTCCTTAAGAGCCCTTATTAGGGCTACTACGCTGAACAGTATATAGCTCATATCCTATGTAGGCAGGCAGGGCCCCAGAAGCTCAGAATATAGCTTTTACCACCATATATACCAGCTACCAGAAGACAAGAGAGTCCTTAAGAGCCCTTATTAGGGCTACTACGCTGAACAGTATATAGCTCATATCCTATGTAGGCAGGCAGGGCCCCAGAAGCTCAGAATATAGCTTTTACCACCATATATACCAGCTACCAGAAGACAAGAGAGTCCTTAAGAGCCCTTATTAGGGCTACTACGCTGAACAGTATATAGCTCATATTCTATGTAGTCAGGCAGGGCCCCAGAAGCTCAGAATATAGCTTTTACCACCATATATACCAGCTACCAGAAGACAAGAGTGTCCTTAAGAGCCCTTATTAGGGCTACTACGCTGAACAGTATATAGCTCATATCCTATGTAGGCAGGCAGGGCCCCAGAAGCTCAGAATATAGCTTTTACCACCATATATACCAGCTACCAGAAGACAAGAGAGTCCTTAAGAGCCCTTATTAGGGCTACTACGCTGAACAGTATATAGCTCATATCCTATGTAGGCAGGCAGGGCCCCAGAAGCTCAGAATATAGCTTTTACCACCATATATACCAGCTACCAGAAGACAAGAGAGTCCTTAAGAGCCCTTATTAGGGCTACTACGCTGAACAGTATATAGCTCATATTCTATGTAGTCAGGCAGGGCCCCAGAAGCTCAGAATATAGCTTTTACCACCATATATACCAGCTACCAGAAGACAAGAGAGTCCTTAAGAGCCCTTATTAGGGCTACTACGCTGAACAGTATATAGCTCATATCCTATGTAGGCAGGCAGGGCCCCAGAAGCTCAGAATATAGCTTTTACCACCATATATACCAGCTACCAGAAGACAAGAGAGTCCTTAAGAGCCCTTATTAGGGCTACTACGCTGAACAGTATATAGCTCATATCCTATGTAGGCAGGCAGGGCCCCAGAAGCTCAGAATATAGCTTTTACCACCATATATACCAGCTACCAGAAGACAAGAGAGTCCTTAAGAGCCCTTATTAGGGCTACTACGCTGAACAGTATATAGCTCATATTCTATGTAGTCAGGCAGGGCCCCAGAAGCTCAGAATATAGCTTTTACCACCATATATACCAGCTACCAGAAGACAAGAGAGTCCTTAAGAGCCCTTATTAGGGCTACTACGCTGAACAGTATATAGCTCATATTCTATGTAGTCAGGCAGGGCCCCAGAAGCTCAGAATATAGCTTTTACCACCATATATACCAGCTACCAGAAGACAAGAGAGTCCTTAAGAGCCCTTATTAGGGCTACTACGCTGAACAGTATATAGCTCATATCCTATGTAGGCAGGCAGGGCCCCAGAAGCTCAGAATATAGCTTTTACCACCATATATACCAGCTACCAGAAGACAAGAGAGTCCTTAAGAGCCCTTATTAGGGCTACTACGCTGAACAGTATATAGCTCATATCCTATGTAGGCAGGCAGGGCCCCAGAAGCTCAGAATATAGCTTTTACCACCATATATACCAGCTACCAGAAGACAAGAGAGTCCTTAAGAGCCCTTATTAGGGCTACTACGCTGAACAGTATATAGCTCATATTCTATGTAGTCAGGCAGGGCCCCAGAAGCTCAGAATATAGCTTTTACCACCATATATACCAGCTACCAGAAGACAAGAGAGTCCTTAAGAGCCCTTATTAGGGCTACTACGCTGAACAGTATATAGCTCATATTCTATGTAGTCAGGCAGGGCCCCAGAAGCTCAGAATATAGCTTTTACCACCATATATACCAGCTACCAGAAGACAAGAGAGTCATTAAGAGCCCTTATTAGGGCTACTATGCTGAACAGTATATAGCTCATATGTAGGCAGGCAGGGCCCCAGAAGCTCAGAATATCGCTTTTACCACCATATATACCAGCTACCAGAAGACAAGAGAGTCCTTAAGAGCCCTTATTAGGGCTACTACGCTGAACAGTATATAGCTCATATCCTATGTAGGCAGGCAGGGCCCCAGAAGCTCAGAATATAGCTTTTACCACCATATATACCAGCTACCAGAAGACAAGAGAGTCCTTAAGAGCCCTTATTAGGGCTACTACGCTGAACAGTATATAGCTCATATTCTATGTAGTCAGGCAGGGCCCCAGAAGCTCAGAATATAGCTTTTACCACCATATATACCAGCTACCAGAAGACAAGAGAGTCATTAAGAGCCCTTATTAGGGCTACTATGCTGAACAGTATATAGCTCATATGTAGGCAGGCAGGGCCCCAGAAGCTCAGAATATAGCTTTTACCACCATATATACCAGCTACCAGAAGACAAGAGAGTCCTTAAGAGCCCTTATTAGGGCTACTACGCTGAACAGTATATAGCTCATATCCTATGTAGGCAGGCAGGGCCCCAGAAGCTCAGAATATAGCTTTTACCACCATATATACCAGCTACCAGAAGACAAGAGAGTCCTTAAGAGCCCTTATTAGGGCTACTACGCTGAACAGTATATAGCTCATATCCTATGTAGTCAGGCAGGGCCCCAGAAGCTCAGAATATAGCTTTTACCACCATATATACCAGCTACCAGAAGACAAGAGAGTCCTTAAGAGCCCTTATTAGGGCTACTACGCTGAACAGTATATAGCTCATATTCTATGTAGTCAGGCAGGGCCCCAGAAGCTCAGAATATAGCTTTTACCACCATATATACCAGCTACCAGAAGACAAGAGAGTCCTTAAGAGCCCTTATTAGGGCTACTACGCTGAACAGTATATAGCTCATATCCTATGTAGGCAGGCAGGGCCCCAGAAGCTCAGAATATAGCTTTTACCACCATATATACCAGCTACCAGAAGACAAGAGAGTCCTTAAGAGCCCTTATTAGGGCTACTACGCTGAACAGTATATAGCTCATATTCTATGTAGTCAGGCAGGGCCCCAGAAGCTCAGAATATAGCTTTTACCACCATATATACCAGCTACCAGAAGACAAGAGAGTCCTTAAGAGCCCTTATTAGGGCTACTACGCTGAACAGTATATAGCTCATATTCTATGTAGTCAGGCAGGGCCCCAGAAGCTCAGAATATAGCTTTTACCACCATATATACCAGCTACCAGAAGACAAGAGAGTCCTTAAGAGCCCTTATTAGGGCTACTACGCTGAACAGTATATAGCTCATATTCTATGTAGTCAGGCAGGGCCCCAGAAGCTCAGAATATAGCTTTTACCACCATATATACCAGCTACCAGAAGACAAGAGAGTCCTTAAGAGCCCTTATTAGGGCTACTACGCTGAACAGTATATAGCTCATATTCTATGTAGTCAGGCAGGGCCCCAGAAGCTCAGAATATAGCTTTTACCACCATATATACCAGCTACCAGAAGACAAGAGAGTCCTTAAGAGCCCTTATTAGGGCTACTACGCTGAACAGTATATAGCTCATATCCTATGTAGGCAGGCAGGGCCCCAGAAGCTCAGAATATAGCTTTTACCACCATATATACCAGCTACCAGAAGACAAGAGAGTCCTTAAGAGCCCTTATTAGGGCTAATACGCTGAACAGTATATAGCTCATATTCTATGTAGTCAGGCAGGGCCCCAGAAGCTCAGAATATCGCATTTACCACCATATATACCAGCTACCAGAAGACAAGAGAGTCATTAAGAGCCCTTATTAGGGCTACTATGCTGAACAGTATATAGCTCTTATGTAGGCAGGCAGGGCCCCAGAAGCTCAGAATATCGCATTTACCACCATATATACCAGCTACCAGAAGACAAGAGAGTCCTTAAGAGCCCTTATTAGGGCTACTACGCTGAACAGTATATAGCTCATATTCTATGTAGTCAGGCAGGGCCCCAGAAGCTCAGAATATCGCATTTACCACCATATATACCAGCTACCAGAAGACAAGAGAGTCATTGAGAGCCCTTATTAGGGCTACTATGCTGAACAGTATATAGCTCATATGTAGGCAGGCAGGGCCCCAGAAGCTCAGAATATCGCTTTTACCACCATATATACCAGCTACCAGAAGACAAGAGAGTCATTGAGAGCCCTTATTAGGGCTGCTATGTTTTAAAAATTGTGTGGAGGCCCAAGAGCTGAGACCTTTTAAAAATTGTGTGGAGGCCCAAGAGCTGAGACCTCTCAAACATTGTGTGGAGTCCCACGAGCTGAGACCTCTTAAAAATTGTGTGGAGGCCCAAGAGCTGAGACCTTTTAAAAATTGTGTGGAGGCCCAAGAGCTGAGACCTTTTAAAAATTGTGTGGAGGCCCAAGAGCTGAGACCTCTCAAACATTGTGTGGAGTCCCACGAGCTGAGACCTTTTAAAAATTGTGTGGAGGCCCAAGAGTTGAGACCTCTTAAAAATTGATTGTATTAAGCCTAAGAGGTGAGCCATAATTTTTTCCATTAATACAGCAATTCTACGGCGGTTAAGGAGGAGGAGGAGGAGGAGGAGGAAATGGCACTTCATACAGATGGCACTTCACTCTTGGCTGCTTTCCACTGTTGTACAAGCAAAGTCCGGGTCAATCCACTTGCTGTTCATTTTGATTAGCGTCAGCCTGTCGGCACTGTCGGTTGACAGGCGGCTGCGCTTATCGGTTATAATGCCCCCGGCTGCGCTGAACACCCTTTCTGATAGCACGCTGGCGGCAGGGCAGGCAAGCACCTCCAAGGCGTACAGGGACAGTTCCAGCCACGTGTCCAACTTGGAGACCCAGTAAGTGTAGGTTGCCGAGGGATCGGGGAGGACAGGGGTGTGGTCTGCCAGGTAGTCCCGCAACATCCGCCGATACTTGTCCCTCCTGCTGATAGCGGGCCCCGCAGTGATGGAAGTTGCACGAGGGGGTGACATGAACGTGTCCCACACCTTGGAGAGTGTTCCCCTGGTGGCTGTGGGCCTGATCGATGTTGTCAGACTCTGGGAGACACTCTCCTCTCTGCCGCCAGCGATGCTGGGTGGGAAAATCTGCATCATGTTCTGCAAGAGTTCCCTCTGGTATTCCAGTAATCGATTCGTCCTCTCCTCTACCGGAATAAAAGAGGAGAAGTTATCTTTATACCGGGGGTCCAGGAGTGCGAAGACCCAGTATAGTTTGTTCTCCAATATCCGGACAACACGTATGTCCCGGGAAAAGCAGCCCAGCATGAAGTCAGCCATGTGTGCCAGACTCTGAGTAGGCATGACCTCACTGCCCCCACCAGAAGGATCATTTTCCATTTCCTCCTCTTCCTCCTCCTCTCCGCCCTATCCGCGCTGAACCAATGGGACGCACACAGCCTGACTGCTACCCTCGCCGCCAGCATCCTCTTCCACAGCCACCTCCACGTTGTCCTCCTCCTCCTCATCCTCCTCCTCCTGCAACTGCCACCGAGCAGCAGACAAAAGTGTGGTCTGACTGTCTACCTGCGTTGCGTCTCCTCCTACCCCCGTCTCCTCTGTGTGCAATGCGTTCTCCCTTATTGCGATGAGCGATTCTTTAAGGACGCCTAGGAGCGGGATGGTTACGCTCACTATAGCGTCCTCGCTGCTGACCTTCTTAGTGGACTCCTCAAAGATACGCAATACATCGCATATGTCTGCCATCCATGGCCACTCGTGGTTGGCAAACTGAGGGAGCTGAGTTGGAGGCACGCGTGGATGCATCATCTGGTACTCCATCAATGCTTTCTGCTGCTCACACACCCTGGCCAACATGCAATAGGTGGAATTCCAGCGAGTGGGCAGGTCGCACAACAGCCGATGTTGAGGCAAATGGAGGCGTTGCTGGATTTTTTTTTAAGCTAGCAGCAGCTACAGTTGACTTCCGAAAGTGAGCGCACAAGCGCCGCACTTTGACCAGTAGCTCTGCCAGGTTGGGGTAAGTCTTTAGAAACTTTTGTACTACCAAATTAAAAACGTGGGCCAGGCATGGTACGTGATTGAGTTCTGCAAGCTCCAGAGCCGCCACCAGGTTACGGCCGTTATCGCACACGACCATGCCTGGTCCTAGCTGCAGCGGCGACAGCCACATCTCTGTCTGCTGCAATATGGCGTGCCTCACCTCTGCGGCGCTGTGCTTCCTGTCGTCCAAGCTGATGAGCTTAAGCACCGCCTGCTGACGTCTCCCCGTGCCAGTGCTGCAACGCTTCCAGCTAGGGGCTGAGGGCGATGTTAAGGCAGAGGAGGAGGAGGAGGAGGAAGAGGAGGGGGGTCTATCAGAACCTGTGCTGGCAATCTTGGGCGGGGGTGGTATGTAGGCCGTCCCTGTTTGCGACCCCGTCCCCGCTTCCACAACATTCACCCAGTGTGCCGTCAAAGAGATGTAGCGTCCTTGGCCGCAAGCGCTTGTCCACGAGTCGGTGGTCAAGTGGACCTTTGCGCTGACTGCGTACCTCAGGGTCCGCCTGATGTTACGCGACACGTGCTGGTGCAGGGCGGGGACGCCACACCGGGAAAAATAGTGGCGGCTAGGGACGGAATAGCGAGGTGCGGCAGCCGCCATCAGGTCGCGGAAGGCCTGCGTCTCCACAAGCCAAAACGGCAACATCTCCAGGGCCAGCAGTTTGGAGATGAGGCAGGTTAAGGCTTGGGCTTGGGGGTGACTGGAGGCGTACTTCCGCCTGCGGTTGAACGCCTGCGAGATGGACAGTTGATGGGACGAGGAGATGGAAGGTGCAGACGAAGATGCGGGGGAAGGGGGGGCTGAAGGAGAAGGCCCCAAAGTAGCCGAGGCAGAGGCAGATGTGGAGGTGTCCTGGCTGGAGGTCTGGACCGCAGTGGCAGCACACAACAAAGGGGAAGAGGCAGTGGCAGCAAGACGGGGCGCAGGTTGTATTGCGTTTGCTCTCTCCCACTCAGCCCAGTGCTTGAATTCCAAGTGACGGCGCATGCCTGAGGTGGTCAGATTGCTCTTCTCAGAGCCCCTACTCAGTTTTGAGTGGCAGATTGCGCAAACCGCGCTCAGTTTGTCATCCGCGCAAACATTAAAAAATCTCCACACCACAGAAGTACGAGGCCTCGATGGGGGAGCTTCGCGCGACTGCCTGCTGCCGGGAAGAGCTTCGGCCCTGCTGGCTGTGGCCTGCCTTCTCTGTCTGGACTGTCCTCTGCCTCTGGACTGTCCTCTGCCTCTTGCTGCCTTATTCGGTGATGCGCAGACCGCATCTCCACTGCTTTCCCCGCTGGACATCACCCCTGTCCAAGTGGGGTCGGTCATTTCGTCGTCCACCACCTCCTCTTCCACTTCCTCTCTCTGCTCCTCCTCCTGCCCACTGGACATTCCAACAGCCTCCCTTGATGGCAACTGCGTCTCATCATCATCATCGCTCATGATAGCAGATGCTGGTTCCGGGTCCACATCACTAGCAGATGGCGGATGCTCAAGTGTTTGGGCATCACTACAAACAAATTCCTCTGCTAGCTCCTGGGATTCTTGCAGCACATCTGGAAAAGGACCCGAAAAGAGGTCCTGGGAGGGGTCAAGGGTGGGCTGACTCTGTTGGCCAGGTTGGGAGGAAGGAGGGTCAGAGTGAGACTGTGTGGATGACTGGGTGGTGGACAAGTGACTGGAAGCGTTACCGGCCATCCATTGCACCACCTGTTCACGCTGCTCAGGCTTTAACAGAGGTGTACCCCGCCCCCCGCATAACTGTCCCATAAAGGCAGGGAAGCTGGATGAGCGTAATGCTGGCTGCCCCTCATCAGCACGCATTGTATCCCCACTGGCTTCAACGCGGTTTGTGCCCCCACCAAATATAAAAATATTTTTAAGAAGAACACCTGGCTATACAGCCGTATACTGCCAGAAGGTGAAATGGTGCCTATACGCACCGTGTATAAAACAGTGTTTTGTTGGCACAGAGGACACAAAACAGTAGTGCAAAATATAGTTTTGTATATAGGTGGTAATACACCACTGAAGTCTTTCTGTCCCTATTCCAGCAGCAGCAGCTACCCCTCACTAAAGCAGCCGTTTTGAGCAGAGTGTATATAGTTTTGTATATAGGTGGTAATACACCACTGAAGTCTTTCTGTCCCTATTCCAGCAGCAGCAGCTACCCCTCACTAAAGCAGCCGTAGCTGCAGCACTAATAAGTGCTCAGCTCTTGGGCCTCCACACAATGTTTAAGAGGTCTCAGCTCTTGGGCCTCCACACAATTTTTAAAAGGTCTCAGCTCTTGGGCCTCCACACAATTTTTAAAAGGTCTCAGCTCTTGGGCCTCCACACAATTTTTAAGAGGTCTCAGCTCTTGGGCCTCCACACAATTTTTAAAAGGTCTCAGCTCTTGGGCCTCCACACAATTTTTAAAAGGTCTCAGCTCTTGGGCCTCCACACAATTTTTAAAAGGTCTCAGCTCTTGGGCCTCCACACAATTTTTAAAAGGTCTCAGCTCTTGGGCCTCCACACAATTTTTAAGAGGTCTCAGCTCTTGGGCCTCCACACAATTTTTAAGAGGTCTCAGCTCTTGGGCCTCCACACAATTTTTAAAAGGTCTCAGCTCTTGGGCCTCCACACAATTTTTAAGAGGTCTCAGCTCTTGGGCCTCCACACAATTTTTAAAAGGTCTCAGCTCTTGGGCCTCCACACAATTTTTAAAAGGTCTCAGCTCTTGGGCCTCCACACAATTTTTAAAACGTCTCAGCTCTTGGGCCTCCACACAATTTTTAAGAGGTCTCAGCTCGTGGGACTCCACACAATGTTTGAGAGGTCTCAGCTCTTGGGCCTCCACACAATTTTTAAAAGGTCTCAGCTCTTGGGCCTCCACACAATTTTTAAAAGGTCTCAGCTCTTGGGCCTCCACACAATTTTTAAGAGGTCTCAGCTCGTGGGACTCCACACAATGTTTGAGAGGTCTCAGCTCTTGGGCCTCCACACAATTTTTAAGAGGTCTCAGCTCGTGGGACTCCACACAATGTTTGAGAGGTCTCAGCTCTTGGGCCTCCACACAATTTTTAAAAGGTCTCAGCTCTTGGGCCTCCACACAATTTTTAAAAGGTCTCAGCTCTTGGGCCTCCACACAATTTTTAAGAGGTCTCAGCTCTTGGGCCTCCACACAATTTTTAAAAGGTCTCAGCTCGTGGGACTCCACACAATGTTTGAGAGGTCTCAGCTCTTGGGCCTCCACACAATTTTTAAAAGGTCTCAGCTCTTGGGCCTCCACACAATTTTTAAAAGGTCTCAGCTCTTGGGCCTCCACACAATTTTTGAGAGGT
Source organism: Gastrophryne carolinensis (assembly GCA_027917425.1). NCBI lineage: Eukaryota > Metazoa > Chordata > Amphibia > Anura > Microhylidae > Gastrophryne > Gastrophryne carolinensis. The sequence continues at coordinate 45,062,396 of CM051236.1, forward strand.
CTCAGCTCGTGGGACTCCACACAATGTTTGAGAGGTCTCAGCTCTTGGGCCTCCACACAATTTTTAAAACGTCTCAGCTCTTGGGCCTCCACACAATTTTTAAGAGGTCTCAGCTCGTGGGACTCCACACAATGTTTGAGAGGTCTCAGCTCTTGGGCCTCCACACAATTTTTAAGAGGTCTCAGCTCGTGGGACTCCACACAATGTTTGAGAGGTCTCAGCTCTTGGTCCTCCACACAATTTTTAAGAGGTCTCAGCTCGTGGGACTCCACACAATGTTTGAGAGGTCTCAGCTCTTGGGCCTCCACACAATTTTTAAAAGGTCTCAGCTCTTGGGCCTCCACACAATTTTTAAGAGGTCTCAGCTCTTGGGCCTCCACACAATTTTTAAAAGGTCTCAGCTCGTGGGACTCCACACAATGTTTGAGAGGTCTCAGCTCTTGGGCCTCCACACAATTTTTAAGAGGTCTCAGCTCTTGAGCCTCCACACAATTTTTAAAAGGTCTCAGCTCTTGGGCCTCCACACAATTTTTAAGAGGTCTCAGCTCGTGGGACTCCACACAATGTTTGAGAGGTCTCAGCTCTTGGGCCTCCACACAATTTTTAAAACGTCTCAGCTCTTGGGCCTCCACACAATTTTTAAGAGGTCTCAGCTCGTGGGACTCCACACAATGTTTGAGAGGTCTCAGCTCTTGGGCCTCCACACAATTTTAAAAGGTCTCAGCTCTTGGGCCTCCACACAATTTTTAAAAGGTCTCAGCTCTTGGGACTCCACACAATGTTTGAGAGGTCTCAGCTCCTGGGCCTCCACACAATTTTTAAGAGGTCTCAGATATTGGGCCTCCACACAATTTTTAAGAGGTCTCAGCTCTAAGCTTCCCTTACTGCTGGGGTGACACACTGTAACAAACCTCCTCCTGTAAGCTTCCCTGACTGCTGGGGTGACACACTGTAACAAACCTCCTCCTGTAAGCTTCCCTTACTGCTGGGGTGACACACTGTAACAAACCTCCTCCTTTAAGCTTCCCTTACTGCTGGGGTGACACAATGACACAAGAGGACATGTCTGACCACATCTCACACACACACACACACACACACACACACACACACACACAATGACAATTAGGGGTGGGGTCTATTTATTTTCCCCCTTGCCTATGTCATCTGTGGTTGTCATTAGGCAACGTGATTTTAAGGGGTGCAGAATTTTGTTCTTTTTTGTACAGTTTGGCTTGGGGTCCATGGCAATGTAGAGGAAAGAAGGTTTCCTTGTCTTGTCTCACTTTACGTAGAAGTTATATTGTGTTTGGAGTGTATTGTTGAGTGGCTGTGATAGTGGCGTAATAGTGCGACTTGGGCGCGTTATATGCACCCAGACATGCTTCCCCTGCTGTCCCAGTTGCATTCCAGCAGTGTTGGCATCATTTTCTGATGTTTCAGGGTGGACTTGGTGACCTCCAAGTGGTCGAATTGAGATTTCCAAGTGTCGAGCATTTTTTTCCCATAGACTATAATGGGATTCGATATTCGGTCGAGTAGTCGAGTAACGCGGTCTATTCGAATCGAAATTCGAAATTTCGAATATTTCACTACTCGCTCATCTCTAGTATTGAACCTTTTACTCCTTTTTACACTGTAGTAAAATGTGCCACTGACTTGCATTGTCTTCCTATCTGGTGATTCATCAACTTTGAAATTCTCAGGCTTTTTTCTCATGAAATTCATTTTTTACTACCATGAGAATTTTTTTCAACTCTTGATGATTCAAGGCTTATGAAAGTCAATGGCACTTTTTACTACAGTGTAAAAAGGAGTAAAAAGTTCACTACTTTTCTCAGGAGTAAAAAAGTACCATTCATTGTTTTCCTAACTAGTGATTCATCAACAGTGACATTCTCAGGCTTTTTTCTCATGAAATTCATTTTTTACTACCATGAGAATTTTTTTCAACTCTTGATGAATCAAGGCCATAGACTTTAATTTAAAGCCTGAGCCTGAGCTTTTCCCCATCCATCCCTATCCCCTGAGCCCTGACCCATCCATAATTATCCCCTGAGCCCTGAACCATTCATCCTTATCCCCTGAGCCCTGACCCATTCATCTCTATTCATTGAGCCCTGACCCATATTTCCCTATCCACTCAGTGTTTCCCCATTCATCCCTATCCATTGAGCCCTGACCCATATTTCCCTATCCACTCAGCTTTTCCCCATTCATCCTTATACCCTGAGCCCTGACCCATTCATCTCTATCCCCTGAGCCCTGACCTATCTATCCTTGTTCTCTTAGCTCTGTCCCATTCATCTATGTTCCCTCAGCCTCCCTCTTCCTCAATACTTCCCCATGACTGTTCATAGCGCCCACTCTCCTTAAAACCATCCTTTTCTCATATCTTCTCTTATGCTATAAATGACCAACACCCACACCTATATTTGTTGGAAAGACATTTATTAATAAAATAAATATCGGCCACAGCATATACAATAACAACACCAAATAATCCCTTGTCGGCTTACACTTTCTTCTCTGTGGAGGGGGCGATGTAACCAACTTCTAACTACTAACTAAACGTAGCCAGAGCTGTGATAACAACCTTTCTTAACCCGACGGTCAACCGCGAACCTGCCCCTGGCCGTCCGCAGCCCAGGGGCTTCTTGTATGAGAGCTAACCGCCTTCTTTATTAACCGCATCTAAACAACCACACAGCTGTAGCCTATTATAACCAACTTATTTCCTCGTGATGCTCGCCGCTTCTGCCTTTTTTAACTTCACTGCGCTTACATCCGCCTTTCTTTCCATTGCCCATCTGCCCCCCTCCAAGAACCCGCCACAGCAAGGAAGGCGTTGAAACCTCGACGACACCTTTCCCACCATAGCTCTACTGCTACTTCCATGGCCTCCTGTAACCGTAGGTTAAATAGATCCAGTCCCACTTAATTCAAATGCACCCCGTCGCCTCTAAAAAACATCCTCTTCCCCTCTACTTCAACGTGGCGGACCACCAGGCCCCCCCTTTTCTCTACCCATTTTCCAATCGCCCTGTTTATCTTTATTCTGGTTTTGTCAATGGCTCGCTCGTCCCTTGCCCCTCTCCAACTGAAACGAGGGATCATCTCTGACCACACTATAGGGTCGATTCAAAGAAACATGTAACAGCTTTGATTTGGGTGCCGATCATCCTATTTTTCCCGTACGCTCGTGCGTTCGTATGAACTTGCGAGTGATTCTATAAGCAAATACGTTTCTATCCTAAAATGTACGTCCGTTCGTATGGCAGTTCGGGAATCAGACCTATGTCAGTTTCCATCCTGAATTTTCCGTTTCATTTCTCAGGTTGCAACATTGGTTTTGCCCTTTTTCCTTTTTTGTCTGGACGTAAATCCTTCTGATCTTGTGGCTGCGCACTACAAACTTACCTCATTAAAGTGCATTCTAAATATTTGGTCTTTTGTTTTTCTTTATTTCATTCATTTTGTAGTAACCAACCATTAATGAATGCATTTGCATAAGTAAATCTTACTTTGTTTAATTTTTAGTTAACTTGCATTTTTTACTTGTGGATTTAATTTTAATATTTAGGCTTCAAATGGTACAACTTAAAATTTTGTGTGTGGTTACCCACACCCTCTCCATACAGATTGCTCTCAAATATAAAAAAACACCCAGCAACTTCTGCATGTTATGAGCCTAGAAACAGCCAAGATGGCGGCTCAGGTATTATCGGGCAGCCTGCAAACAGAAAGGGCCTTGTGACTGTGTTGCTCTGGATTCTTTGATTTCTGACCTTTCCGTGCCCCCAGCTCTGCTGTGTCTGTGCAAAATACAGCAGTAACCCACATCCTGCACTTTATCCCGCTCTCCTCTCCTCAGTAAGTGTGATGCATCTGACCAAAGATGTGCTTAAATAATTAAACAAAGCAAAGGTAAACAACTACACCAATAAATGCAATCTAAAAATATTATTCTAGTACATCAATTTTAAAATAAATACCAAAGGACATAAGTTTCTTTAATTAACGCAAATATATTGCAAAACAAAGGTTTACATGCAAAGGACTAATTAAGGTCCACATTAAAATGCTTTGATAAGGCATACATGAATCAGGTATGCATTGCCATACAATTTATGGCCTCGGCCATGCTGATACATGCAGTTCATTGGAGCTCAAGACGCGCAGACTCCTCCACATAGCCAAAAAACCTGTTCAAGAACAGCAATCCGACTGCTAAAAGGTGTCGCCAGTGGCTTTCTTTTAAAACGTCTTTAGAGGTTTGAAAACTGTTCTCTGAATCACACCTAAACCCATTCGATTATCCTAAGTTTTACGTTTTGATCCTAAGTTTTAGGATTTGATCCTAAGTTTTACGTTTTGATCCTAAAATTTAGGAACGAACTTGCGATGATCGTAAGAGCATATACGCATTCGAACGTAGGCTCGTGCGAGTCGTAAATGGCCAAAAAAACAGAAAAAAATGACTAACACCCACCCAAACTTACGATTCTCGATCCGAAATCAATTAACTTTTGCTCTTTGAATCGAGGGGTATGATCAGGTTTGGAACATCTGGGAGGATCATTGACAAATCCCTCTTTATGGCAGCCACCAGGGGGCCCATTCCACGCGCATCTCTCCATAAAGTGGCCTAAAGCCTCCCTCCAGCACAGACCACGGACACCCAACCAACTCAACTTGGCCACTTCTTGCGGTAACCTCAACTGCAAACCGCTCCGTCGCAGTTCAGCCCTCTTTGCAGCCCAAAAAATGAATGAATGCCCAATAGTAATATGGGACAGCTGAACGATTCTGCAAAAACAATAACAAAACATCAGTCAAACGCCCCCCCCATTTTTTTTTTTTAATTATATCTCCCATATACCCGTCTCCCCCAAAGCCCAAAAACCCCACTGTTTCCACCCTCTGAGGGCGGACATATGACTTATATCGATGCAATCCCGGTGGCCGCCCCGATCCTAAAGGAATGGGTTCCATATTCCAATGCCGACAACCCCGCACCCTCCAAGGCCCTCTTAAAAATGGCTGAAAATTGGTACCGCGATAGGTAAGACCCGTCCTCCTGCACTAGCAGGGGAGCTTGTGTCTGTGGCCTAACTTCACGGAATGCTCTAAATGCAGCCACAGGGCATATCGTGGACCCGGGCAGGGGGTCCTGGAAAGGGCATTAGCCCACCCATTGCGTTCATTATCCTCATCCACACCCCGATGTCCCTATGATCCCATCCCAGTTCCGGGCGTACTGACATCCTCTGACGGAACTGCTCGTCATATTTTAACCAGGCGGTCCCCCCATAAACTCTATGTGCTTGCCAAATTGCATCCAAGTAACAAAATAAGGCTGAGCATTGATCTGGGGACTTCTCCCCAATCACACTACCCATGATGGCAAACGCCTGGAGCCAATTACCAAACGTCTTCGGAATCATTCTATACCTCCTCCGATCCTCATCCTCTTCCTTCCTGCCCTCGCTCCCGTCCTTCCATCTGTCCACATTAAAACGCTCCAAGGGGAGAAGGGTAAAAATATCAATATACTCCCTCCTCCAAATCTTCTCCCTCACCTCAAGTGAGCGCCCAGCGGTCCTTCGTAGCAAATGTATGAGTGCCCCATTGCCGAGTCAGATATTGGTAAATTCCTAACCACGCCCTATCCGTCCCCTCCTTTTCTACTGACCCACTCTGTATCCCAGTTTGTGCCTGGGCTTGTGGGGCAACCAGACCCTCATTTCCCCTTGTCATCGAGTCGGCCCCTACCCCCGTTCCAGTTATCCCTTGCTCCGGAGGGGACCACACCCAATGAGGACCTGGCGGTCTCTCCACCTGGGAAACGTTGGATTCTAACCTACCCACATGATCCCTTAGCCCTTCCATGAAAGATCTTACTCCAGCGAATCCTGCCCACCCCTGGCTCCCTCCCCCCCCCCCCCCCCCGGCAACTCCCAAACCTTTGTATGAACAAGAGAAAATGTGGCTCACCTGGAGGGTGCGCAGGAATGTCCGACCTGCCACTCGGATGATTCTGACTTGCTGGCGTGATCCCCGATGGAACCATAGCCACTGCCGACACTGAAACCGGAACAGCCGATGAGCCCACCGACGTCGCCGAGATGTTGGATGAGGAAAAGAGCGCCGAACCTACCGCCCGCGGTCTGCCGAGGAGTGATGCCCGGTCCCCTGTGAACTGGTCCCGGCCGACGGCTGTCCCAAAGAAGGCGCTGCCAAAAGTGCGGTCCACGCTGCGCTGGTCGACCCCAAAGCCTCCATTCCCCCCGGAACCTGTGAGGAAAGAAGGAGGGGAGACAATTCCCCACCCGTCGGTCGGATACCCGGAGGCCCGGGGTTGCTTAACCGTTGGGCCAAGGACAGGGGGGGTTGGTGGAATACCACTAATTGCGGGTGCCCCGAGTTCCCACTCGATGCCCCACCCCCTTTGGGATCCGGGGACCTCTGACGGGGCAGGGGAGACCCAGGAGGGAACTGTCGGGCCTGGCTGGGAAGCCAACCCAACAACGCATCCGGGCGGATGCCATCGGCCGCTGTTATGAATGCCGAGGCCGGCCGGGGGGGTCGGGCGAGACACCGGACCAGGGACTGAAAATGTGCCCGGCCTGGAATCCCCCCCAAAACTGCCCCCGACCTCCCCGCAGAAAATGGTGGACGGAGGGGAAAGTGTGGTGTTTGGGTGGGGGTCCGTGATGTGACCCCCACCTACTGTGTTTTCAGTGTGTTGAACATGGTTCACAGTTTGCAAGATGCCAGGGGACTGAACAGTCCCAGCCTGTGAAGAACAGAGGTCATACCAACCCCCCACCAGCAGGGCGGCGCTAGCAGCAGCAGCTCCTGCCTGGCTCTTCATGATTTTTGATGAAGCTGCCCGGCTTCTCATACTACGCCGGGCAGCCAAAGAAGAAGCAGGGTGAGGAGTGCCCCTCACCGCCCGAGGAGGGGACGGGCTAAGGCGAGCGGCCAGGCGTTGGGCAGATGACAGCGACGGGAAAGGAGACAGGGCCGACAGAGGAGGTAAGCAGCCCATCACCCCGCGCAGCCAGTCCTCCCCCCGCAGCCCATGCACCTTTTCTAAAAGAGACTCCATACCTATGCAGAGCAAGAAGCCTAGTACTTCTTGCTCCTGTCACTGGAAAAAGAGGGGGTACATGAGACGACACCGCCTTAAATCCCCCCTTGCTACTTACCTCCCCTTCCTGGGCATCCTGTCCCTTTGTCCCACCCCCCACTAACTTCTTTTCCTCCAATCCCCCGACGTTCCCAGGCCTGACGCATGGCAGTCATGCTGCCCTTCTGCCCTAGCTCAGGGGCATCCCTTTCATATAGGGCCAAACTAAAAAATAGCTCCAATAGGGGGTCGGAGGGCATGCAGCCCTTCTTAGTTTTGGCCACACAATATATAGACCCCTGACCCGCGACTATCCACTGCAAAGGGGCCCACTGAGACCATGCCGCCCGAGGGCCCACATAAACCTGGAGCTGGCCCTGCCCCTGCCGACTCCATCTCATTGCTGGTTGCCACAGCAGGGGCCTTAGTCGCTTGTTGCAGCTCTCCCTTAAAGCTAAATTCTCTGTGAAAATGTAAAAACTTGCTTAAAGTTTTTGGTATCCCATCCTGACATTGCTGCTGTGCAAGGAAAAAAAGGTTAGAAAAAATAGAGAGACTGTACAGTATGGGAAGAATGAAATAGAAAGAACAAAGAAAAAAGTAAAGATAGAAAGAAAAAAAGAGGGAAAGAACAAAAGAGAAGGAATGACATAAACAATAGAATAGAGAAAAGAATAGAAGTAAAGAAGAAAAAAGAAGGAAGTATAGAAATAGATTTAAAGAAAAGAAAATAATACAGTATGTACAGTATGGGAATAATGAAATAGAAAGAACAAAAAAAAAGTAAGGATAGAAGGAAAAAAGAGAGAAAGAACAAAAGAGAAGGAATGACATAAACAATATAATAGAGAAAAGAATAGAAGTAAAGAAGAAAAAAAAGAAGGAAGTATAGAAATAGTAAAAAGAATATATATAAAGAAAAGAAAATAATAGAATTGAAGGAAAGACAAACCTATAGAAAGAAATAAAACAAATAATAAAATGATTGACAGAAAGAAAGACAGAATCCCCTGATGGCCAGTCTACCCTCGACTGACAGTTGTTAGCACTGGTTACTGCACAGCTCTGGGTTCTAAAGGAATGACCAAGCCCACCACTGGGAGGAGGTGCATCACATGACCACCATGTGAGGGGGCCCTCCCAAGGTTCATGGGTCTAGCACTAAGCTTAGTACTGATGCCTGCCCTGCCTCAGGTTACTACCCTGCCTCTGCCTTACTCTATGCCAGCTATGGGTTGATTAGTATAGATAATAAGTGGCTGATGGGGTGTACTATAGAGTTTCTTTAGGCTAAACTGACCAGATGTCCCACTTTGAGGCATTCTGTCCCACTGACCCCCTGCAAAAAAAAGCTCTGGAGACACCTAATTGTCCTACATTGCTGACATTATGGGGAAGACTGCCCCACAAAATGAAGGATGCAGGATGTCTCATCCGTTTAAAACTGCTCTGACTCTTTGGCTAAATGGTGTTAGTGAAATGCAAGGTTTGGCTGAGCATTGGCTCAATCACCAACATCATTTAGTTCACTTTAAGATACACCTGACCATAAGACGCACATAGGGTTTAGAGGAGGTAAATAAAATAAATCTGGACTAAATGGTATTACAGGCAGTGTTCAAAATACCCACAAGCACCCCATAACAGACAGTGCACAGAACCCCCACCCCCCTATATCAGACAGTGTGGCAGAATCATCCCCAATCACCCAATAACAGGCAGTTACCAGATTCCCCCCAGTCACTCCATATCAGGCAGAATGCAGAGCCCTCCAAACCCCCTATTACAGGCAGTGTGCAGAACCCAGCTTAATACCCCTATTAAAGGTAGTGTACAGAATCCCCCTTAATACCCCTATTACAGGCAGTGTGCAGAACCCCCCTATTATCCCTATAACAGGTGGTTTGGTAGAATCCCCCAATCTCACTATAACAAGCAGTGTGGCAGAATACCCCAAACCCCCCTTAAACAGGCAGAGTGCAGAATCCCTCCACCCCCCATAATAGACAGTGTGCAGAATCCCTCACAATCCCCCTATAACAAGCATAGTGGCATAACCCACCAAATCTCACTATAACAAGCAGTATGGTGGCTCCCCAAATCCCCATAGCAGGCAGTGTGGAAGAACTCCCACCCCAGTCCCCCTATAACAGACGGTGTGTTGAATGCACCTCTCTATAACAGGCAGTGTTGGAGAAAAAAAGAACTCCTTTACTTGTCCATGATCCATCAATGTCATCAGTACGTAGGCGGATGCACAGACAGGGATCAAGTTTTTCTTGTTATTGTTACCCCCCCCCCCCCCCATCCCCGTCTGCTGGAACCATGGCTGCAGATACAGGAGGACAGTAAGATGAGTGGACTTTGCTTTTACATTCACTCCATAGGACGCACAGACACCCCTCCCCCCTCTTGTGGAGCTAAAATACCATGGTGTTGTATGCTTGTGCACATATAGGAATTTTTCCTCTCAATTTATTCCATCTGTGCTGTGAGAGAACACAAGCAGTAAGTGTACACATACCCAGAGCGGTGGGCTGCTCCAATCAAACATTTGATTGAATCGACCCTTTGATTGAAATGCCATATTCACTTCCTAACCACCTCTTGTTGTCTTCAATGTAAAAAAAAATCCTACACTCATTCCTTCCTTTTGCCTGACACCGCTAAATATTAGCACAGTACTTGCTCTAATCATATCCTGACCATCTTCCTTTTGTTGGAGAAACTGTACAGACCTACAGCTTAGTCTATGCTGGAGTGACTTTTGCTAGATTTACTGCAGTTTACAGCTATGATACATTATGACACTAGATGGAGCCGATCAGCCCGGGAATCTATAAGATTCCTGGGCCGATTGATCCCCCCCTACAGGGCTTCCAAAATCAGAATGCCCTGCTGTGTGAAACCCCCCAGGTCACCCCATTCTCTCACCTTGTTTCCCGGTCCAACGACACATGCACGAGCCGCGACCTCATCCCCGCTATCCCTCTAGCAGGGCGTGCGCATTTGTGAATGGCGCGGGCACACTCCCTGTTAAAGGGTAGTGGGGGATGCTGCCGTCAGCACACTCAGAGCTACTGGCCTTAGACGAAGGCTTAGACAATGTGACATCAGCAGCTCTGAGCGGGCTGATTGGACGAGCGGCCGTGCATGTGCCGTAGAACTGGGAAGAGGTGAGTTGCCTTAGACAATATGGGGGGTTTCACGCAGCGGAGCACCCCTGACCCCAGCTCTGCTGCTGAATTACATAGGCATGGCAAACGGCTCTGATTGGACGAAAGCTCGCACATGCGCTGTTGGCTCAGGTAAAGGTGAATCAAAACTGGAAATCTGGGGGGGACACAAGCAGGGCATCCCAATTCGGAATGCCCCTGGATAAGGCCATCTTTTAGATTCCAGGGACAGTCCCACAGGGTTTAGTTGCTTTTTAGGGTGCCCCCACAGCATATCCTCCAGGTACCGACAAAGAGGCCGATTCATTAATAGCGCCAGGTAGCGACAGATGAGTGCCAGTGGCGTGATTTTCACAGCGCCAGCTAGTATTCGCTGTGCTTGGCCGGGGTTTGCTTGTTGACAGCGACTCAGTCGGTGTGCGGTAATGTTGAATAAGGGGTTAGGGGTCGCTGTTTCACAGGTTCCGCGTTGTATGGGTGCGCCTGACAGCGAATGGCCAGAGCGAACGGCTTGCTGCAGATTCATTAACAAATCACGCTCAAAAATTTATCGCGCTGTGAATTCCTTGTTTAAACCCCAGAGCGCTGGCGGCGATGTGTGTAAAGTAGTTTTTAACCCCCAAACAACCTTTTTTTTTTATGTAAAAATTATACAAGTTTTTCTAAACATTTTGTAATATGAATACATTAATATCAGACCTGTAATATCAATTCTGCACAATTTTTTTTTTTTTTTTTTTTACTTTAAAAAAATTCCTAACATTGCAGAAGTGGTCACAGAATTTTTGACATTTAAAAAAAAAAAAAACATTAATAGCAATTAGTTATGATTATTTAAAGATTGCTCCATTGAAATGCATTGGACAACGCCAGGGAGCGCCAGGTCATACCTGTCGCTGTGATGGGATTAGCAGCGGCGCTGTTCGTTGCAGTCGGCTACATGATGAATCCCACGCTAGCTGACGCTCTCGCCGGCGCTAGCCTCATTTAGCGTGATAAATGCGTCATTGTGACCGCCGCCGGGCGTACTTGATTCGGTAGCCGCCGTTAGCTGGCGGTACCTGGCGCTCGTCAGACACTACCTGGCGCTAGCCCTTGATAAATAAGGCCGAAAGATTGGTTATTTTACTTTTACTTATGTAAAAACAAATTAAGATTGCAAACTAAATGACTTATCAGCACCCCCTTCATGTGGCTCTGTGCCTAGAAAAGAAACACAGCTAAGAAAAAATGAATATGAACACCACAAAGCAGAGACAATGTGGAATATAATAAGCATGAATAAGCATGAAAAATCATAGTTGTGTAAACTTTAGCGTGTGCGACTGAAAGCCAACTATTGCTAAGATGCTTTTATCACTAAAGAGCCTACACAAATAAACCGGTGCGCACTTATCCTTCCACCGCTAAGTCATCCATATACTTCAAAATATATCATGATAGTGGCATAAACTCATTTCGCTCTTTAGACTTTTTCTACTCTTTAGATATTTTTACTCTTCTAATCAAATTGCTTTTATGTTTGCAGAATTCCATATTACGGTGCGCAAATAGAACTAGGTGATAAGTACTGTATTTGGGGGAGAAAAAAGGTTTATCTTTGTGGTGCGCCTGAAGCTGTGCGAGAACCTGTGCTGCCTTTCAGCCCTGATTACTATTCTCCTCATTTACTTCATTATCTTGCTCTCTAGCTGATTATACGGGCTGCTAAATGGCGGAGCGGTGAATTGGCTGCTATTGTCATTGTTTATCATGAATGAGGGAGAAATTGCTGGATTGCATTTCAAAGAGGAAAGTGAGCAGACTTTGCTGGATAGAGAATGAGAGGAGGGAGCGGAGAAGCGAAGCGGGCAGTGAATGAGGGAGGTGAAGGCTTTGTTGCGCGATTCCGTTATCTGTTGTTCTGCACTAAACGTGGTTATCAGTTCTAATTTATTTGTGAAGTCTGTCTACTTTAAGGACTAAATCAATGTTAATAGTGAAACTACAGCAATATCATGGTACAAAGCAAAACTAATTAGCTTATTAGAGTTTCGGGGGAAAAAAAGGTTGTTCCATCCCCTGGCAGTTGATCAGTCAAAAATAGCTCAACTCCAATGTGAGCATAACCTTGCCAAATATCCAACAGTTAAAGCAGTCCCGAACTCTGCAGGGTGGTGTGGGACCGCTGCTCGTGTCGGGGGTGGTCCTTGTTGGTGATCCCCCCCACGCATATCCACCCTCAAGCCTGCTTTGGGACTGATTCTATAGGCGGACGGTCCTGTTTCCATGTGACTGCTTCTGGCAAACTGCCAAGGTCCTGTCGGTGACAGCAATTCACCTCCAATGGCCATGTGGGTCTGAAACCTGGAAGAGGATTAGGTGAGATAGGTGAGTGAATTGGGATATTTCTCCAGACATAAGCAGGTGAAAAATATTGAGTTTATTAAAGTTTGGAATAACCTGTTGTTCAATTTCTGGCATTGCTCAGACAGGATCAGCTCAACTTCAATGTGTGCATAACAAGGCATCACCCAGCACCCGCCAGTTAAGGCAGTCCTACAACATGCAGGGGGTTTGGGACCACTGCTTGTGTCTGGGGAGGCATCCTGATTCCCCCCCCCCCCACACATAGCCCTCCTCAGGCCTGAGAGTCTAGGCCCTTAAAACGTACCTCTTTCAAGGATTAGTTCCACTGGCGGCTGGTCCTGTACCCAGATGACTGCTAGTGGACAATAGCTAAGGCCCCGTTAGAGGCAGCAATTGGCTGCCGGTGGGCATGGGGGTCTGAAACCAGAAAGAGGAGTGCAAAATATGTGAGTTCTAGATATGGGTTTTAAGGGGTGCACGAGTAAAGCATCACCAACCAGCAAGCTAAGTCATTGATGTAAGGAAAACCATTTCATCCTAAATCCTGAGAAAACAATTGAACTGATAATTGATTTCTACTCACACATATTGATGGTTAGAAGGCGGAAAAGGTACAGGAAACAAAATTCCTTAGAATCAGCATCAGGATCTGAAGTGGAATCTGCACATTGAAACAGTTATGAGGAAAGCTCAGCAGAAGCTTTACTTTCTACGCCTCTGTCTCTCAACCTAGGGGTTATGCAACAATGTTTGGGGGTGTACCAACGGGGGACCTGACAGGTCTGATGTGATGATTTAACACTAAAACATTAACATTTCTTGCTTTAAAAAAGTTCAGCAAGGCCTATGACCTCCTGTATTTTTGCTCCATAAGACGCACATAGGTTTTAAGAAAAATATGATATTTTGAACCAAATGGTGCGCTATAATAACCCTTCCCCACAAGGACCTAATAACAGGCAGTGGCAGAATCACCCTAGCCCCAGAATGAGCCGTTTGGCAGAATCCCCCCATCCCCTATAAAAAGCTATGTGGTAGAACCTCCCCAATCCTATAATGGGCAGTGTGGCAGTATCCCCCCATCCCCTATGACAAGCAGTGTGGCAGAACCTAATCTTATTATGGGCAGTGTGGCAGAACCCCCTCATCTTCCATAACAAGCAGCGTGGCAGAAGGCCTCCAATCTCCCTAATCCTATAATGGGCAGTGTGACCCCACCCCGCTCCAATCACCCCCCACCCCAAAAATAAACTTCTTACCTTGCCCGGGATTGGGAATTAGCAACGCGGCCAGCAGCACAGTGAATGAGCAGCAGAGAGAAGACTATGTACAGAGCACCTTCCCTGCTGTCTGCCTGCCCACCAGTTTAGGTCTTCGCCCTGTCTGTCCATTTGTTTTTGTAACTCACCAAATTGTCTACTCACCTTACTGGCATTCCCACTAGAACCAGAGCTGCGGAAGGTCAATCAGATGCAGGAGGACAATCAGAGACAGGGGTGTGCCGGTAAAGCGAGAGGACATTCGCTCCATAAAACATGGTCCCTCTAATTTTGGTGTGAAAAATGTGGTACTTATTTGATCTGCTCCGTGTCGCCAGGGGGGTAAAAAGGTTGAGGATCACTGTTCTAAAAATATTTGGCACTGTTGAAAATATTGTACAGAAGGACTATCGAATGTGCTCTTCTCTCTTGCAATGGTATGGGGGGTCAAGTAGCAGAGACAAGCTGAAACTGCATAGGGTTGAAAAGATGGCAGAAAGGATTATCATTGTCATTTATACCGAATGAGTCTCTTTCAAAGCAGAATCAAATGTAGGGCTAGTAATATTAATGACTGCAATCATCCAGGAAAGCTTCTCTTTGAACTTCTCCCATTTGGATAATGCTATAAAATATCACAGGTAAGTACAGCAAGGCAGAGCCATGGTTTCTTTTCATTAGCTATAAATCTGCTAAATAATGGCATATTGCACCAGGGCACATTATCTGATTGTGGATGCTGACTATTTTCGGCCATGTTGCCATGTTTACAACCGCCAGCAAACGGCTCTCATTGACTTCAATGGGGAGCGCACACTGCCGGGATGTGGGGGATGCGGCAGCACGCGCTCCTAATTGAAAACAATGAGAGCTGTTTGCCGAATTACATATTCACGGCAAGTCATTGCCAAGAGCTTGTGCATGCGCCATCGGACTAGGGAAAGGTAAGCGATTTCCGGTGGCTGCTGGTGGGTTTTGTTCCACTTTAACTTATTAACTGATTTTTGCTCATTTAGAGAACGGTAGCAGCATTTGTCTTGTCTGTTTTGTTCTTTAGCAATGTAATTGCATCCAATTCTCTTCAAGTGGCAGAAATAAGGCTACTATTAATGAGTAAAGGAGGTGGGAGTCACTCCATCACTAATATTTATACAAAATTATTCAGGGCCTGGGAACCAATTTACAGCCCAGTTTAACCCTCTCATCACTATATATTATTTTGCAGGCATATGAATCCTGTACAGAAGCTAGGGGCCTTAGTTTGCATACAATTGCAATTGCCTGTATTAAACCCCACGCCATGTCGAGGCACCCCTTTTGGTGGGGTCCCTACTCTTATTTTGAGTTGGGAGATGCAATACAGTGCATATGATGAAGCAACTCCCACCCCCTTTACTTAGGCCCTTATTTATGAAGGAATAGCGACAGGTAGCGACTGGTGAGCGGCCGGTAATGACGGGCCCCGCCATGAGAACGCCGGCTCCCCACCACAATCACACATTTATCAAGCCAATCCTGCTTAGCGACTGAGATAGCGCCATATAGCGACTCATTCATCATTATTCCAGCCTCAGCCCACAGCGCCAGCATCCGACCTTGAACAGCGACAGGTATGACCTCTCGCTACCTGGCGCTCTCCAATGCATTTCAATGGAACAATCTTTAAATATTCATAATTAATTGTTATTAATTTTTTTTTTTTTAATGTGAAAAATTCTTTGACCACTTCTGCCGATTTAGATTATTTTTTTTAGGGGAAAAAAATAAAAAAAATAAATTGTACAGAATTCATATTACAGGTCTGATATTCATATTCATATTACTAAATTATTTAAAAAACTTGTTTTTTTGGTTTTCAAAAATATGGTTGTTTGGGGGTTAAAAAACTACTTTTAACCCATCGCCGCCAGCACTCTGGGGTTTAAACATGCATTTTACAGCGCGAGAATTTTTTGAGCGTGATTTTTTAATGAATATGGTGGGAGCCGGTCGCTAGGGTCAGTCGCTATCATGCGCTCCCATACAGCGCTGAACCTGTCAAATAGCGACTCCTCACCCAATATTCAACATTACGGCAAACCGATTGAGTCGATATCAACTACCGAACAACGGCCAAGCACAGCGACTACTAGCGGGCACTCTGAAAATGCCGCTACAGTCGCTCAACTGTCGCTACCTGCCGCTATTAATGAATCGGCCTCTAAGTCTTACTGTTAATAAGCCTGGAAGTGCCCCCATTTAGTGTCTGCATCAGGGCCTGGTCACATTTAGTGGATGCCTCTGCTAATGGGTCACACAAAGGTGAGAAAAGCGACCCAAAACCAAGTAGAATGAAAAAACTATATTTTGGTTGATGTGGGTTGGGCATCCTAATTGTCAATGACCCCACAGATGCTGGGGATGAAGCCTGCGTTGTTTTCGTCACTGTGGGAGCAAGGTCATAGGTGAGTTTTGTAGCAATCTGGGCGTTTTACACAGAAGGCATTCCGATTTAGGATGCTCCAGGGGAAGCCAGCCAGCGGCACTAGAGCTCATTTGCACTTCAGGGCTGGCCACACAGGGTTTCGTTCCACTTTAAGGGAAGTTCACTGAATCGAGGCTTTAGTTGTATGGATACATGGAACACGTAACACATACAGAATTGACAGGCACAAGTATAAAGCGACTGCAAATGCCGCATATATGGTGGCAGTGCTGCGCATCCCCCTGGGTGATCTACAACGTGCTAACGCGCTTGTGTCTTCTCAACCATCTGGAAGGCGTTGATTGATCTGCGGTTGACTTTAAACAAAGACAAATGTTCATCCATTCGCCTTTCGCATTGCCCCAGCCCAATAAACACAGCAACAGTGTGATGAGAATAACCCAGCAGGAGGCAAGGAGGGGTGAGAGATGACAGCTCTGCTGAAAATAAAAAAAATAAAAACAAGGAACAGAATGTGAAGCAGCGCAGGACATCTCAGGTCAAATGGGTAACAGGATTTACACAGCGGCTTGGTGACTCTATCCAGATTCCTCAGCGTATAGAACAAGGCGGCAAATAGATTTACATCCCAACCATGGCCGGCTCCAGGTTAATGTGGGCCCTTGGGCTATAGAGTCTCAGTGGGCCCTTTGCCGTGTGGTATGACGCTTCATACATGGTGATAAAGTTGCATTTATGGTGAATACTGCCAAGGAATGGAAAGTAACAAATAATAGGAGAAATGGCAAAGAATACAAAGAAAGACAGAAAGAAAGAGACTAAAAGAATAAAATATGCAATAGAATGACAGAAAAAGAATATATGGAAGTAAATACATCTAAAAAATAAATGTAAAGTAAGAACAAAAGCATAGAATGAATGACATAAACAAAGAAATGATACAAGGAATGACCGAAAGAACAAGCAGGAAAGAGAGAATGAAGGAATGGGGGAAAAAATGGAATTGAATGGAAGAAAGAATATAAGGACTGACAGAAAAAGAGAGTAGGAATGACAGAAAAAATAATAGAAGGAAAGAATGAAAAAAGAATAGAAGCAAAGCAACAAAGAAAGTCTCTCCCAATGGCCAATCTGCCCCTGGCTGGCAGTCCTTAGTCCTGGTTACTGCACAGCCCTGTGTCCTGCATAGGGGCTGCCCAGGATAAAAGAACTGAGGTGGGCCCTCCCAAGGTGCAGGGGCCCCGGCACCTGCCCGGGTAACCTTTTAGGGCAACCTACCTAAAAACCTTACCTACCTAAAACCCTTACATTTTTAGGATGTGGGAGGGAGGGGGGGACCACACATTTTATTTTATTTTTAAGTGTCGAACCCCCACTTCCTAGTAAACCAACCTGGGCACCAGCAATGGGTGGGGCCCTGGCTCTGAAGGATACTAGCCTGCTTAGCTCATATGCACCACAGTTTCTTCTCCATCCCCTCTTCCGGGACTTGGGGATGGCGCAGGTGATTTGCCAGCCTCTCCTGCCCTGTGAACTGGTATAGGGACCCTTTGCAAGTACACAGAGGGTTACGTGTAAAATAACATACACACACATTACTTACCTTCTTACACCAACAATCACTGTATCCTGCGCTGTCTGCTGCTGCTGTCACACACAATAAGAAGTGGGCAGTGAAAGCCAGAAGAGGGGCAGAGGATCAGGGCTTTCTGCCCCCCCACCCACTTCCACCAATCACTTCGGCTCTCTGCATACTCCTGCCAATTGGAGGGGCCGTTTATAGCGGCGCAGTAAGCTGGGATGAGCTCACTCACCGCTTATAAAGGCTGTTCTCTGCCCTGCTGAAGACCCCGGGGGGGGGGGGGGGGTCAGAGGCACCCAGAGGGAGAAGAGACCCCTCGGCATAGGATACTGGACAGAGGTGTTCGCTTGTTTTTTTGGCACGCAAATCCGGTTAAACGCCAAGAAAATCTATCTACAGGCCTGGCAATTAAAAGTAGGAGAAGCAACAATGTAGATTCTACGAGTTTGGCCTTTAAAGGGTCAATTTACAGTGTTCATTCAATGCCAGCAAGCATTCATCTCTCCCAGGTACCTTAGAATACTAAGAGGCCGATTCAATAATAGCGGCAGGTAGCGACAGTTGAGCGACTGTAGCAGTGTTTTCACAGCGCCCGCTAGTAGTCGCTGTGCTTGGCCGTTGTTCGGTTGATGATAGCGACTGAGTCAGTGTGCAGTAATGTTGAATACGGGTGACGAGTCGCTATTTGACAGGTTCCGCGATGTATGGGTGCGCATGATAGCGACTGGTCAGAGCGACCGGCTCCCACCATATTCATCAAAAAATCACGCTCCAAAAATTCTCGCGCTGTGAAATGCATGTTTAAACCCCAGAGCGCTGGCGGCGATGTGTTAAAAGTAGTTTTTTAACCCCCAAACCACCATATTTTTGGAAACCAAAAAAAAAAAAAAAATTTTTTAAGAATTTAGTAATATGAATACAATAATATCAGACCTGTAATATCAATTCTGCACAATTTTTTTTTTCTACCTTAAAAAAAATTATCTAACATGGCAGAAGTGGTCACAGAATTTTTCACATTAAAAAAAAAAAAAAAAAAAACATTAATAACAATTACGGTAATTATGAATATTTCAAGATTGTTCCATTGAAATGCATTGGAGAGCGCCAGGTAGCGAGAGGTCATACCTGTCGCTGTTCAAGGTCGGATGCTGGCGCTGTGGGCTGAGGCTGGAATAATGATGAATGAGTGGCTATCTGGCGCTATCTCAGTCGCTAAGCAGGATCGGCTTGATAAATGTGTGATTGTGGTGGGGAGCCGGCGTTCTCGTGGCGGGGCCCATCATTACCGGTCGCTCACCAGTCGCTACCTGTCGCTATTCCTTCATAAATAAGGGCCTAAGAGTGGGTGATTTAAAGCAAAAGGGGGAGCTTAATGGCCATAATGTTAAGTATTAAAAAAGAAATATACAAGAACATGGAATAAATATAAACACACAGCAATGTGCAATTCTCCGCGGGACAGTTCAAATAGCTTCAATCAAGTTCACCACGTGAATCTCCAAACTTTCAATTTAATGTGTATCCACCACCTGACACACCAAACACGTACCAGATAGGAGTTGAAAACAAGCCTTTCACTGCATCATCATTTGTTTCCTTCTCGGTTCATATCCTTACAGCCAAAGGGATAACCTCTCTTTAGGGGTATAATGGAGGAATGATGTTTCTATCATCAAGATCTTTTTTAATAACATTCTAATACAATGCTTGTATATGTTTATATTCTGGTAAGAAGATTTTATATTCTGCGCACAGAAATCGGTGTTTACTGTATTACGCTATGTGCGGTCATATATTTTATCTTTCATGTTAAATCTAAATAAACGAGGAACGTCCCTCTTTTAAATAAACCTATTGGTGATTGAGTGCAAGCAAGGAATATTTTAATGATATAAAGAGAGGTTATCCCTTTAGAGGCAAGGATATGAACCGAGAAGGAAACAAATGATGATACAGTGAAAGGCTTGTTTTCAACTCCTATCTGGTACGTGTTTGGTGTGTCAGGTGGTGGATACACATTAAATTAAAAGTTTGGAGATTCACGTGGTGAACTTGATTGAAGCTATTTGAACTGTCCCGCGGAGAATTGCACATTGCTGTGTGTTTATGTTTATTGTATTGAGAGTCCTTAGTGACAGACTCGGGTTTTTTTCTCCTTGCGTTGAGGACTCCGATATTTTAATTTTATTTTTATAAAAAAACTTTTAAGATATAGTGAATACAATTAAGCGCAGTTCTACAAACTTTTTGCTTGCTATATATTTGTGTCAAGAACATGGAATAGCTGAACTTTATGATGCTATGGAAAGGAAAAGATTGTTGCCTTGGTATTTTATTTGCTCTCTATGTATAGCAAGGAATTGTTGTCAACTCTGCATAGGTCAACACACAATCAAGCCAGGTGAGGATGACTAGTGCACCAAAGCCAAGCTATAAAGTACAGCAGGGCGTATGCCCATAAATGGCCAGCACGGACATGCTCCCTGTCAGAGGGATGTGGCCACCAGCACCCTGGGGTTCACTTACTAAGACGGACTGCAAGACGAGTGGATCCAAGCGCCCTGATTGGACAAGAGGCTGCACAGGCACCATAGGGCTGGGGAAGGGTGAGTCCGATACAGCGACTTTTCACTGGGTTTTGATCCATTTTAAAAGCGAGACTGCTACAATGTTCTGATACTGTAGGTTTAGCAAGCAGGAGGAACCTGTCACGATTATGTAGCGTAGTAGCGGTGCTGTTTGGATTCGAGTTCGAGGAAAAGTCTACTTCTGTTGCATTTTCTTTCGAGCCCGGGCAGCCCAAGAGGGGACTAGAGGATCCGCTTAGCTTGCCACCGATCCTATGTTGCCGATTGGTCTTCCTCAGCCCTGATTTGTGAAGCTGGGTACTGCACTTCCTGGTTCCAGTTGGTGGCTGGGTGGGGTCTCTGTGCAGCTGCCTCCCATTGAAAACAATGGGGGCAGCTTACCGCCGATCCAACATCTCCCTCGGTTTGTGAAGCCGGGAGCAGCACTTCCTGGTTCCAGCTGGGGTGTAGCCTCTCTATGTCTGACTCCCACTCCAATGTAAATCCAATGGAAGCCAATGTAAACTCCAATGGAATCCAATGTATAGAGGTGTCCATTATTTCTAGTAAAAGCCACGTTTACCGACCAGGTGGAACTAGGAAGTCTACCTCCTGGCTTCACAGGGCTGTCGGAGATTGATTGAGGGCATGAAAGTGCATCATCTAGTCCCCTCTTGGACTGCCCAGCCCTGGAGGCTTAAGAAAATTCCACAGACTTTTCAACCTGAATTGTATAATTTGGTTTAGCCATGTTTAAATAGGAACATCGGACCAAAAATTACCTTTTGGATGTTGCTGCTGCGGAGACATCCGGCCCGATCCTCTGCCCCCCCTGCTGGCTTAGCTGTCTGTAAGTGACAGCTTGGCTTCAGCTGTGCTCTTCAAAGTCCCACACTGCTCATCGAAGTCTCGCGGGATTACGAACATCTCCATTGCATCCCATTTATGGGCACTTCGCGGGTGCGAGATTGGGGGCTGCACGCAGTGTTTGATGGGATGCAAGATGGTGCCGCCCGTCGGAAGGTCACTCGGAATCCGAGGGACCCAGAAGATGGATCCCCGGCGAGGTGAGTAAACATTACCCAAAGGTAAAACCGGAGGGGAGGGGGGCAGCAGATCGGTGAGGTTTGGGGAGGTTTAAACCTCCCCTGATGTTTTACTTTTAGTAAAGCAAGACCATGCCTAGAATCTAAAAGGCTGTTGGTCTGGATAGAACACTTCCCTTTGGGGGAATCACTGTGTAAAATTCACCTATTCTTGGGATCCCGCAGCGGTCATATTTGCCTTGGATGCTGGCGGGTGGCACAGAATGGGGAAGTTCAGAAAGAGATTTGTAAACAATGATATTTCTTCATGTAGGAGGTGTATTGCAAAACTGTATAATATTAACAATCCATATAAACCATCGGCTAATGAGAGGAGGGGTCACTTATACAACTGAACTGAATAATACTCCTGCCAAGCTTGTGGTTTCCTTCTCCTGGTAGAAATCAAATCCAGGGGTGATAGAGTGTATTAGGGGGTGATACCTGTCACCCTGTTTCCTCTTCAGTTCCTTAAAAGAAAGAAAGAAGTCTATCTGGGTATTTCTTGATGCTGGGTGTATAACTGACCCCTCCTCCTACCATCGAGGGCCATATTTACCATTAGGCATCTGTAGGAATGTGCCTAGGGGTGCATGGCCGCTAGGGGGGGTGCATTTTTAAATTGTGAAATTAATGTGAACAGGGCTGGTAAGGTGCTGGGCTGGTCGTGTATCACAGAGGCTGCTTACATCATGTAGTTTTGTCTTTTCACCACTGGGGGCAGTGATGCGACCTAAGAAGAAGAGGCCTAGCCAGGTAGGACATTATCATCTCGGCCTGCTTGTGACTGCTTGTCTCTGCCAAGGGGGCATCTGCCAAGCTGGAGCTTGCAGTTCTCCAGGCCTATAGCTGGTGAGCAGCTGGGCCATGTAGTTCCCCAGGGTTGGAGAGGAGTAGCAGCTGGGTCTTTGGTACTCTGGGGCAGCTTGGTCTTGTAGTTCCCTAGGGCTGGGGAGGGGAAGCAACTGGGCCTAGTAGTTCCTCCAGGGGCAGTAGAACATTGTAGTGCCTCCAGGGGCAGCTGGACCTTGTAGTTTCTCCAGGGGCAACTTGGCTTTGTAGTTCCTCCAGGGGCAGCTAGGTATTGTAGCTCCTCCAGGGGCAGCTGGGCCTTTGTAGTTCCTCCAGGGAAAGCTAGGCCCTGCAGTTCCTCCAGGATCAGCTGAGCCTTGTAGTTCCTCCAGGGTCAGCTGGGCCTTGTAGTTCCTCCAGGGTCAGCTGGGCCTTGTAGTTCCTCCAGGGTCAGCTGGGCCTTGTTTTTCTCCAGGGCACTGGAGGGGAAGAAGCTGAGCCTTGTTGTTCTCCTGGGGTAGCTGGTCCTAGTTGTTCCTCCTGGGGCGGCTGGGCCTTGTTCCTTCTGGGGAAGCTGGGCCTTGTTGTTCTCCAGGGCACTGGAGGGGATGAAGTTGGGCCTTGGAGTTCCTCCTGGGGGCAGCTGGGGTTTATAGTTCCTCCAGGGCACTGAAGGTTACCCAGACCTGCAGAGGGGAAGCAGCAGTAGACAATATTCATCTCTATGATGTAGAGGATCTTCCTCTCTATGACCTGGGTAACTATAGGCCCCAGCTATCCCAGTGTGAACATCAAGTACTCAGATGTGTCTAGTGTGGCCCTGGGTGGGGACGCAAACTGATGTGGGATGCCATGTATACCCCAGGTATAACCAGGCCTCTTATTATTTCTGCATGCCTGGGACCGTCAGAAGCCAATCAGGTTCACTAGGTGGACAGGTTAACAAAGATGTGTAAGGGGATGCCAGGAGATTCACACACCCCTTCACTAACAAAGCTGGCGTCTGCGGGCGTCTCTCGCTTTCTTTTTGGACATTTTTTATGCACATTCTCTATGCCTTCCGCTCTTTTTGCCTTCCCTTCATCAACTTCTTTTCTACATCCCTCCATCTCATTTCACCTTTTCTACATATTTTTCATTTAAACTTCCCCCATCTTTCTCTTTTCCACATTTTCTTGTTCCTTTTTTTTCCATCCTTTTTAAAGTGGACCATAACCCGCCATGGAGTCTATGGGGCAGAGCAGAGCCGAAGGGAGCCAAGCGATGCCGACGTCGCTTGCAAGTGCGGCTGGGATTCGAGCTCGGGCCCGAGGCAAGGTAAGTAATCTTGGCGACCTGCCATCTTGGCAACGCCACCCAAGTTAGAGCTGTCCTGAAACCAATTAAATGGGGAGGCCGATTCATTAATAGCGCCAGGTAGCGACAGTTGAGTGACTGTAGCAGTATTTTCAGAGCACCCGCTAGTAGTCGCTGTGCTTGGCCATTGTTCGGTTGTTGACAGCGACTCAGTCGGTGTGCGGTAATGTTGAATACAGGGTTAGGAGTCGCTGTTTGACAGGTTCCGCGCTGTATAGGTGCGCGTGACAGCGAATGGCCATAGCGAACGGCTCCCAGCATATTCATTAACAAACCACGCTCAAAAAATTCTCGCGCTGTGAAATGCTTGTTTAAACCCCAGAGCGCTGGCGGAGATGGGTTAAAAGTAGTTTTTTAACCCCCAAACAACCATATTTTTGGGAAAAAAAAACATGTTTTTACAAACATTTTGTAATATGAATACATTAATTTCAGACCTGTAATATCAATTCTGCACAATTTTTTTTTTTTTTTTTTTACCTTAAAAAAAAAATCTAACATTGCAGAAGTGGTCACAGAATTTTTGCCATTTAAAAAAAAAAATAACATTAATAGCAATTAATTTAGAATATTTAAAGATTGCTCCACTGAAATGCATTGGAGAGCGCCAGGTAGCGAGAGGTCATACCTGTCGCTGTTCAAGGTCGCTCGCTGGCGCTGTGGGGTGAGGCTGGAATAATGATGAATGCTTCGCTATCTGGCGGTCTGTCAGTCGCTAAGCAGGATCGACTTGATAAATGTGTGATTGCGGAGGGGAGCCTGCGTTCTCGTGGCGGTGAGCGTCATTACCGTTCGCTCACCATTCGCTACCTGGCGCTATCCCTTGTTAAATAAGGCCCAGTATACTTGCATACTTAACTTACACATATACCTGAGCTTGGTTTATTCCTGAAGCCCTTTTATTAGCAGAAGCCGGGACCTGTATTTCTCAGTGCATTGGTGGGATGTAGTGACACTTTTCTCTCTCCATCACTGCCTCAGCCACAGCAGCCAAATCTGGATGAATAGGTGTCTATCCAGGGAAGTATTCATAGCTGGATAAATGAGCATAGTGTAGCATGAAACCTAAATATGGCCCTGCATATTTATATGGATTATTAGCATTCAGCCATTTTTTTAATGCTAGTTGTAGCGGGCGCGTGCCTGGCCGGGGGGGGGGGGGGTTCTTGGACCTAGGGTAGGGCATCCCATGTCGGTGTGGCATGTGTGGTTGGAGGTGCACTTACATGCTTCAGTCGACGCTGGTGTCTATTGATGACACTCCTTGGTGCAAACAACGGGGTCTTTATTGATTCCATCCATGATAAAACAGCAAAGTCCTGTTACAGGCATAATCCATTGGTTACAGCAAACAGTACAATCTCAGCTTCTCTACTACATTGAAACGCTTCCCCTCATGAGCATGGTCTTGGCAAAGAACACTGTAGAAGGGTTGGTCTCTCCCTTTTATAACCTCTGTATTGTTGCCACTACAACTTAGAGGCTGATTCATTAATAGCGACATGTAGCGACAGTTGAGCGACTGTAGCGGTATTTTCACAGCGCCCGCTAGTAGTCGCTGTGGTTGGCCGTTGTTCAGTTGTTGACAGCGACTCAGTCGGTGTGGCGTAATGTTGAATACAAGGTGACGAGTCGCTATTTGACAGGTTCCGCGATGTATGGGTGCGCATGATAGCGACTGGTCAGAGCGACCGGCTCCCACCATATTCATCAAAAAATCACGCTCAAAAAATTCAAGCGCTGTGAAATGCATGTTTAAACCCCAGAGCGCTGGAGGCAATGTGTTAAAAGTAGTTTTTTAACCCCCAAACCACCATATTTTTGGAAACCAAAAAACTGTAATATCAATTCTGCACAAATTTTTTTTTTCCCTTAAAAAAATAATCTAAAATGGCAGAAGTGGTCACAGAATTTTTCACATTTAAAAAAAAAAAAAAAAAAAACATTAATAACAATTAATAATATTTAAAGATTGTTCCATTGAAATGCATTGGAGAGCGCCAGGTAGCGAGAGGTCATACCTATCGCTGTTCAAGGTCGGACGCTGGCGCTGTGGGCTGAGGCTGGAATAATGATGAATGAGGCGCTATATGGCGCTATCTCAGTCGCTAAGCAGGATTGGCTTGATAAATGTGTGATTGTGGTGGGGAGCCGGCGTTCTCGTGGCGGGGCCCGTCATTACGGCCGCTCACCAGTCGCTACCTGTCGCTACTCCTTCATAAATAAGGGCCTAAGTTGGGAGTCTCCATCAATGGCAGGGCAGGTAATGTTGCCAATGCCACCTGGCTAAGTCTCTGTTTATCCAAATAAAGGGGGACGCTGGACCATTTAAGTGTTGGTTAGGTCCATTCCGTAGGCAACACTGCCATCATGTGGATTCATGATGCAATGATCCCCAAAGAGATGCAGCTAACAGGATTTAACTAAAACTATTGAAGTTTCTATCACTACCAGGGGCCTATTCCACTGACAGGGCTCTAATGGTTCCTACTTGTAGTGTTGCCCATGGTTTCCACCCGTCACATAGTCCTTGCCTCATGTGTAATGTCTTTATGTGGTCTATAGGCATCCTGCTGGCACTATGTTGTTAATCCGCATCTACCTGGGGGTGTCTTGCAGAGCAGCTCTAGCCATCAGCTTTCATCTGCTACACCCGGTGGGAGAGCTTTATACATTTGTCCTTTTTCTTTGCCCTACATCAAGTCTTGCATTCTGCTTGCTGTCCTTCTGGAAGGTTGCTAGGTTGTTATCCTGTCTGGGAGCTAGCAGGTGTCTATGTTCCTGTGGCTATTACGCTTATATCATTATCATTGAGCTTGCAGGCCTCTATATGCGTATGCTATGCTGCTAGGCTCTCGAGTCATTGCCAGAACTTCTTTCCTTCTGTTTGCATCTTTGTTCTTTAGCCCCGTGATTTGAATTTATGCCCAAGAGAAGGGTTTCTTGGTATGTGGTGTTTTTCTACTTAGTTGCCTGACTCTATCTCATGTTTGGTTGTATATTGAAGTTGCATCTGATCATATAAAGTTGACTCGAGACCCCAGTGCAGTCAGTCCTGCCCGATCCAGTGGAAAGCTCGCCCATGTGAGCTAAGATCTCTTGTGAGTAAAATTACCATATTTTTCGCCATATAAGACGCACCTAGGATTTGGAGAAGGAAAATAAGAAAAAATATTCTAAACCAAATGTGCTAAAACACCCCATTGCAGGCAGTGTGGCATTCCCTCCATCCCATCCCTATAGGCAGTGTGGCATTCCCTCCATCCCATTCCCTATAGGCAGTGTGGCATTTCCCCCATCTCATCCCCATATAGGCAGTGTGGCATTCCCCCAACCCATAGGCAGTGTGGCATTCCCCCTCCCATTCCCCATAGGCATTGTGACATTCCCCATAGGCAGTGTGGCATTCCCCTCTCCCATAGGCAGTGTGGAATCCCCCCATCCCATTCCCTAAAGGCAGTGTGGCATTTCCCCCCATCTCAAAGGCAGCGTGCCCCCCCCCTCCTATTCCCCATAGCCAGTGTGGCATTCCTCCCTCCCATTCCCTATAAATAGTGTGGCAATCCCCTTCCCATTGCCATAGGTAGTGTGACATTCTCACCATCTCAAAGGCAACGTGGCATTTCCCAACTCCCATTTTGTGTTGCAGCCCTCACTTCCAGCATCGCCCTGGGCCTGAGAATCCATTCATCGTTGTCAGCTTCCACCGCCCGCCATCAGTCACAGGGGCCCACGCTTTCTCTGTTCTCTACAGTGGATGTGGCATGTCAGGCCTCAGCACATCTCCTCTATTTAAATTAATAGAGAGGGTGTGGCAGCGCACTTATGAATAATGGCAGGTCATGAGCCCAGCACACCATCAATCCCAACCCTATGTTTAGGCCCTGGTCATCGCAGACTCAGATTCACCAATAAGGTGAGTTGCTTATTGCTGGACTAGCACAAATCAGCTGCAGGGGACAAAAGGTAAGCACCGTTTTTGTTTTTCTTTGGTTGCTTTAATGTTGGTCGCGTGCGTCCGACTTTTCCCCAGCCCCAACAACCAAATCCAGCCACCATAATTAGGCATGCAACATGCACATATCTTCCAGTGCAGAATGTGTTTGTGCTGGGTAACCTGGCGCTACAGCCCCCATGCCGGCTGATGACAAACCATATGTCTTGCACCACACAGAGACCCGGCACTGGTAAAGGAGAGGATGTCTTAATTCAAAGCTGAGGCCGGTGGGAGATTCCAAGGGAAAGCCTCTCCAGCGAGGAAAAGTGAGGACAGTTTTCAGAACCATATAGGTCTGCTTTAATAATATATCTCTAGCTGTAAAAGTTGAATTTAAATGATTCGAAACTCATATAAATCAGTTGGTCCTCTTTAAGAGGTTTCCTCAGGGGCATTGCAGTTTGGGATGCTCTGCAGTATGAACCCCCCTGGTTATCCTGTATAGTCCCCTCGATCCTCAAACCCAAAGCTGCATCTAAGCTTATCTGCACTCCGCTCCATCCTTTTTTTTCCACTTTGCCTAGACCAACCAGCAGACATTCAGCTGCCCCGGGAGCAGCAAGTGTTTAGAGTAGGGATTCCAAGACCCACAACTGTACTGTTGGCTCCAGGAGCAAGGTGTGTATTTAGGTAAACCAGGGGGGTTCAAACTACAGGGAAGGAAACAAACCAAGATAATCTTAGGACAGATAATCACCTGGTGCTAAAGTCTAGGGCCAGGCAATATGGGTTTGGTTCACTATGTGGAAGAAAACCCAGAATTTTCACAATCCCAGATTTTGTTCCCTGCCCTGTTCTGTAAACCCCCCAAGCTGTCTAGAAAAACTCACCTTTCCCTGGTCCTACGAAACATGCATTGGCTCTCGTCAAATCAGAGCTGTTTGCCGTGCATATGTAATGTTCAGCAAACGGCTCTGTTTACAGCAATTGGGAACGTACGCGGCCACACCCCCAGCAGCAGACGTGCTCAAAGATGCTACAGCCCAAAGATGTTCGGAATGTGACTGACGACATTTACACCGGCGAGGCAGCCAGGAAGGTGTGTTTCATACTAATTTAAGATGTCCCAGGGGCAGGCCTTGTTATTCCTTATTTATCAAAAGAACAGCTGAGCCGATGATTTGCTTTGTTGTTTTTTCTGTTTATGTTTTTAAATATAAGATGTACAGTTAAAGTTTTTAATTAATATTTGTACACTTTTTTCCATTACAGGTAATGTTTTTGTAGTAAGCCTGGCCTTTGCTGACCTTGTGGTAGCCTTGTACCCATACCCATTAGTTCTGGTGGCAATTTTTAGGAATGGATGGACCCTTGGAGAAACTCATTGCAAAGTCAGTGGATTCGTCATGGGCTTGAGCGTCATCGGTTCCATTTTTAACATTACAGGGATCGCCATCAACCGGTACTGTTACATTTGCCACAGCTTTGTCTACGGCAAGCTCTTCAGAGCATGGAATACAATGCTTTACGTGTGCCTCATATGGGCTCTTACTGTTCTTGCCACCGTTCCAAATTTTTTTGTAGGCTCCTTGGAGTATGACCCTCGAATCTACTCCTGCACCTTTGTCCAGACTGCTAGTTCCTCCTACACCATCACTGTGGTGGTCATCCACTTCATCCTGCCCATCACTGTGGTGACCTTTTGCTATCTCAGAATATGGATTTTGGTTATTCAAGTAAGACGAAAGGTCAAGTTGGAAATCAAGCCAAGGATGAAACCAAGTGACTTCAGGAACTTCCTCACCATGTTTGTGGTGTTTGTTATTTTTGCCTTTTGTTGGGCTCCCCTCAACCTCATTGGCTTAGCCGTAGCCATCAACCCAACCAAGGTTGCACCCAAAATTCCAGAGTGGTTGTTTGTTGTAAGCTATTTCATGGCTTATTTCAACAGTTGCCTTAACGCGGTGATATATGGACTTCTTAATCAGAATTTTCGCAAAGAGTACAAAAAAATTTTGATGTCACTGTGGACGCCAAGATTGTTTTTTCAGGAAATGTCAAGAGCAGGAACAGAATGCCCAAAGAGCAAACCTTCTCCTGCTCTGAATAACAATGACCAGCTAAAGACGGATACTGTGTAACTCTATTATGAAAAGACGACTGAATGACACACGCCACTATTTTTCCCATTTGCATTGCCTCAACTGCATATTTTTGTATAAGGTTGTTAAAATGAACCTTAAATGCTATTTTTTTATATATCATATTAATTTATATAAAGTAAACTTGCTTGTTTATTTTCATAATAAAAAAAGAAAGAAATGACTGTTTTATAGTGTTAAGGGTAATTCTCACCAACTCTCCCAAATTTTACAGGTTCCAAAGATCATGTTTTACAATAAGTTAATAGGCAGGTATGTACTAATACAGGGGTGCCATCAGAAACTTCTGGGTCCCACACAACCTAATTCTCTGGGCTCCCTTCCGCTGTGGCCCTTCCCATGAGGGGCCTAGAAATGGCTGCAAAATGCAGTGCCCCACAGCTCCTATGAGTTAAGCTGTGTGAGTAAGTGGGGTTGGGTGGGACGGTAGATGAGCTGGATGTGGTGAGTGTCAATTTGAAGCGAGGAGAGTGGATGAGTGTCACTGTAAGGGGGGTGAGTGTCACTGTAAGGAGGGGGGTTATTGTCACTGTAAGGAGGGGACACTGAATGGAGCTGGGAGGGGGTAGATGGGTGGTACGTGATTTTCAATGGAAAGGTGTGTGAAAGGAGCTGTAAGGGGAACACACCTGACCTATCCTGATGGCTGGGATCACACAGAGATCAGGCAGAAGTTGTTGCGAGCCTGCGATCAGGGGCAGCATCTAGGTGCCTCCTTTGAGGCCATGGAGTCTTGGCTATGCTGCCCTGAGCTAATATATATGTATGTATTTATCTCTCTCTCTCTCTCTCTCTATATATATATATTATATATATATATATATATATATATATATATATATATATATATAGCAAAGAGTGTGAACCTAAAATGATCACTTTCCAGATAAAACACAGAGCTGGTCTCAATGATAAAGAACTTGTAACTTGAACGGTCCCAGGTGCAAACTTCTCTACACTCTGTGCATTCCACCGCCAATAATGTTAAAAACTCTTACCAAAAGGTTAACATGGAGAGGTGTGGCCATATAACCATTCCAAAAGGTTGTGTGATTTGAACAATCTCCAAATGCCAGAATATCCAATATTGTCAGATTCCAACAGGTGCCAGGTTAGTAATGCATTTTGTTAAGTCTCAACATAAAGCCATCCAGTGAATAAACCATGTGAAGGGAAAAGAAAACAAATCTAGTGCAAAATCTTCAAGGCTTCCAAGGTAATTTAATAAGTAAAAGTATTGCACTCTCATACAAAGACAAAACATAAGGCAAAATGACAGTCAAAAGCGTTCAACAGCTCTCACCTCCTGGGGTCCCAATCCTTGGATTTCACTAGTGCATTCATAGGTAAAGAGACGACCAGCAGATGTAAGGAATAAGATTAGCCAAGCTCCTCCAACTCATTTCGTCCCCGTAAGGACTTTAACCAGGATGCTTGGCAGACTAGCTGGTATTTAAACCGGAAGATGATGTACGGCATCATAGTAGGCGTGCATACCAAGACACATCCAACTAGCATGTGTTTAATGGGCGGAGAGTAAGAGGACAAAAAACAGAGACGTCCAACGCTTACCCCCGCCTCTGGTCTGTCAGTAATGCAACAAGCCCAACCCTATCCTATCCGTACCTTGCTATTATCAATGGTTTTCTTCTGTACCTCATTAACTAGTTAAAGGAGCTCTATCGCAAAATTTTAAAAATCTATATAAACTTGCTGGATAATGAGTTACTTATTTGTCCCAATGGAACAATAAACCCCACAAGCTTGTGGTTTTCCTATACTCGTAGGAACTGAGCATACCATTCCACTGCAGGGAGAAACTGCTCCCCTATAACTACAGTACTTGTCAGCTGTGACAGCCTGTCTGGAACAACATCTTTAACCACTTTAACATCTGTCCAAAGCATTGCCTAATGGGTAAAATCATCTACACACATAAGAAGAATTGTAATAGCAAAAATAAGTTGTTGCACCACAGGCTGCCTTATAACACAGAGTTGAGCAGTCCTCCCCTAAAAGGCACAATGGTATGTTCAGAACCTGTTCTATAAGTAACCCCTCCTCTTGCTATCTAGCATGTCTATCTGGATTATTGTTACTAGACAGTTTTTAAATGCAATAGTGCTCTTTTAAGTTAAACTTATGAATATATATATATATATATATATATATATATTTAAAATTGCACCTGTGAGCTCGTTGTTAACAAAGCTGATCCTTTAGGGTCCACTACATAGTAAACTGGTTACAGTCAGATTAACGGGTTACATACCTAAAACATGCTGTGCCCCTTCTGTCAGGGCCAGCCTTCGGGGTATCCAGATAGAGCCCCTGCACACGGCATTATCATTCATGTGCAATAATGAAGATCCAGATAATTTGGCAAGCTTGGTCTGGTGTCCTAGGGGAAGGGTCTGTCTGCTCAACATCACTTGCTAGATTCATTTTTGAAGGTAAGGGGTCTGTTTTAGGGTGCACAGTCTGTTTTGGCCTGGGGGTGCACCAACTGCTTACATAATTATCTTTGGGGGGGGAAGGCTCACCTTTGTCCTGGTGAGGCGCCATCCTGTAGTCCTGCACAGGGTGCCTTCCAACCTGAAACTGGCCATGCTAACCATGGATAAGAGCAAAGCTGTTTTGGGAATTTTGCCCCATGGCTTCATCACCTTGTGGGAGATCATGACTCAAACATGACAAACTGCTCTCAGTGGCAAATTGGTTCTACCTGCAAACCCACAAAGGTTCCTCCACTGTGTTGTATGGGGTGTCTGAGAAGAGCAGGTAGGCCAGATCTGGTATAGGGCAATGTGTGAGACCACCATCCACTCTTTGACATCTGCAGTGCGACAGGGGAGAGAAGAAGCAAAAAGGCAGGAGCTTTCATGTGGAGGAGATGCAGGAGGTATGACTTAGTTAAGCATTCTATTACTCTGAGTATAACCACTTATTTTACAGTGGACCCCACAGTACCAGATGATCCTTACTCAAGGTGAGTATGATTACTCTTGACAACCAACAAACCGATGGCCTTTCAACTAGCTACAGATCTAGAATCCATTCTGCAGGTGGATCTGTAGGTGGTAATATTTACTGTACAGAAGTTTAAATATCTAAAAAATCACAGCAAGATTCTTGCAATTAAACCAATATTGATTCAGCTAACTTTAATATAGATGTTTTAGACAAAGCAAAGAAGGAATTCCATTTTAGTGTTCCCACCAGACCCCAGACCAGGAGTGCCGTTGAGGCACAAGGCTTCTCTACTCACATGCCATCCTATGGTGCCTGTTGCTCTCCAAAAGCCCTGGTTTCTCACGCCAGGTACTGGCCTCAAGGGAGCACGTGCAGAGTGTGGGACAATACCACAGTATCCATTATTCTTTATACAAGGCCTCAGTCTGGACCCATGCTATAGTGTAAGCATGCAGCTAGACTGAAGCCGGAGGTATGGCCTAAACAACAACCCTGCAGCATCTATTTCTGGACCATAATAGAATGCAATAGATGCCACAGAAAAGGTCACGGGAAAAGTCTCCTGCCCCTATGTATCTCCTGTTCTGAGATCAAAAGCCTCCAAAGTGGACTTTCTATCAACATTGCAACACATAATTGTAATAATAATGACACTCACAGAAAAACATCAGTGTAATTAAGGTACCCAAGTAGAAGGCTGTTCCAAGCATCTTAAAGAAGTTGCCAGATTTCTACTTATATACTTTCTTCTGTCTTTGGAGACTGGATTGATTCTTTTGAGGTCTACAAAGTCATGAATGGTGGACATCACAATTGCTTTTTGTCCCAGGCACCCCTATAAGAGCACCGGGCATAGGGGCTGGTTAACCAGCAGGGCC
The DNA here is from genome assembly GCA_027917425.1 of Gastrophryne carolinensis. NCBI lineage: Eukaryota > Metazoa > Chordata > Amphibia > Anura > Microhylidae > Gastrophryne > Gastrophryne carolinensis. The sequence goes on from CM051236.1 coordinate 45,096,075, forward strand.
GGCCATCTGGTCTCTAAGCTTTGGGTTACCAGCCCTTATGCCTACAGTCTAGGGTGGGTGACTCAGAGAGTGGGTCGTCCATTTTTTTTTTAACTGTTTTGTTTTTTAAACAAAAAAAGATAAATTTACACTCCTGCTTGTCTTTTTCATTGAAAAAAAGCCAGAACTCACATGCTACCATTCATTTTACTCTGGCAGATGTGATGTAAAATAAAAAACTCCCATACAAGTCTGAAGATCTTGCCCAACAATCTTGCACCTTCTTACACAGGCAGATTTGGAAGTTTCTCTGAATCAACTGACACCCGAACCTTTTCCACATGCACATTCCACATGCTGAAACAATATTAATATGTGACAAGATGGTTATTTTTTGTATTGTCTATGTATTGTATTGTATTGTCTATGAGACATCAGCTGGTAATAGTTATACTAATGACCCCTTACAGGGATTACAGTATGATAATATTGTATTAAACAGAGGTCATAAGAAATGAAAGTGACCACCCAATTTATAAAAACTCACCTTTGGTCCCCCACAACTGATCACTCCTAGTCCGTCATATCAGAACTATAAAATATGGGTTACAGTAACAACAAATGCATTTCAAATGCAATTTATAAATTTATAAATTACCATAAAATTAATTTTAAAATGGGAAATTCATTTCTTTGGTGCAAAATATCTTGGGGGGATATTTAAAATAAATTTATTTTCTAGGGAATGGATGTATTATAGTTTAGTTTACCTATTTTTGTAAGCCACACGGTACATACAAATAACTCAAGGTTGAATGATTTACCATAAAAAAATACTGTGTAATATATATATATACTATATATATAATATATATATATATATATTACATATATAATAAAAACAGGCAATACTATAAGAGTGTCAGGAGTGGACTGCCCATAGGGAGCACAGAGAGAGTTCCCAGTGAGCCGCCCTGCTCAGCTGGGATGTATCCTGCTTATAGCTCACCTTAAAGTGGACCAACACCCAGGATTTTGACTATCCTGGGTCTTGGTCCACTTCGGTGGGGCACCCCCGATCGGGGTGCCCCGCTGTGTGAAACCCCCCCGAACCCCCCGAAAAACTCACCTCTCCCCGCTCCCAGCGCCGACGGACAAGCCGCGGACAAGCGGCTCCTCCGCCGCCGCCTCCCGCGCGTCCCTCTTGACGCGCCCGCGCCGGCCATTCACAGACGGCCGGCTCGGGCGCGCGCGCGCCTAGAGGGGCGCGAGGGAGGCGGCGCCGGCCGGCCGCCGAAGCTAAGGTAAGGGGGTTTGGGGGTTTTTATAGATTCCCGGGCCGATCACCCGAGGGTGATGGTCCACTTTAAAGCGGACCAAAACCCATCAAACTTGTAAAATACATTTGGCCAAAGATCCTGCAGATATTCCTGTGTAGAACTATAAAAAGGATATTTTCCCTTTTCGAATCATCCCGAAACACAGTTTTTTTGCTATCCCTCTATGTGAGATAGCAGGAGAGCAGTCATTGCATAGGTGTGACAATGACATAATTGCCACACACAATGATGCCAATGCCTGGAGGAGGCGGAGCTTTACAGCTAAAACAAGGACAATTATATGGGATTAGAGTGAAGCAGGAGCACTAAAAATTGGCATAAGGTGCTTTCCATGGGGGGAGCAATTCAGGGGATACTAGTTAAAAATTTGGGTTTTGGTCCGAGTTAAGGATCTATTCTTATTAGAGGGTTCTAATCCTTATCTAACCTCTCACACATGAGATATTTAAAGAAAAAGTGGCTACTCGAAGGGCCTCTCCATCCTAAAACTAAGATCCCCTTTTCCCTCCAGTTTCTCCTGACTTCTCTGTAGATTGCTCCAATCAAAACACCCAATCAGGTGAGGGATACATATATTTGTGTGTTAAGTGGCATAGGCTTTCCAAACTCCCTGCATAGGTATCCATTCAAAATTTGTATCCTTTCCAAATGTTTTGCATTACCCCCTTAGATCCTGGTAGTGAGCTATGTCAGGAATAGAGTAGGGTCTTCTGAATAGTCATTGCACGAAAAATTATAGGGAGGACTGTCTTTCTAAGGTTCAGTGAAATTGTAGGCAGCTTGAGATATTCACGAACTGAATTAAAATGTACCTATAGGTGGCAACCCAATGACTAGGTTTGCTGGTGGGCCAGGCGGTTGGTTCCAGAGTCCGTGGGTCTCATTAAGGGGAGAAGGTTCCCTTGTGGATTAGGAGCAAAACAGCTGATCTAGACAGGCAAAGCTGAGGTCTTTTAAATCACGTTTGAAGAACAAAGACAACATTACAGTAGGAGGAAGATGTCTTCTGAAGCTAGATCAGCACTGGGTGAGCTCCCAGGAGGTAAGGTACAGATGTCGATGCGTCTCTCCATCACAGCTGAATGATGGAGAGAGTCAGCTGTTTACATTGTAACTGCAAGGTGCTTGGTTGATATATAATGTAACACAGCAGGGGACATGCTGTCTTTTTACATTGTAACATCAAAACTCCTGTCCTGCTTTAATTTTAAAGCAGGCCATAAACCCACCCCTCTGTGTATTGGTCCATCCCATTTGGGTTGCCCCAGTGAGTGAGATCACTCAGTGCTCCATTTACTTACCTCTATCTGGCAATCCCACGACCCATGTGCAGGCCCCTGGTGGCACCCCCGTCCTGACTGAATGAGACATGCAGCCAGCAATGCAGGGCAGTTTCTAAGCTAAATAGCACTTAGGGCAATTAAAAATAAGTCTTCCCCACTGCCATCATAGTAGCCAGACCCACACCTCTATAGCTCCTGGAGACATAGAGGCCGATTCATTAATAGCGGCAGGTAGCGACAGTTGAGCGACTGTAGCAGTATTTTCACAGCGCCCGCTAGTAGTCGCTGTGCTTGGCCATTGTTCGGTTGTTGATAGCGACTGAGTCGGTGTGCAGTAATGTTGAATACGGGGTAACGAGTCGCTATTTGACAGGTTCCGTGATGTATGGGTGCGCATGATAGCGACTGGTCAGAGCGACCGGCTCCCACCACATTCATCAAAAAATCACCCTCAAAAAATTATTGCGCTGTGAAATGCATGTTTAAACCCCAGAGCGCTGGCGGCGATGTGTTAAAAGTAGTTTTTTAACCCCCAAACAACCATATTTTTGGAAACAAAAAAAAAAAAAAAAATTTAAGAATTTAGTAATATGAATACATTAATATCAGACCTGTAATATCAATTCTGCACAATTTTTTAAAAAAATTAACTAACATGGCAGAAGTGGTCACAGAATTTTTCACATTTAAAAAAAAAAAAAAATTACTAACAATTAATTATGAATATTTAAAGATTGTTCCATTGAAATGCATTGGAGAGCGCCAGGTAGCGAGAGGTCATACCTGTCGCTGTTCAAGGTCGGACGCTGGCGCTGTGGGCTGAGGCTGGAATAATGATAAATGAGTGGCTATATGGCGCTATCTCAGTCGCTAAGCAGGATCGGCTTGATAAATGTGTGATTGTGGTGGGGAGCCGGCGTTCTCGTGGCGGTGCCCGTCATTACCGGTCGCTCACCAGTCGCTACCTGTCGCTATTCCTTCATAAATAAGGGCCATAGACAACATGACAGTTTATGTCACAAGTCTGGAAACAGAATGCAGGAAATGGGGTGAGTATGATGGCATGCTTCCCACCCACTCACCTGGGATCCTAGGGTTTTGGTCCACTTTAAACTACACAAAACAGTGGACCCCCCTATTTATGGCAATGGAGGGGGGTTTGCCATAAACACCAAAAAATATATATAAAGATCATTATATTATATTTTTTAACCTATTAAGAAGACGTTTCAGATCAGCCCATATCAACCATTTTAGTACAGCCACAAAATAACATTACTACAATACATTATATAGAAGATACACTCAATAAAAGAGCAAATCATAACTATAAATATTCCAACAGAGCATAGTGAGACAAAGATGAAACAGTGTATCAAAGCCACTGTAATTCAAGTTCTGATCTGAAACAAAAAACAGTTTAATAGTTTAATAGTGGTATTAAATATTAAGCAGGTTTTTGATAACAAAAGTTATAAATATTTTAATTTTAATATATCTCAGCTTCATGGCACTACAGATATAAAGGCACATGACTCACAACAGCATATCATAAGCCCTATAATAGCCACTGTCCAGAAGAAACCCTGAGGATTTTCCATAAGATACACATGAACAAATTTGATTATTCCAAATATTTACCAACAGACAAAGAATTTTATGTTATTTTAGGGTTTAATGGGTCATTCCATGCCTTCCAGCTTTGGGAAGGGTCTTGTAACGGGCAGGCTGATTCATTACTAGCGCCAGGTAGGGACAGATGAGCGTCTGTAGAGCGGATTTCAGAGCGAACGCTAGTCGCTATGCTCAGCCATGGTTCGTTGTTTCAGAGCGCCTCAGTTGCTGGCCGGCCTTGTTGAATATGATATGTGATTCGCAGTACTACGCTGTATGGGAGCGAATGGCAGCACCAGCTCAGTGCGACTGACTCACAACGCATTCATCAAAAAATCAGCCTCAAACAGTTCCGGCACTCAAAATCGGATCGATGTAGCCCATAGCGCCAGAGGCTGTTTGATTAAAGTCTGATTTTGAGCATGTATCCACTAGTAACAAAGCGAAAGCATATGGAATGACATTGTTATAACATTGTAACATTTTAATACAGGACAATTCTGCATAAAAAAATGTCATTTTCTTGGCCAGAATACATGTCAGTAGGTTTGTTTTTTTTTTTACGGAAAAAAAAATTTGGATCAGGAAAGGGATATAAGGATCGTCCATAGAAATGTATGGGAAAGCTACAGGTAGAGAAAGGTACGACCTGGCGCTCTGCAAGGCTGAACGTCGGCGCTGTACGCTAAGCCTGGGATAATGATGAATCGGACGCTACATGGCGTTGTTCTAGTCGCTCACCAGATTTGGCTTCATAAATGTGTAATTGCTGCCGTGCCCGGCGTTCACCTGACGCTACCTGACGCTACCTGCCGCTGTACAGGCACTACCAGGCGCTATCTCTTCATGAATAAGGCCCCTCAGTTGGCAAGCCCTTGAAGATGTGGGATGGTTTTGACACAGCTTTAAAGAGCCATTCTGATATTTCATTTGGAAACAGTTTTAAAGATGAATTCTATGTCCGACTGTAAGCGGTATTGTCCCTGCAAACACAAAAAAAGCCTATTTTAATCCTTTGTTGCCCACAGCTCCTCCATGCAGGTCCAGTGTGCCCATGCCGCTCCTCCCTCCAGCCCATATATCTTAAAGTAATATTGTAGGCAAAAATAAAACAAATGCCACACTCACCTTAAATATGCAGCGTTGACACTTCCTGGTACGCCCGATCCAAGTTCTGTGCCGCACATGCAGACACCTCAACGGTCCACGGCTCACTTCCATTTAGGGGACTGTCGACCATCCTGCACTATCGTCTTAGGTATGGCAAACCCCCCTCCATTGCCATAAATAGGGGGGGCTGTGTCATAGTTACTGTGACAATGGCCCAGGGCGGTCTATCAGGTATTGATGGTCGCAAGGTGAAGATGGGAGCATTTGTGTGAGCAGCGCAGGCGTTCCAGGAAGTGTCAGCGTAGTGGAATAGTACCGATCACCTGTGAGGGATTAAAGTGGACCAACACCCAGGGGGGATCGGCCCGGGAATCTATAAGATTCCCGGGCCGATCAGATCCCTCCCCGCGGGGCATCCGAAATCGGGATGTCCCGCGGGGTGAAACCCCTCAGGAAGCCCACAATCCTACCTTTTCCACGTTCCAGCGGCGCATGCGCGTCCGCCGCCGCCGCCTCCCGCGCGCCCCTCTAGCTCCCTGTAAGAGGGACGCGCGGGAGGCGGCGGCGGACACGCTCTGCTTGTCCGGCGCTGTCTCTCGTTCGTCCGGCGGCGGGGATTGGCTGCAGCGGTCACGTGGGAGCAGGGTGAGGTGAGTTTTCGGGGCTTTCTGGGGGGTTTCACACAGCGGGGCACCCCCGATCGGGGTGCCCCACCGAAGTGGACCAAAACCCAGGATAGTCAAAATCCTGGGTGTTGGTCCACTTTAAAGATAAGTGCAGCATTATTTAACTTTAATACTTACCAGTAGTGGGGGTGCAGCATTCCATCTTCCTGCACTGGCGGTTTCACATAGCACCATCCGTGGGGCCTTGTGTATGTGCCAAGACAGGTTCTGCATGCCCCACCTTGGCACACCCCCTCCATTGCAATGAATTCAGGGGCAGGCTGATTCATTACTAGCGGCAGGTAGCGACAGCTGAGCGTCTGTAGAGCGGATTTCAGAGCGCCCGCTAGTAGTCGCTGTGCTCGGCCATAGTTCACTAGTTCAGAGAACCTCAGTCGCTGTGCAGCATTGATGAATACGTTGTGGGGAGTCGCTATATGAGCAGTACAGCAGCGAATGGTAGCGACTGGTCAGTGCGACCGACTCAGATCATATTCATCAAAAAAACAGCCTCACACACCGCTGACGCTCAAAAATGCTTTGCTGTAGCCCAGAGCGCCGGAGGCTGTGTGATTAAAGCCTGATTTTGAACATGTATCCACTAGTAACAAAGCGAAAACATATGGAATTACATTGTTATAACATTGTAACGTGAACACATTAATACCAGACCTGTAATGTCAATTCTGCATAAATATATGAAAAATGTAAAAAGTGTTAAAAAATGGCTTTTTCAAGGCCAGGAGAGGTCACAACATTATTTGAGAATAAAAAAAAAAAAATTATAAAAAAAGAGAAGTAAAAGAACGTCTATTGAAATGTATCGGAGAGCGACAGGTAGCGAGAGGTAAGACGTGGCGCTCTGCAATGATGAACGCCGGCGCTGTACACTAAGGCTGGGATAATGATGAATCGGATGCTACATGGCATTGTTCTAGTCACTCACCAGATTTGGCTTCCTAAATGTGTAATTGCGTGCCGTGTCCAGTGTTCACCTGACGCTACTTGACGCTGTACAGGCACTACCTGGCGCTATCCCTTCATGAATAAGGCCCCAAGTGTGTTAGGGTAGCATGTCTGCCGAGCACTAGAGGACAGAATCACTTGTTCTTCTTATGAATGCGGCAGCACTGCACAAGGGAGCTGCAAGGAACAACAGGTTCTCTCAGCTCACAATGCTCAGTGTGGCTTGCATGGTTAGGTATCCCTGGAATAGAGGCTAAGGAAGGACACCTAGAATGCAGAGAGCACAATCATGTTACATTGCTAAAAGCTGACCAGTATTCTTCATTGTAATCTCAAAATCATAGAAAACAAACTCACACATCACAGAAAGCTGCGCGGCTCGTGGCTGCTATATAATGTTATAGCAGCAGGTGTAGCTATTCTTACAGTTGTAACATCAGCTATAGCCTGGATGTTACAAAGTGTTACACAGCAGGGAGACAGCTGCCTTTTACAATGTAAGAGCATGTCTCATCTCTACCTGATACAGTCTCACATAGCAGCATCCATGAGACCAAGGAAGATTGTGCCAAGGAAGATTTGAACAACAAAAGGGGGGAAGAAGAATGCACACCGACAAAGGTTTTTTTTGTAATGCAAAAAAAGTGTACACAAAGATAATAAGTACGCAAAACAGTGCTATACAACAAAGTGCAGGTAGATATCTAGCAATAATAGAGTCTATGATATGGCACTACAAAAGGATATATAGAGAGGTTTCTCTGTCAGGCAGCGCGTCTGTCATCAGGCATGGCATCTCAGAAAAAAAGGGAGAATAGCGGTAATCAAGTATAGCTAACTGTATCTACAAGGATAACTAGAGAAAGGTAAAACAATATTTACCATAAAGGCTTAAGAGGTGCATTGGGGTCATTCCTGACGAAGCGTGCAGCCCAAGGATGCAGTCAATATGTATAAATAGTTAAGAGAAATAATGACCTAGCAAGGATAATGATAGCTGACCATAAGACCCTGGTCAGTTTACACAGAAATCGTCATACCAGAGGAAACCTCAAACATGGTAAAACAGAGAAATAGTGTATAAATCACGACGTGTCACATCATACATAAAGTATATACATGATTCAATAGAATAGCAACAAAGTTACCAGGCTAGCAAGAATGGTGATCGCTAAATAACGAGCCGACGTTGCGGAGCGCACGGCTCCTTTATCAAGGCAGCGATATCTGAAAAGTACCTCAGCAGCGTTTAAATAGGTCTACATCTCTCCCCTGGCCGGCCAGTAATGACACATCCGGGCGCCACATCCTGTCTCAGTGTAACCCACATGCTAGAGATGAGCGAACTTCTTGAAAGTTCGATTCGGGCGATTCGCCGAATTTCCCCAAGAAATATGGGTTCGCCCGAATCGAACTTTCACGAATCGCACATCTGAAAAAAAAATGCCGGCATGGTGGGAGCGGGCAGGCCGGCTACGCTGTCAGCGCCCTCTGATGACGCGTCCTCTGATGACAGCTGAGAGCGGCGCCGGCCTCAACGCTCCGACCATGCAGGTAAGTGTTTGCTTTTTAAACATATGCCGGCATGGTGGGAGCGGGCAGGCCGGCTGCGCTGTCAGCGGCCCGGCTTCCGCCGCCCGCTGACAACGTAGCCGGCCTGCCCGCTCCCACCATGCCGGCATTTTTTTTTTTTATTTCAGGGAAAATTCGATCGGCACGAACCCAAAAAAATTCGGGTTCGTGCCGAATCGAATTTTCCCTGAAATTCGGAGCGAATTCCGGTTCGTCCGAACCGGTTCGCTCATCCCTACCACATGCCACTACCAGGAGTGGGCAACGTGGGGAGAGTTGTTCAAGAGTTCTTCAGGATTCTGGGGGAACTTGGCCTAGGGGCCTTGGGAGTCACTACTCACTTCAAAAGTCTATTTCCCACATTTATTACAATCAGCAACGTCATTAAACAAACAGAGTCTCCGGATCCTGGGGTCACTCTAGGGGCTGGGACTATACAACTGCAGTACCTTATATGATGGTCTTTGGTGTACTCCTCGCACTCCTCCTAGGCCCTCATGGATTCTCATGACTTGGCTTGCCAGGATATCTCACTGCTAACTTCTGTGTGTTTTAACTATCCCCAGTCTTTCCATGTTCTGTCTTTCAGGCTACTTCACTAGGCCTACTGTGCTTCGTATGTTACTCTGGGGCACTATCCACACTGCCCTGCAGTCTCCATGACTCCTACTGGCTATTCCAGGAAGTGGCAGAAGTATATAACATCTCTGGTTATGATGTCACTCCCTACAGCAGCCTCTGGTGGTTAACTATATAACTGCTGTTCATTATTATACACAGCTAGGCTGTTTCTGTACAGGGATTTGTATAATATTTTAAGTACCCTTGTTTTCTACTGGGCCACATCAGCACACCCCGTCATTAAATGAATGGAGTAGACATGTTAGTAGGCATAAAGTTAATTTGATTAATTCCGCCATGCCTGCCTGTGGTGTTGGAGAACAGAATTGCTTGTTAGTATCAAGATGCCAGAGCTGCTGCACGGAGGAGCTGCTGGGAACAAAAGTTCAAAAGTTGAGTATAGACTTTCATATTTTATTGCCTGGGCAGGAACTTTAAGGCAAGCAGCTCTCCAAACTTTTCTACTGGGGTCTTGTCTGCAAAAACCTGAAATTCTGTCTGTTTTTTATGAATACAGACAATTTTAAATACAACCTATATACTCCGCACTACACAGCAAGATACATATGTGTGCAAGCCTCCAACTTGACCATTCCACTAAAGGTCAGTGGTACCTGAGAACAAAACAAAAATGGGAGCTGCCAGACTAAGCCCCCCTATGGTCCAGGGAATTGAATATGCCGCACCACCACTTATATAAAAATATCAACTTTATTATATACTTTGCCGATTATACACCACAAATGGAAACAGACACACCACATGTAATTTAAAAACACATAGCTAAAAACATTGGGTATCGGGATGAAAAAGCTGGCTACTCATGCTATAAAATACAAGAATAATTGATACAATGTAAGGGGTTCCCTAATGCTCCCTTCAAGTGTTATTACAAAACTAAAGAATTAATGTGCTAAATAGTGCTACAAATACATGATAATGTGAATAGATAAATACATAACATTAAATACAATATGCAACAACAACATACCACAAGATATAAAAATGTGAAAAATATATAATTAAACTATCCAAATGTGCTAAGATATTACACAAAAGTGCTGAGTGCTATAAACGGTTGTCTGAGCACATGAATTTTGTGCCAGACCAATCAAATAAAGTGCAACGTGCTGAGCATATCAATGGGAACTACCCTGTAATGATAGTAAAAGTAAGTACAAGAAATTTTACATCATTAACGTGGCCAGCATCCAGCGATACCCAGACCGAGAGCAAGCAACGCGTTGCGTGGCCGGAATCTCACCACTTCGTCAGGCTGCTGGTTGATATTTTTATATAAGTGGTGGTGCGGCATATTCAATTCCCTGGACCATAGGGGAGCTTAATCTGGCAGCTCCCATTTTTGTTTTGTTTACAGACAATTTTAACTCTAAAATATACATAAAAAAGAAAACAATATGGTTTCATTTATATAAAAATGGACGAGCAGCTGCCTTTACTAAATTACAATCAGCCAACATTCAGTTATGGTGCTCAGACTGAGAAAACATTTCCATGTGCTACCCATCAGTCCATCACCGATTCTTTGTTGCTCAATGTGAGACGTGGAGGGTTTTACAAATGATTTATTCCATTCGGTAGAGGATGAGTTTTTAGAGCTTTTTGAAATAAAAATTCTATTTTTACTGTAAAAATGATGTACTTCACCTGTAGAAATATTTATAGAAGAAGACTGCGGGTGGCACCAAACAATAAATTACTAATAATAATATAGGTGCCCTGCTCTGGTGAATCCCAATTAATACGAAATAATACAACCACAGGGGGTGCCCCAAAACCCCAAAACGGGATATATCCAGAGACTAACAATGGCACTCTATTTAATATAATTAATAACAAGTTTATTAGATGATCCAAATTACATACAAGGACACAATAAAAAGAATTTCTTTAAAAAACATATAACACACATATTAACTGCCATCAAATGGGAAGGAGGGTTTTTATATCCTATTGTATCCCAGTGGGGTACCCTAATGTCTGTGCAAAAATTCATGATACTGTATAAATGAATACATATAGGCCCTAATTTATGAAGGAATAGCGACAGGTAGCGACTGGTGAGCGGCCGGTAATAACGGGCCCCGCCACGAGAACGCCGGCTCCCCACCACAATCACACATTTATCAAGCCAATCCTGCTTAGCGCCTGAGATAGCGCCATATAGCGACTCATTCATCATTATTCCAGCCTCAGCCCACAGCGCCAGCGTCCGACCTTGAACAGCGACAGGTATGACCTCTCGCTACCTGGCGCGCGCCAATGCATTTCAATGGAACAATCTTTAAATATTACTAATTAACTGTTATTATTATTTTTTTTTTAATGTGAAAAAATCTGTGACCACTTCTGCCATTTTAGATATTTTTTTAAGGGAAAAAAATTAAAAAAAAAATTGTACAGAATTGATATTACAGGTCTGATATTAATGTATTCATATTACTAAATTATTTTAAAAACTTGTTTTTTTGGTTTCCAAAAATATGGTTGTTTGGGGGTTAAAAAACTACTTTTAACCCATCGCCGCCAGCGCTCTGGGGTTTAAACATGCATTTTACAGCGCGAGAATTTTTTGAGCGTGATTTTTTTAATGAATATGGTGGGAGCCGGTCGCTAGGGCCAGTCGCTATCATGCGCTCCCATACAGCGCGGAACCTGTCAAATAGCGACTCCTCACCCAATATTCAACATTATGGCAAACCGACTGAGTCGCTATCAACTACCGAACAACGGCCAAGCACAGCGACTACTAGCGGGCGCTCTGAAAATGCCGCTACAGTCGCTCAACTGTTGCTACCTGCCGCTATTAATGAATCGGCCTCCCCGTGTCAAAGTGCTTCCAAAGTGCATCAGCATCAAGTATAAACAAACAATATCCTGTGAGTAACACTAGCAATGAGGTAGTGCAAATCATAAACAAAATACAAAAACATGAAAGCTTACTTGTCCAATAAAGTGCAACGTGCAGACCACTGGGACCCCCAGAAAAAGATCCCTGCAATGCGTTTCGTGACATGACGTCACTTCTTCGTCACTTCTTCAGTCTTGGGGCCCCCCCTGTGGTTGTATTATCACCTGTAGAAATGTCACATTTCTTTGTTTAGTGGAAAACATTATTTGGATAATCTTCATAGCTTGCATCATTACAGGTAAGAATAAGAATCATTTACCCAATATAGAAGATACAAAGGATTCCTTGCGGCAGAATGGTAAAGTGCAGGGCATAGGAATAGAATGTAATAATTATGTAGTACAAGCATAGTGTAGGGCAGGGGTTCCCAACATGTACCTCGGGATCCACATGTGGCTTGTGGACATTTAGAATGTAGCTTTTGCCTGCTAGACCTGGTACACTATTAAAATGGAACAACCATCATTTTTTACAAAGTGGGTAACATAAAATGTTAAATGGTGGCAAAAATAGAACAATATTATCCAGAGATTAGTGGTGGCCAGAGTAGAAAATGGTATCCAAAGATCAGTGGTGGCCAGAGTTGACATGCACAGGCTCTCGTCCAATCAGAGTCGTTTTCTGTGCCTAGTAATTCTGCAAATGGCTCTTATAGCCCACGCGTGTGCCGTTGAACAAGGAAGAAGTAAGTTGTACTGGGCAATATGGGGGATGTCACTCAGCGGGGCACAGAACAAAGCCCATGATAGTCAAAATCCCAGGTTTTGCTCCACTTTAATTTCAAAGGGGGGGTGAGGGGGAGTTGTGCTAAAGAAAAACAAAACTGCATATCTGTGGGAGTGGTGTTAAAGTGGAACATAACTGCATATCTGGGGGGGTGGCCATACTATAGTTCGTCCTCGTTGATGCTGCCCTCAGCAAGGAAGACTGCTGCATCCGCATGGGAGGAGAAGGATATAAAAATCTCAGAAGCAAAAAGAAGGACATCATTGATAATGATAAATAAAAAAATAATAAATATACAATTAGACAGGAGGGAAGAAGATGGTGCAGTATGGGCACCATGTGTGTTGTATAGCGGAATAGAACTCGAAACATAAAATAAACAGCTAGAATTAGCCCAGAGCTCCTCCCCCTCTTTTTTTTTTTGTTTTGTTTATAGATTAAAGAGATAGTTGTGTTTTTTTGATTGTGTAGTTGTATTTGTTTCTGTCTGTTTACTTTCACCATTATAATATGAAGATTGGTCCAGTTGGTAAAGTTTAATATTGGAAATTATTATTATGGGGGAATATGGACCAATCAATGGCAACCCAATGTAATATTGTGAGATATGTCTTGTTTTTCCTTTAACAATAAAAATATAATGAAAAAACCATAGTTCACCTCAAGCAGCAGAGAGGCTAGGTACACCCCTGGGAACCACATATGTATCGGTACATTTTGAGTGATTTTGTCCCACTGTCCCCCCAAAAACTCAATTTAGGGACACCTAAATTTTTATTGTTTATTTATAAATGCCCCATATTTCTGACACCATGGGGAAGACCAGGTGCAGTAGGTCTGGACATTTTACAACTGCTCTGACTCTTTGGCTGAATGGCGTTAGAGGAATGCATGGATTAGCTGAGCATTGACTCAATCACCAATCAATCACCAACATCTTTTATGAACCAAAGATCCCTTGAACATGTGACCGGGGCAGGGCTTCTTATTCACATTGGTAGTATAGATGTGGATATTGTTTCCTCAAAAACCTGTAAATAAACCACACCCCTAAGCCACACCCAACCATGCCCATCACCCACAAATTGGTTTAAAGTGGTGCGCCCCAAAAATGGTCAGTTTAAGTAAGCCAGTGATCTGAGTGACATAACAAAGAGGTATTTCAGGTTCAGGCGAAAAGTCGATCTAGGGGGGAGTTCAGGTGACGCCTACAGTCAGGCTACAGTTGGTAGCAGACATCATAGTACAGACAAACACACCCTGAGTGGGCGGAAGAATGGGCAGTGGAGTCTGGCAGACGTTTCCTGTCCCCTGTCCGCTCTGTTGATACCGTACCCAGGGAGCTCCATAAATCCATGTCTCAGTGAAGCACCATAACCCAGAAACCTCAGAGAGCTTATTATAGTTCAACTGTAGTTTCTCTTTTCAATAATTCTATTGAAGATATATATAAACACTTTGGTATAATTGATATAACAGATCTTAGACATCCTTATATAAACTCTTTATTTATTCAGATTTTCAATAAACAAAAGAGTGAAGAAAAAATTTTTACACAAGTCTATACATCAACTGGTACAGTAAAGTGCATGTCAGTCATCTCTATGTAAATGTTACAATAAAGTGAAGAATTAGGAATAATACTCGTTGTTGTTTCTTGTCTCTTGACCGTTGAGAATGGCAAAAGCATATACACTCCAATTTCTTCTTATACTAATGCACGACAAGTGACAGCCAATATGAAAAGCACTAACAGAGGACTCGAACCAGTAAAACAGAAACAAGAACGGAAAAGGAGGGGGGGATGGAAAGGCAGGGGAGGAAAGAAAGGGGGGGGGCAAGGGCATAAAGGGGGGGGGCGGGCTCATCACATCGACAACACACCCCTGCCCTCTGGGGACTCAGTGAAGGCCATCCAACTATACCAAGTAGACATAAATTTCTCGTAAGTACCATCTCTTGAAGACACTACGTTCTCAAATCGCATAATGTCATTTACCCTCTGATACCAACCTTCAATCGATGGGGGCTCCTCCTTTTTCCACATCTGGGGAATGCCGGCTTTGGCTGCATTAAGCAGATGACGGATCACTAATTTGCGGTACCGTTTCACAGGCATTGCCGACACGTGGAGAAGGCAGAGAGCCGGGTCGTCCGGGATTGGAATCCCAGACACCCTTTCCGTAATCTGCCTGACCAAGCTCCAATAGTGTTTAAACTTATTACAAGACCAACTCTGGCACAACTCTTCAAAAAATGGTAAGCGCCGGCCTACTCGCTCTGTGTTTCTGCAGTGAGGCCAAGAAGTGTCTGAGTTGCATACATTGCCAGGCCGACCAGCTAGGTATTCCCAACCTTTGCGCCACGTCGTTGGGGTTCACCCAGTTCCCTTCCACAAGAAAATGACCAACCCTGAATATTTTAGAGCTAATCCATGTCCTCACCTTGTGTCCCCCACACCCTGGGGCGAAACGCGGGTTGCCCAGGACCGGATACATTGGGGAGGGAGATGGAGATATCTCCTGACGCTGAAACATGGACCTGCACGTCCCAAGCGTAGGACCAATGGTGGGATGTTGTCTTCCCAATCTGTCGCCCTCACCTGCCAACCATGGAGCTGCCTGAATCGGGACCTCCAGGAAACTTTGCTCAAGGCCCACCCATTGCTTATGGTGCCTGTGGATACACCAATCCACCACTCTGCAGAGG
Source organism: Gastrophryne carolinensis (assembly GCA_027917425.1). Taxonomy (NCBI): domain Eukaryota; kingdom Metazoa; phylum Chordata; class Amphibia; order Anura; family Microhylidae; genus Gastrophryne; species Gastrophryne carolinensis. The sequence goes on from CM051236.1 coordinate 45,111,592, forward strand.
TGAGCTGCAGACTGGTAGAGCAAGGGGTCTGGTAAGCCCATCCCTCCCCGCTCCTTTGGCCTAGTTAAGATCCCGTTTCTAAGTCTCGGTTTCTTCCCTGCCCAGATAAAGTTGGTGAAAATCGCACGGACCCTCTGAAAATAGGAGCGTGGGATGGCCACCGGAAGGGCTTGCAATAGATAGAGCAGCCGGGGAAGTAAGGTCATTTTGACTGCATTACATCGCCCAAACCAGGAAAGCTTCCCCTTATTCCACCTGGCTGTGTCCGTCTCAAAATCTCTCAATAACGGGGGAAAGTTGAGCGTATATATCTTAGAGAGGTCCCCACTGATGTTGGTTCCCAAGTATTTAACGCTCTCTTTGGCCCAGCGGAATGGGAAGGCATTTTTAATCGTCTTAAATCTGTGTTCCGGGATACTTACATTGAGGGCCTCAGATTTCTGGAGATTGATCTTGTAGCCGGAAAGAGTCCCATATTCCCTGAGTTCCTTCATTAAATTGGGCACTGAAACCTCCGGATCGGTAAGAAAAAAAAATCAGGTCATCGGCATATGCCGCCACCTTATACTGTCCCGACCTGTCGCCTAGTCCCTTAATATCCGGATTGCTGTGCACCGTACACAAAAAGGGCTCCAACACCAGTATAAATATCAGCGGTGACAAAGGACAGCCCTGCCTTGTCCCATTCGAGATCCCGAAGGAACCCGACGAGCAGCCATTGACTCTCACCGACGCCGAGGGGAAGCCATACAAACTCTCGATCCACTGCAGCATGTGTGGGCCCAGACCAATATGTCTAAGCACCGTCTTCATAAACTGCCAATTGACTCTGTCAAAGGCTTTCTCGGCGTCGGTGGAGAGCAACAGGGTGGGCGTCCGCCGGCTCTGTGCCAGATGGATCAGATTCAAGGCTTTGGTGGTGTTGTCTCTAGCCTCTCTGAGAGGCATGAAACCCACCTGGTCCGGGGAGACCACCGAGTGCAGGCGTGGAGCAATCCGTGATGCCAGAATTTTAGCAAATAACTTAATATCCGTATTAAGTAAAGAGATCGGCCTGTAGCTTGCACATAGGGTGGGATCCTTGCCTTCCTTAGGGATCGCCGCTATGTGTGCCCGCAATGTGTTGCCCGGGAAGGGGGACCCTTCTAAGATGGAGTTCATCATAGAGAGGAGCTTGGGAGCCAGGAGGGGAAACAATTTTTTGTAATATTGTATATGCAGCCCATCCGGACCAGGCGCCTTTCCCGGAGCCGCCCCGGTCACAGCTGTCTGCAGCTCCAACGTCGATATTGGGTTTTCCATTTCCAGAACAGCCTCCCCAGGGAGCCTGGGCATGCCCGAGTTTGCAACATATTGAGCACATTTCTGATCTAGGGCCCCTTCTCGGGAAGTCGGCAAGTTATATAGATCTCCATAGAACTTGCGAAACACCTCTGCAATCTCCTCCACCCGTTGCACCACTCTCCCTCCGGAGGAGTCAACCACCTTGGGAACAAAGGTTTTCGCCCTTTCCGTTCTCAAAGCCCTCGCCAACATCTTGCCACATTTGTCCCCAGATTCATAAAAGGCCTGTCGGCATCTAACCGCCTGGGCCTTTAACTTGTCACAGCATACTGTCTTTAGCTGTTCTCGTAGGGCCGTGAGTTTCGGCAGGAGCGCAGCCGACAGGGACTTTTTATGTGACCTTTCAAGCCTTCCTATCTCTGCAAGGAGTTTCATCATGCATTCCATTTTCTCTTTTTTGACCCGGGCCCCCTGGCTGATGAACGATCCCTTAATAACGCACTTGTGTGCCTCCCAAAGCGTTCCAGGAGAGATCTCTGGACCACAATTTGTTTCAAAGTAGTGTTTAAGATCCCTTTGAATCACCTCCAAGACACTTTGGTCTTCCAGCAGTGACCCATTTAGCTTCCAAGACCAGGACCTGGGAACAGGGGTGGGATCCGACACCGTGATTGAGATAGGAGCATGATCATCGTGGTGTCAATGACCCTGGCTAGTTGAGAGTGTGGTACTAGGAACAAGTCTATCCTGGAGTAAGAGGTGTGCGGGTGTGAGAAAAAGGTGTAGTCCCTTGTGTTCGGATGCTGGACTCTCCAGGGGTCTACCAGCTGAAATAAAGTCAGGGTCTTCTTAAGGTGTTTTAGTTTGGCATAAGCAAAGTGGGGTCCCCCCTTAGAGGTATCCAGCAGTGGGTCCAAGGCGAGATTAAAATCCCCGCCCATTATCAATTCCCCAGCCCGGAAATCTGCAAGAGTCTCTAGGACCCCAGTTATAAAGGGAATTTGTCCCGTGTTTGGTGCGTATATATTGGCCAGGGTGTAGACTTCAGACTTAATTTTCCCCTTCACCAGCAGCCATCTGCCCTCCTCATCTGCTTTGTAGTCCACAAGCTCCCAGACCAGAGACCTTGAGATCACTATGCTGACCCCGCGGGATCTAGAGTCTGGTGAATAACTATGATAGGCCCTAGGGAAGTGTTTGTCACCAAGGGAGGGCGGGTTGGATGCTTTAAAATGTGTCTCCTGCAGGAAGCCTAACTGGGCTTTAAGGCCCTTCAAGTTTCTAAGCACCAGTGACCGCTTTTCAGGAGTATTCATACCTTTGGTATTAAGGGAAACAAATGTAGTTCCTGCCATGTCAGAGCGCCCACCAGAAAGCCCAGCAGCAGCCCCTTCGGGGGCTATATGGCCCTTTCACTTGTAGATGTCTTACCCTGCCCTTAGGGATTGGGAAAGGGGAGAGGAAAAGGAAAAATGGGGAGGGAAAACACAGAAAATATCAAACACTAAATCAAGAGAACAAAAACAAGGGGGGAAAAACAAGATTGTAACCAAGTTATGAGAAAAAAAAAAAAAAACCAAAATTTCCTAACAATCCTACACGGAATGAAGACAACACTCGTCGGATCCTAAGGAACCCCGAGTTGGCCCTATCGGGGGGAAGAGTGTCTGTCGACACGGAGATGCAACTGGAGTCTCTCCCTCCCGCACCAGGCCTTGTAAATAGGCTAGATTGCCAAAACAACCAGCCCTGCTATTGAAAAGCAGCAAATCCAGCTTGTGAAAGCAATGTAGCCCGAAACATCAAAAAACAGTGTGGCATTTAGTTACAACAAGCAAACAGTCACCTATCCCAGGGAGGACCCCCCAGCCCGTGGAGAGCATCCCCGACTGTCAAGGGGCGAGGTATAGGTGACGCAGTGCTCGCCAAGCGTCTTACAGGGCCCATCAGTGGGCATTCAGAAAGTGCCGAGGATGCTCCCCCAGGCGGGGGGGACACAGTTAGTCAACCCAGTGGGGTGAAAACAGCGGGGGGCACCCTGGGTCAGATTTCCACATCGTACGGTCTGGTTTGTCGCCGACCACGTCGCTGTCTTCCGCGGCCTCTCGAGCCAGCAGGGCCCCCTCGGGCAGCAGTCCGGGGCATTGGAGAGGGCAGCAATCTCACCGCCAACCAGTCCGGCACTTCAATCGGTTCGCAGCCAAGGAAAGAGAACACTTCAGGGAGGTCCCTTGGCGTTCTGAGCAGGAAAGTGTCTCTGTCTTTGCGAATGATTAGGTGAAAGGGGTATCCCCACCTATAAGACCCCCCTCTGTTTGCAATGACTTCTAAAAGCGGCCGAAGGGCTCTTCTCATCAGGAGAGTGCGTTTAGAGAGGTCCTGAAGGATCTGAACATTTGCGTGTCGCATCTCGATTCCAGCATTTGCAGACGACTCGACACAGAGGGCGCCTCTGCCTCAAGACCAGCCACTCTTTCTTCAACTGCCTGTACGTGATTCTTGACCTCGCCCAACTCCCGTTTATGGGCCTCTTCATATTTTGCTATTAAGGCCTCAATGTCCACCTTGGATGGGAGGCCCCGCAATAAGGAGATTGTTTCCATGTGGATGTTCGTCTGGCAGGAGGGCGCAGGACCACAGACACTTAACGAGCTTAGTGTCTCCGGGGGCAAGCTCAGAGTTTTCGTCTCTGAAAGTGGTACCCAAGGGACCAGTGGGACCTCCTCTGGCTCTGGCGAAAAACACGGCTGCGGCGGCGACATCGCAGTGGGGCTTGGGCCATTCCCCGACCATGGGATCGTCGGTGAGGGCAACAGCGGGGACGTCGGTGGGCTGTGTGGGCCAGTTCCCAGAGAGCTAATAATCACCCTCGGTTCCAGGGGGACTGGTTGGCGGGGTCTCGGGAGCCGCTGCGGCAGACCTTCCAGGGGGCATAACTCCCTTTTGCTTGGGACATCCATGGAGAGTATATTGCTCTGCCCCTCCTCCTGTCTGGGTAGGTAAGCAAATCGATCTAGCCCAGCTCTGGGCCTCTCATCTGTCGGGAGTCTGCCCTGGGGGTTCCGGGCGCTGTCCTTGCTCTCTGGCGGGAATCTGGGGGCTCCGGGCTGGGTGCTTACTTGTGACCCGGCCATGTGGGCATCCCGGGTGGGGGGGGAAACGGCCTGTCGCCTCCGTGGGGGGGCCTCATTTTGGGGCTCAACTGGGGTCAACCGCTGTGCGGGCGTGGGATCTGGTGTGGCCATTGATCTGTCCCCTGAGTGAGTCCCCGCAGCCACCTGCCGTCCAGCCCAGGCCTCTCTCGTCCCCCTAGGCAATTCTGGGGAGGAAAGATCAGACCCCACATCGTTTCCCCCCGTTTGCACACCACGCTCACCTCTGGCCGCCATCTTGCCTCCTTCCGGGTTACTCATCCTTGCGGCCTCCGGGCCCGCAGGCCGCGCCACACAATCTTGATCGGGCAGCCTGGATGTCTGGGCGCCGTGTGCCAAGTCCGGCAGCCGGCTATTCTCCTCTGGGGGGGGGCGGTCTGTGACGGGCGGGTAGCACACCGCCTCTCGTCTCCCGGCTGCTGACACGCCGACAGTCTAGCACGTGTCACCTCGTCTGCGGCGCGCGGTTCTCTGCCGCCTGCCTGCGCCGCTCCTCCGGCATCTGTGACAGCGCCTCCGACCTCACGGCTCCTCTCCTCCAGCCGCCCGGGGGCCGACACCCCCTCAGCTGGCTTCTTCTCCTCTGAGGACGACCCGCCACTCGCCGCCATTTTGTCGCCCCAAGCCGCCTGTGGTAAGTCCAGAAAGTCTTTGATCCAGCGGCAGCGGGAGCCTGGTCTGCCACCTTTACCCTTCCTCAGGGTGGCCTTCCTTCTGCCCATAGTGTCTGAGCTAGCTAATGGTGGTGGATTGCTGCGAAATCCCAGTCAAATCGGGCACAGGTGCGGGAGCTCGGTGGAAGACAGCCTCACAGCACCATGTCCAGGACACGCCCCCCCTTAGACATCCTTATATCTAGCAATTTGTGCACATAAACACATCATTTAAATTCTATAATCTAATTATAAGGTATATAGGCTTATGTCATATAAAACTAGACACAGCATACCTCATCAATTTCATTAAATCAAACCCCGACTCACACTTTAACTAAAGTAAAAAAGTACAATAAAAAAAAAAATAATAAAAAAAAAAAACCCAAGCAATAATAAAAACAAAAGAAATCCGCATATAACACAACCTTATAATAATAATAAAAGGTTAGTATCAAAATTGGATGGTAAGAAATTTTCTATCCACGTAGCCCAAACCTCGCGAAATCCCTCAAGGTTCCCAATATTAATTGCTGACAGTTTTTCCATGGCAATAATATTTTTAACTCAGTTTAACTTCTGCTCCCATAATCACTCCAAAACCATCAAAAACTTTACCCCAGAATTCTTTACCCATGTGACCATGGGATCCTATGGATTGACAACCTCGACAGCAAAATCCCTGGGATGCCCCATCGTACTGAGCCGTCTTAATGCAACCTTTACGTTGGCTTTAATGGCCATTAAACTGTAGTTTCAACATCTTATCTGGAAGGGAGTGCAGGTAGCAAGGTGCACCGGAGGGGGAGCAGAGTCAAGACCCTTCCCTCTATATTTCAGCAGAGGGCTGTTTTCTTCCCAATTGTATTAACAGCCCCCTTGGCCTCAACTGAACTGGCTTAGCCAAATTGTGGCACTGCTTTCATACAAATTATTCTATACAGGTAAGTACAAAGTTGGCACTGTTTATTTTTTATAGGTAAGCATTTAAAGTATAGTAAAAGTAAAGACTAGCCAGAGACAGGACTACTTTGCAGTGGTTGGCAAGCTTGGGTATGTATTGCAATATAGCAAAAATATAACATATCGCAAAATTGTTTAAATTAAAAATCCATATAAACACAGCAGCTAATGAGAGGAGGGGTCACTTATATACCTGAACTGAATAAAACAGCCAAGTTTGTGGTGTATTCTCTTTATAGGAATAAAATCCAGGGGTGACAAGTTTAGAGCATTCAGGGTGACAGAATCTGTCATCTTTGATTTCCTCTCCCTTCCATTAAAATAAAAAAAATAAGCCTGGCTGGATATTTATTGATGCCAGGTGTGTAACTGACCTCTCCTGCCGCCACCCAGCATATTTATATGGATTTGTATCATTGCCCCATTTTCACGATAGTCCTCCTTTAACTCACATTTGCTTGTTTTGTGCGTGCAGGGGGCTGAATGGATTTACGTCCTTTTACCTCTCTGACGCTTATTCTTGTGCCTAAAGCATAATAAGAATTGGATATGATCCCTGGTCTTCCTTCCTATAAGAGTCCCCTGGTGTAAAGTACAAAATCTTTAGCCTCTGCAAATCTTCTATTTCATTTGTTGGACAATGACCGGGGCTCAGAATAAGAAAGTGTTTGTTTAACTCAGGAAAAGGAGTTATATTGTATGTGGGAGGATAACAGAGACCACTCGGCAGAACGATCCAAAGCCTCGGCCTCAGGGCAAGTTGTAGTCCTAAGTCAGCTGAGGATCAGCATAATGCTCTTTTTGGAAAACTTACTGCCAATAGTCTATTTACATCCAGAAATTGTTTGTGACATGTCCGTTGTGCAGCAGTTTCGGTGGATAATAATGAACCTCAACACTTCAGTGTTGGCAGGTGGAATCTCCGGATATATTGAGAACATTTCTTTTGGTACCATTGTTACACTTACCTGGCTAACACTAGTATCAATGCCAGCATTGTCCAATCGAATAAAATTTAATGATGCATTTCAGGCACTTATGGCCTGATGCAGAGCCTCCTCGTTCAGCTATCCCGTGAATTTTCCCGTTGTTTTTGGGCTGTGATCGGGTCAGGAAAGGGTGCTACGTTGCTTTTTGTGTGCCTGTATGTGCTCAGGTGTTTGTTCAGGCACCTTTCCGATTGATGGCTCGCAAGAGGCTGAACTGAACGTGAAAACCGACGGGCCGTTGATTGTTCAGTTTTTTAATTGATTCAGAGCCTTGATTTCCGATTGAAACCAGCCCAATTTAACGAGGGTGTCGACGCTTCACTTACGGGCAGTCTTAGCAGCCGTATTTGATCTTTGTGACTTGGAAATGCATTCTGCTGTGCGTGAGCATCAAAGGCGTCAGCTACGCGGCCTGGTCCTTTTGAGCATGGCAGGTCCAAAAAACATTAAGGAAAAAACTTAGCAAAAAATTAACCCTAAAAATGGACCCAACAAAAAAAAACCCTAGATAAGCACAACATACTTACAAGGCAAAACTGATGTTTTTCATTCACAGATCAAAGAAAAGGGCAACAATGAGCACCAAGAAGAGCCTCCTGCCTGTGCTGTTCTTTAAAATTAAAAAAAAAAAAAATTTACAATTTGTTAAAAAATTCTTTGACAATTTCTTTAAAAAAATGTAAGTAAAAAAATAAAACAAAAAATTGTGGTGTGTTCTCTTTCCTGCCACTGTACGTTCTCACAACATAACCATACAGTTACATGTCCCAAAAGGTAAGTATATGGGACAAGGAATAGGAGGAAGAAGAAGAAAAAGAAGGAGGAGAAGAGATTAAGGTAAGCATTAAACAGGAAAAAGGAAGAAGAAGAAGGATATCAGTTTAAGGTAAGTTTTGGTGTTGGTAAAAGTGTCAGTTTGATGTATGGTGAAAGCTTGAGGGAGGACTAGGAATGTGCGCTTGCGTGGACACAGATTGTCCACAGAAATCCATGGAAATGTAAGTATACATGGAAAAACAATCGGAATCGGGGTGAAAACGGAAACAGATGGCAAGAAGGTGCGTTTAGAAACGCATTAAAATGGACCCAAAAATGAATCGTCCGTGTGAACAGCAACGGAACCCACGACCACACGGAAAGCACTCGAGAGGGGAAAAGACACTTCCCGAATGAATACACATAAACGGATCAGTAACGGAGCTCTCCCGATGGCGGCTCTGAATCACATTTGAGCCCCGAGACAAACGGAATGAAAACAGGACTTCAGAGAAACGGAACAAAATAAGGTCAGTTCTGAGGAGGCTCTGCATCAGGCCATTAGTGGTTATAATACCAATGATTAAAGGCCACTAAAGGCCTAAACACGTCCCTTATAAATGTTTTTTAATTGGATCTTGCTGGTTTTGTAACTTGAACCATTTGGACTATCTTGCTGAGCACCGCACCATTGGAAGGGATGACTGCAGGTACTAGGTACATGATTAACTTGTATAAATATATAAATGGCTAATACAAAAAATATGGACAAACACTATTTCAGGTAAAATCCTCTTAAAAACCAAGGGGGCCCTCCCTTCAACTAGAAAAAAAGAAATTCAGTCTCCGTAGGCGACAATTTTATCACGAGAACTATATATATATATAATCTGTGGAATAGCCTCCTACAGAAGCTTGTTACAGCATCAACTGCTGACAGCTTCAAAATGGATTAGATGCTTATTTCGAAGAAAATAACATTAACAGTTACTATTAGCTGTTATCAGTAAAAAGAAATATATAAAATAACTTCCCCTACCCCAACACCCTTGGTTGAACTTGGTGGACATATGTCTTTTTTCAACTGTATTAACTATGTAACTATGTAACTAGCGATCTACATTGATTTACTACATGTGCTTAGCCGACTAACTTTTAGTCAATGTATTTTTTTTTACCTGATAGTGGCTGCAACAGAAGTAGAGTCGTTTAACCAGCTTTAAAGTGGCCCAAAACCCAGGATTTTGACTATCCTGGTTTGGTCCAGATCACCGATGCCAACTAACCTCTTCCAGGTCCTACGGCGCATGAGCGGCGGCTCGTCCAAACAGCGTGCTCGGAGTCGCTGAGGTCACATCGTCTAAGCCTTCTTCTAAGGCCAGCGGCTCACGCATGCGCAGTTGGGCCAGGAAACAAGGTAAGTGTATGAAGAGACCTGGGGGGTTTCACACACAATTCACCTATAAGATCAGTGTGGGTTTTGGTCCACTTTAAGGCCCAAGCACCATTGGAAAAGCACCAGACCTATGCTTAATGGCATAGAAGCTGGTAAGCTGCGAGTGGTGGGTAACTCGCTGACACATGCCGCCTGATTACATGCACGCCCTCCATGGAAGCTGTGGTACAGAAGAGCCTAATGCCTCCTGCCATGGACCTGGTCTCATGCCATCACCACTGGATAACAACCTATAGCTGGTGCACTCACCTGTAGAATTTGATGGAGGGAGTCCACTTTTTTCAAATCCTGCAACTGATCCCCTTCCCCCCATAGACTTTAAAGCGAACCTTCACCCTAAATAAGAGCTGATGTTATATGTTTCCCCCATCCTGTACATACAGATTGCCCACATTAGAAATTATCCTACCTGCATTTATTGCATTTTCTGACACTGTAAACATCCAAGATGGCGGCCCATGGAGTCTCAGGCTGCCTGGATACGTTAAACCATAAAGGTTAGGTCTGGCACACCTGGTAAAAAGATACTATGAATGGATGAAACTTTGGGTGCAAAAAAAGTCTCAGGCTGCCTGCAAACAGGAAGTGTCTTTTGACTGTGCCGCTCTGCATTCTGGGATGGCTGACCTTTTCCTGACCCCAGCTCTGCTCTGTCTGTGCAAAGCACAGCTATATCCCCACTCCCCTGCACTTTTGACCCCTCTCCTCTTCTCAGTAGATGATACTACTGAGCCAAGATGGCGGCGCCCGTATCCTAGAGTGCTGAACAGAGTTGCAGGCCAGTGAGGGAAAGAATGAAAAGTAAGTGACTAAAACGTTAAATATATCAATTTTAGATGATGGGGATTAGTTTTTAAGGGTTTGGGCTTTTTATTAAATTATGCTGAAGGTCCGCTTTTATAGTATTCAGCATTGGTACCAAATGTCAAATACTCACCCAAGCCACGCAGACACCCATTGGGCTCCTCACATCACAGCCATGAGAAAGTGATGTCAGTAAAAGCAATTATTCAAGTACAAAGTGATACTGCCATGTACTGTATGAACATGAAACACTTATGGAGAATAAGAGGTGTTTATTATTCTAGGAAAAGGAATAAGTGCAGTCTGTTCTCAGCAGGCTGCCTGACACAGACATTAACACCACTATCAAATCATCCAAGACTCTCCTTAAAAGAAGGCGACTGACTTTCAAGTGATTGAATTTCACAAGGTGAATAGTAATTGCTGAACTATGTTCATTTGTTCGTGAGCAGCATAGTTACTCACTAAAAGGTTCAGGCCAGTTTGTCTGTGCTATTAGCTAGGGGTACTCAACCACTACTTGCAAAGGTCCATATACAAGCAATCGGCGACAGGTGAAGGTCCATATTGAGGGCTATCGTGGGGGGGGGGGGGGGGGGATAGTTAGAAAACTGCGCACTGGGGGGGGGACTATAGATTCCAGAGGCAGAGCTGGGCAAAGCTGGGGGGACAGGAATAGACAGGGTTGAGCTGGCAGAACAGAGATGGGTGGGAGAGAGATGGTGGGATGAGACGGTGGGACAGGGATAGATGGGGCAGAGCTGGGGCAGCAGGACAGGATTGGATGAGGCAAAGAGCCTGAGAAACCGGGAGGCCGATTCATTAATAGCGGCAGGTAGCGACAGTTGAGCGACTGTAGTGGCATTTTCAGAGTGCCCGCTAGTAGTCGCTGTGCTTGGCCGTTGTTCGGTAATTGATAGCGACTCAGTCGGTTTGCCGTAATGTTGAATATTGGGTGAGGAGTCGCTATTTGACAGGTTCCGCGCTGTATGGGAGCGCATGATAGCGACTGGCCCTAGCGACCGGCTCCCACCATATTCATTAACAAATCACGCTCAAAAAATTCTCGCGCTGTAAAATGCATGTTTAAACCCCAGAGCGCTGGAGGCGATGGGTTAAAAGTGGTTTTTTAACCCCCAAACAACCATATTTTTGGAAACCAAAAAAAAACAAGTTTTTTAAATAATTTAGTAATATGAATACATTAATATCAGACCTGTAATATCAATTCTGTACAATTTTTTTTTTATTTTTTTTACCTTAAAAAATTATTTAAAATGGCAGAAGTGGTCACAGAATTTTTCACATTAAAAAAAAACAATTCATAACAATTAATTATGAATATTTAAAGATTGTTCCATTGAAATGCATTGGAGAGCGCCAGGTAGCGAGAGGTCATACCTGTCGCTGTTCAAGGTCGGACGCTGGCGCTGTGGGCTGAGGCTGGAATAATGATGAATGAGTCGCTATATGGCGCTATCTCAGTCGCTAAGCAGGATCGGCTTGATAAATGTGTGATTGTGGTGGGGAGCCGGCGTTCTCGTGGCGGTACCCGTCATTACCGGCCACTCACCAGTCGCTACCTGTCGCTATTCCTTCATAAATAAGGGCCAAAGTTTGTGTGTACCTTGCAATGCCACTTCCCACCCATGCAGTACTTCATATTGCAATGCTAAGTGCCAGGCAGCAGGGAGGCCAAGCACTTTATCGCTGATCAAGTAAAGGGGGCAGCGCTGAGCACAGCAACACAGAAGCAACTGTGCAGGATTCTCAGGGCAAGGGTCCAGAAATCTGGAGCCGAGGTCCGGATTCTGACCCCGGTCCGCCAGTTGAGTACCACTGAGCTAGATATACATTATTATCCCAGGAGCAGGAGCTCTCAGTTACACTGTTGTGCTGCTTTCCTTCAGCAAGGTATCTGTCACAGAAAGCAAACTACCTGTCTGTCACTTCCCCGCCGTTCCCTGGCTGGAGACATTGCCCCGCAGCTGTGGGTAGTGTCACTTACAGGGGGCTCCTTTGACAACAGCCTGTCATGTCACCCCAACATCACAGAGGCCTTGGCACCCCTATTGTCTGGCATCATATGCCAGCAGGGCCAGAGTTGCAGCTGAACCTTTATTCAAAAGGTGCCTCCAGGAACTTCACAGTGTTGAAAGTACTGTTATGTCATCATATACTCATACATCCATGCATGTCATAAAATATTACAAGCTTAACGGGACAAACTTGAGAACACCCAAAACACAAGAAAAACAAGGCTGTGTCCATTGCCCTATAAAGCAACTGTTAAAGGGGCACAAATCTATTTTTAGCCGGAGCAGCCGAGCGATGCAGCAGGCTTGGTGGCGGTCCAGTTTTAAAAAATACCAAAGAGAAAAAGTATATGAGTGTGCACAGCTATATGTAATTCAAGAGAAGGTGCTGGCAGTGTATAGGGAAATGACTGTTCATATGAAATAGAGCAAAAGTGGGGGCCCTAGACATTCACCGTGGCGAAGTGGCGATTTGCCACGCAACGCGTCGGTGGCAGGCTGCTGTAGGGGACCCCGGAGGCTCAATGTCATTGGTGATGTAAAATATTTCTTTACTATTATCTTTAATGTTTACATTTGGAATGTATATTGGCAGCTATGATAGGATTCTTTAGATTGTCTCTTTGCACTTTATTGAATTTCACAATCATGTGTGTCGTTTAATTTTTTTTTGATAAGGTCGATCAACATAATGGTTTTGGTAAGCATGGTCATTAATTCCGTTTTTTAGTATAGATAGGGCACTTTAGCACTACTGCACATTTTTTGTGTTATCATATCCATTCTTCACTGCCATTTATCATTCATCAATTGCCTGTTATTTCAAAGTATATGATTACTACATATGTATAAGCCACTTTAAGGGTTTACCCTCCAGTTTTTGTGTATGTTTATATGTGGTTTTAATGAGTTTTTTGATGTATTGTTAGTGTATATATTGTCTGTGTAAATATATTTTTTATAAATCCTGACTTAATAAAACATTGTATATTTTTTCATATATGTTTGAGTAGATACGTATACATTTTTCAGTGTGCGGCAGGAATTTAGGGGTTTGGGGGCGTGTCTAGGGTCCCCACTTTTGCTCAGTTTTAAAAAATAACGTGTTTTTTCCACCGCACCACTACAATTTTGAGATTGCCGATTGGCTGATGTGACCAAGGCTGCGGGGCAACTTCCCCAGTTTCCCTATAGTTTGGGAAGCACTGCCAATCACAGCCTATCTAAATGGCTGGGCATGGAAGTGCGCCAAAGCTATAGAAAAGGTAGGTATGCAGCCACTTGTGTGAGTTTCCCCCGTTTACCCCGTTTTCAGATGCCTTAGGTCAGCAGCCAGCCAGCCAGCTTGGCTTTGAGTAGTTTTAAAAATGCTGCCATATAACTGCACATCCACATTAAAGAGGAACAACAACCGGGAATTCAACTCTCCCAGGTATTGTTCCTCTCAGTACCAATTTTGTTATCCCCCCAGATCACTGTAAAAACTTACCTTGCTCTCATTCCCACAGTGCAGGCGTGCCCGAAACCAATGCGCTGATTGGCTGAGCAAGTGCTTGATTTTGCTCATCTCCGGAGCCAAGCGGGCCAGAGTGCCCACCAGTCGCATCCTCCGCCCAGTCTCTATCTGTGGTGTGCCCACTCTCCCTATTCAGGAAGGCCTGCCATGGGTACATTCATAGGTGAGTGGGAATTCCCCCCAAGGGCTCCTGGATAAGGTAAGTGAAATGGGAGATCCATTAAGTTCCAGACAAGGGGCATCCCAATTTGGGTCTTTTAGACTCCTGGGCCTCCATTGTTCCTCCTTTAGTTTGGAGTATGATATGATCTAATATAAAGAATTAAGTTGGTACACATTTTTATTACATGTTGGAGGGATTCTCACACATAGGGGTCGATTCAGAGCCAGGTGAGAATTCTCACCCTTTTTTTTAGGAGAGAAAACTTCCATTGACTTTCATTGTCTACCTTGGGTCTGATTCAGAGCCAGGTGAAAATTTGCACCCAGTAGACAATGAAAGTCAATGGCCGTTTTCAATCTTTTAAAATGGAGCAAGAATTCTCATCTGGCTCTGAATCAACCCCATAAAATAAATTTGCTGCATGGTGAAGACTCTTTATTTGCTGCTAAAGCAAGCGTCTAGGCAGCTGTATTGTCAGGTTCCTGGGCTGTTCCAGCTGCTCCCAAGCACCAGCCGTACTTATCTACTGGATTCCTTTTGAAATGTCTTCTATTTTCTGACCAAGTTGCTGTCAATTATTTTGACCACTGCTCCGTTCTAACCATGTGCAAGTTTCTGTCCATGTTGTTGACCACTGCATTCTACGTTCTCCGATCACATCCAGGTTGCCATCTGGTTAAAAGTCTACATCATTGCTGGTTGCCCAATGCCATTGTCATGGACCGGGTGGAGCGGACTCGGGTGTGGATCCGCTTTAACTGTGGGACCGATGGCAGGTACAGTGTCAGGGGAGCGGAGTCTAAGGGGCCACCGGTATTCACCAGAGCCCACCGCAAGGCAGGTTGGTCTTGTGCAGTGAGTGACCCCCAGGTCGCTACCCCCCAACAGCGGCCCAGTCCCACCGTCAGCCGAGGTTCAGCGAGGTACACAAGTGGCAGGCAAAAGGCGTAGTAAGTACAGGCAGAGGTCAGGGCTGGCAGCACAGGTTCGCGGTAAAGGTGAGTAGCCGAGGTCGGGGCAGGCAGCAAAAGTCGGGGACAGGCAGAGGTCGGTACACGGGTGAGCAATCCAAGAATGTCTGACTTTTAACAAGCATGGAGAGACCAAGATCCGGCACTGAAGGAAGGAAGTGCCTCTTTAAATAGGAGAAGTGGATGCAGGATTGGATGACCAGGCACCAATCAGTGCTGTACAGGCCCTTTAAATCTCAGGAATCCAGTGCGCTCGCCCTCTAGTGGACGGAGACGTGCGCGCACCTGAGCATGTGAGAAGGAAGCATTGGGGGAAGGGAGACAGCTAGGAACAGCCATGAGGGAAGTGCTGCAAAATGGATGACGGCTGGATGCAGCCATGGAGGTAAGTGAAGTGCTGCTAGATGGGCGTGCAGGGCTCGCCCTAACAGCCATGTTGTCACCACAGGTCTGAGCCATGCCTCAACTATCGCCACCAGCAAGACTCCCGAACCCTATAAATACCCTACATGTGTGTACATGCATAATGTGCATGGAATTGCAAAATAATAGACTGCAATAGAAGACATACCTGGACATGCAGCAAACAAAGTAGCATTTCAGTCTGATGAAAGCACTGGAAGTGACAGGATGGCAAGTGCCTTGCAGTGCAGGGCTACAAAGAAATTGAGAAAGGGAGCTTCATTCCCTAAATATATTCCCTACAATGGAAGAAAAGAAGCCTTGTGGGTGATGGTGCACCCACCGACTACTAAGTACAGTTTTGGGCCAAGCAGTGTAAATGGGATAGGGCATCCACTGGTGAGTCATTTTGAGGGCACTCCAAATTTACACTGCTGAACAAGCTGCGCACTGATTACTTTACATTGTATCAAAGTGTTACATTTCAAAACTGTCAGGTGTGTATCCACTTTGGTGACATACTGAATAAACCGGAAAATATGCAATTTGGTGTGCACAGCTAAAGAATAAAATGAAAATTGGGGGGGGGAGGGTGCTGGCAAAGTGGGATAACCAAACGTGACAAATGTACCAAACCAGCCGGCCCTAGATTAGCCCTATAGTTCCTCACAATATGCCGCACACCAAAGATTATGTTAATAAAGATCTATGTTTATTAGATCATTCTCAAATATATCTATACAAACCACATATAGGACTCAATAAAAACATATATAGACACATTAAAAGACAAATGGAGGATTATCCCATAACCGCTCTCAAGGCAGAATAATGCATATGCTAATCCACATTGTAAATATAAAGTAGAGGATCACTCTTTACAAGACTGAGGGGTTTTCAATAAAATTCATATATATATACATCATATTAAGTGCTAATAATGTGAAACCAATGAACGAAATAACCACGGGGCTGTATAATGTCCCCAAAAATATCAATATCCCAAACAGAACTCCTAAGGGAGCTCCAATTCAAATCATTTAAAGTGCATATGTGCTAAGTGCTAAGCTAATTACTTATATAGAGCATTTAGCACATATGCACTTTAAATTATTTGAATCGGTGCTCCCTTAGATTTTAATAAACATAGATCTTTATTAACATACGGCCTTATTTATCAAGGGCTAGCGCCAGGTACCGCCAGCTAACGGTGGCTACCGAATCAAGTACGCCCGGCGGCGGTCACAATGACGCATTTATGACGCTAAATGAGGCTAGCGCCGGCGAGAGCGTCGGCTAGCGCGGGATTCATCATGTAGCCGACTGCAACGAACAGCGCCGCTACTAATCCCATCACAGCGCCAGGTATGACCTGTCGCTCCCTTGTGCTCTCCAATGCATTTCAATGGAGCAATCTTTAAATATTCATAATTAATTGAGTTTGTTTTTTTTTTTTTTTTTTTTTTTTTTAACTGTCAAAAATTCTGTGACCACTACAGCAATGTTAGATATTTTTTTTAAGAAAAAAAAAAAAAATATGTGCAGAATTGATATTACAGGTCTGATATTAATGTATTCATATTACAAAATGTTAAGAAAAACTTGTATAATTTTTACATTAAAAAAAAAAATGGTTGTTTGGGGGTTAAAAACTACTTTACACACATCGCCGCCAGCGCTCTGGGGTTTAAACAAGGAATTCACAGCGCGAGAAATTTTTGAGCGTGATTTGTTAATGAATCTGCAGCAAGCCGTTCGCTCTGGCCATTCGCTGTCAGGCGCTCCCATACAGCGCGGAACCTGTCAAACAGCGACCCCTAACCCCGTATTCAACATTACCGCACACCGACTGAGTCGCTGTCAACAAGCAAACCCCGGCCAAGCACAGCAAATACTAGCTGGCGCTGTGAAAATCACGCTACTGGCGCTCATCTGTCGCTACCTGGCGCTATTAATGAATCGGCCTCCCCATCTTTGGTGTGCGGCATATTGTGAGGAACTATAGGGCTAATCTAAGGCCGGCTGGTTTGGTACATACTGAATAAACCAACTTAGAGGCCGATTCATTAATAGCGCCAGGTAGCGAAGGTTGAGCGACTGTAGCGGCATTTTCAGAGTGCCCGCTAGTAGTCGCTGTGCTTGGCCGTTGTTCGGTAGTTGATAGCGACTCAGTCGGTTTGCCGTAATGTTGAATATTGGGTGAGGAGTCGCTATTTGACAGGTTCCGCGCTGTATGGGAGCGCATGATAGCGACTGGCCATAGCGACTGGCTCCCACCATATTCATTAACAAATCACGCTCCAAAAATTCTTGCGCTGTGAAATGCATGTTTATACCCCAGAGCGCTGGCGGCGATGGGTTAAAAGTAGTTTTTTAACCCCCAAACAACCATATTTTTGGAAACCAAAAAAAGCAAGTTTATAAAAACATTTTGTTATATGACTACATTAATATCAGACCTGTAATATCAATTCTGCACAAATTTTTTTTTTTACCTTAAAAAAAAATATCTAACATGGCAGAAGTGGTCACAGAATTTTTCACATTAAAAAAAAAAAAAAAAAAAATTATTATTTATGATTAATTAAAGATTGTTCCATTGAAATGCATTGGAGAGCGCCAGGTAGCGAGAGGTCATACCTGTCGCTGTTCAAGGTCGCTTGCTGGCGCTGTGGGGTGAGGCTGGAATAATGATGAATGATTCGCTATCTGGCGCTCTCTCAGTCGCTAAGCAGGATCGGCTTGATAAATGTGTGATTGTGGTGGGGAGCCGGCGTTCGCGAGGCGGGGAGCGTCATTACCGTTCGCTCACCAGTCGCTACCTGGCGCTATCCCTTGTTAATTAAGGGCCTTACTCTCTGAGGTTACCTATGGATAAAAGAAGTCAGGGCCATATTTCCACACGGGCATTCTTCACCACCAGATTTTGTTGTATTGTATTTATTGTGTACTCCTGCTTTCCACTTACTCATGTTACAAACCTCTTAACTTGATCTTCAAATTGTTACTCACTCATGGTTTTATGGGCCAAGCCAAATTGACAAGGGTCATAAGAAAGGGGCACAACTCCACAAATACCATAAAATGATAATATTTTATTAAATGTTACACTATAGCAAAAATAAAAACACACATGCAACACAAAGACACTGTTAAAATCAATTTATCCACTATTCCTGTGATGCTAAAATACTTAGCAATCCATATTATAGAAGACCACAAGGTATCAAAAAGTACAAATAGAAATCAGTATTAAATAGCTCCACAAATAGCCCCCCCCCCCCAAAAAAATAAAAAATATATATATATATATTTATATATTTCTAATTACTCAAGTGAGTGTTCAATTACTCCACTTAGTGCAAAAAATACAAGTATAAAAAGGTAATCACTACAAATAATTAATCAAGACCATAAACCTGTGCAATCAATAAAATCTAAAGTGCAAATGCCTGATAAGAAGACTATATTCAGCAAGTAAAGCAGGGGATGAGACCCCCAATGCAAACCCAATACATAAAGTGCTGTTAGTGCAGAGGGCTGTTTAAGGGAGCTGAGGTAGTAAGCAATCACTGGAAAGACAAAGTAAAGATCACACTATCCTTGTGGTCAAACGTGACTAATCATCAGGCAGTGGATTGAAGGCAGGAGACCCCACGCGTTCCGCCGATCGGCTACGGCTTCTCCAGGGGTGCTGTCACTTTGAATGGTGTCTCCTTTTATGTGGCATGGCAGAGAATCAGGCCACCCTCCTCCCCCCCCCCCCCAGTGCGAGGTGTTACTCCCGCCCCCTGACGCAGCGTATCCGAGTGGACAACTGACTCTCTGAGGTTACCTATGGATAAAAGGGCCATATTTCCACATGGGCATCCTTCACCACCAGATTTTGTTGTATTGTATTTATTGTGTGCTCCTGCATTCCACTTACTCATGTTACAAACCTCTTTACTTGATCTTCATATTGTTACTCACTCATGGTTTTATAACATTTCATACCATTTGAAGAGCTTACAAAGCAATTCTTGTCTTTGCTAAAACGTTGCAACCCTTAAACCTGACCCTTGTCTTTTCCCTGGACATTGGTCAGCCAAAATCCTGGCACCAATGGCAAATACAGTCCTGGTAATAAGGTTAGAGCTTTTCAAAATAAAAGGCCTACAGAGTGTGAAAGGGTATTGGGCAGTTTCCTTTGGAAGCAGTATTCACTTAGGCTAGAAAGTCAAGGCAATTGACTAGGGGAAGGAAAGTGCAATGTACCATGTAGTACTCTTACCATGAGGCCGATTCATTAATAGCGCCAGGTAGCGACAGATGAGCGCCAGTAGCATGATTTTCACAGCGCCAGCTAGTATTCGCTGTGCTTGGCCGGGGTTTGCTTGTTGACAGCGACTCAGTCGGTGTGCGGTAATGTTGAATACGGGGTTAGGGGTCGCTGTTTCACAGGTTCCGCGTTGTATGGGTGCGCCTGACAGCGAATGGCCAGCGCGAACGGCTTGCTGCAGATTCATTAACAAATCACGCTCAAAAATTTCTCGCGCTGTGAATTCCTTGTTTAAACCCCAGAGCGCTGGCGGCGATGTGTGTAAAGTAGTTTTTAACCCCCAAACAACCATTTTTTTTTAATGTAAAAATTATGCAAGTTTTTCTAAACATTTTGTAATATGAATACATGAATATCAGACCTGAAATTTCAATTCTGCACAATTTTTTTTTTTTTTTTTTTTACTTCCTAACATCCTAACATTGCAGAAGTGGTCACAGAATTTAATTAATTATGATTATTTAATGATTGCTCCATTGAAATGCATTGGACAACGCCAGGGAGCGCCAGGTCATACCTGTCGCTGTGATGGGATTTGCAGCGGCGCTGTTCGTTGCAGTCGGCTACATGATGAATCCCGCGCTAGCTGACGCTCTCGCCGGCGCTAGCCTCATTTAGCGTGATAAATGCGTCATTGTGACCGCCGCCGGGCGTACTTGATTCGGTAGCCGCCGTTAGCTGGCGGTACCTGGCGCTCGTCAGATACTACCTGGCGCTAGCCCTTGATAAATAAGGCCGCATATTTGTAGCATAGGTTCAGCACCATGGACAGGGGCTTAAATAAATGAACATGTATGCTAAACTTGCCTGTGGTTTTACAGAATTTGAAGGGATTACTTAAGGGGCCTTAGATTGGCTTTTGGACCCAATTTTTAATACTTTATACTATTGTTTTTTATTATTATTATAATTTCACTGCCCTACTTAATGGCATGGTCATTCTTTTTAGCAGCCACTGATCCCATGTTCTGGGTGAATGGATAAGAAAGCCCACAAAAGCTTTTAAAATGCCTATACAGTTACTGTAGGTAAAAATGAAAAAGCGTGTACTCAGCTTCCCCTGCATCAGCTGATCCTGTGCAGCGATGACTGGTGGTAAAAGTCTTTAGTATTGTGAGTAAGGCTACTAACAATCAGAGAGGGAGCCTGTTCCCTGATCATAGAGGAAAGCAAGGCACGCTGGAGCCATTACAGCAGTGTATGTTGTTGAAAATAGCTGATTGCAGAATGAGCAACTGTCTTGTCCTATACCTGCTGCTTTGGATTAGCTGACGCAGGGATGAGGTGAGTACAGTGTCGGCTGGGATGCCCGCGGCCCACCAATATAACTACCGTAGCTCTGGGGGCCCACCTCCCATTTAGATAGATTGGATTAGTTACTTTCAGAGCCTAGGCACAGAAACATAATGCCAGACATAGTTCAGGTTTTGCTGATGAAGAAGAATGAAGACCAGGGGCCCACCATGTTCGTTCCTGGTAACCCTGTGCGCCAGTCTGATCCTGGGTGAGTATAAGTATTTTTCCATATAGTAACACTTTAAAGAGGAACAAATCCCAGGATTTTCAATATGCCTTTTTTTGTTCCTGCTGCCTGGGGCATTTAGGATACCCAGCTGTGTGTATTCCCCTAGATCGCTGGTCAACTCACCTTTCCTTTGATCCCACAATGCATGCCGCCAGCCAGAAGTGTGTTTGGAGAACGCACTGCTGGCTGCATCCCCCAATCTCTTACTCACTTAGGCTAGAAAGTCAAGGCAATTGACTAGGGGAAGGAAAGTGCAATGTACCGTGTTCTACTCTTTACCATACTTTGGCCCTTATTTAAGAAGGGATAGCGTCAGGTAGCGGCTGGTTAATGAGAGGTAGCGACTGGTGAACGCCGGACACGGCACGCAATTACAGATTTATCAAGCAGAAGTGGTTTAGCGACTGGGATAGCGCCATGCAGCGTCTGATTCATCATTTTCACAGCCTCAGCGAACAGCGCCAGCGTTCAGCCTTGCACAGCGCCAGGTATGACCTCTCGGTACCTGACGCTCTCCCATACATTTCAATGGACGATCCTTTTTTTTTCTTTAAATCTTAAAAAAATCACAAATAATTCTGTGACCTCTTCTGGCATTGAAAATGCAGTTTTTTCATAATTTTTTGAATTTTTTAAATATTTCCTCAGAAATGACATTACAGGTCTGGCATTAAAGTGTTAATGTTACAATGTTGTTACAATGTAATTCCATATGTTTTCGCTTTGTTACTAGTGGATAGATGCTGAAAACAGACTTTAAACACACCGCCTCCTGTGCTCTGGGCTTCAAACAAATATTTTTCAGCGCCAGAGATTTGTGAGGCTGATTTTTTGCTAAATATGGTGTGAGTCAGTCGTTATGACCAGCCGCTAACATGCGCTCCCATACAGCGCTGTACTGGTCAAATAGCGACTCCTGACAATGTATTCAACATCTATAAAATATACACCTATAAAGTAGCGACCCACGGCCGAGCACTGCGACTACTAGCAGGCGCTCTGAAAATGCCTGCTACAGACGCTCATCTGTCGCTACCTGCCGCTAATGATGAATCAATCTCTACGTAGCATAGGTTCAGCACCATGGACAAGGCTTTACTAAATGAACATGTATACTAAACTTGCCTGTGGTTTTACAAAATATGAAGGGATTGCTTAAAGGGGCCTTAGTTTGCCCTTTGAACCACATTTTTATACTTTATACTATTGTTTTTATTATTATTATTCCACTCCCCTACCTAAATGGCATGGTCACTCTTTTTTAACAGAATGAAGACCAGGGGCCCACCACGTTCGTTCCTGGTAACCCTGTGCGCCAGTCTGATCCGTGGTGAGTATAAGTATTTTTCCATATAGTAACACTTTAAAGAGGAACAAATCCCAAGATTTTCAATATCCCTTTTTTTTTGTTCCTGCTGCCTGGGGCATTTAGGATGCCCGCTGTGTGCATTCCCCTAGATCGCTGGTCAACTCACCTTTCCTTTGATCCCACAATGCATGCCGCCAGCCAGAAGTGCGTTTGGAGAACGCACTGCTGGCCCCATCCCCCAATCTCTTACTCACACTGGTCTTTTCTGAATGACTGAGTACTGGGTATGCAATGACAGAGGTGAATGGAGATGTGGCGATGGCATGCCCCTTCCCCCATACAGTCGGCAGTTCCCAATTTGGAATGCCCCACAAAAAGACCAGGGGTTGCTCCTCTTTAGCTACAGCCCATATAAAAAAATACAAAACCTGACCTGCTGTCTACTCTTAGACCTCCATGCCAGCTCCTGCTGTACTCACCTCCCCTATCCCAGCAATAACTAACATGTGAACGCTCCCCCAGCCGAACCCTTTACCAGCTAATTGGTCTTCCTTTACATTAGCTGTGTCTATTTTGCTAAATCTTTTGTTGGTGGCTTATCAGCAAAACAGGCTTGCAGATAACTCCTAGAAAGTCTTAGAAATTTCCAGGAACATAACAAAAATTCCTGAACAGAGTAAGAATGACTCACATTCCATATTGTGTGCATTCAAAAATGCTCCTTTGATTTAAATAAATGGCCATATTACGCATCCTCGGGGATACCATCGCCTGTTTCAAGAAAATGTAAAAATAATAAGAGAAAAGAAATGCTGGCACTCAGCCATCATGTAATCATATTCCTGCTCATCGCTGTCTTGAAT
Source organism: Gastrophryne carolinensis (assembly GCA_027917425.1). Lineage (NCBI taxonomy): Eukaryota > Metazoa > Chordata > Amphibia > Anura > Microhylidae > Gastrophryne > Gastrophryne carolinensis. The sequence goes on from CM051236.1 coordinate 45,134,755, forward strand.
AGACAGCAGAGGATTAGGCGCACATCAAAGGTATGCGATTGTCTTTAAGAACGCAAAATGGTAGGATAAGAGTATCACAAGGGGCCAGCTCCGTGAAGATGTATTAACACAGTACCCCGAGGACCCAAGTACTAATTTCTAATATATATATATATATATAATGGGAGGAGGATGCCACACTGCCTATGGGGAATGGGAGGGGGATGCCACACTGCCTATGGGGAATGGGAAGGGGGGGATGCCACACTGCCTATGGGGAATAGGATTGGGGAATGCCACACTGCCTGTAATGGGGTGTTTTAGCATAACATTTGGTTTAGAATATTTTTTTCTAATTTTCTCGCTCCAAATCCTAGGTGTGTCTTATGGGGAGGTACGTCTCATAGGGTGAAAAATACAGTAACTTATGGGTTATATTGCTATCCAGTATACAGTATATGGGAACTGAAAGATGTTTTATTCTTCCATTGGATGTTACAAGCTGAAACATCAATAATAGATTCATTCATAATTAAAACACATCTCAAAAGAAAAGAAAAAAAAAGAAAATGCAATATGTTGACAGAAATAAGTGACATCTTATCGCTTTCTGACTGTCCTATATGTCGGATATTGAGTGTAGCTTTTGTTTGTACATAAAATCTATTTGCAACCAAAGCATCTTTTTTTAATGTGCCAACTGGCCAAATCAGCTTTGCCAACAGCATGTGCGGCGCTGCTCTAATAATGCCGCGTGCAATGTTTACATTGGCGCTTTAACCGTCTTCTTGAAGACAGATGCTCAAAATTGAATCAATTTGTAGGCCTTCCGTTAACGCGCCAAGCGGTGCTAACAAGGGGTTAACATATGCTGCGCGTTATGCGGGATGAGATGGGAAGTGCGGATTCGGCTGATTAATCATCCCACCTCTTCCTTGGCACCGCAGACCAACTGTGATGCCTGTTTGATATCCATGTAAACCAATGAATACATTAAGCGGCAGCAAATAGGAATTGCAACAATGGATTTGTTCCAAGCCTTTAAAGAGGTAATTGAAAGCAATGCCGGACGCTTTTTTTTTCCCCTTACACAGGTTGCCTGCTTCAGGTGTTCATTCCAAAGGAGAACTCCGGGGACCTCATTAACAGATTCAAAATCTGCACTTTCTAAATATCCCGGGAATGTTGCGGATGGAGATTCATTAACTGGGACCCAATGCTTTTTTATTTTATTTTTTATTTTTTGATAATTTTTTTTATTCTTTGTACACAAAAACAAAGCTGCTGCTTGGTGAAAGTTTTGAGGAAAGTGTCGGTCACATTCCAAGCTGACACCACCTTCTTTCTCAACTGACAGCTAATTTATCCCCGGGACATTTCATTTAAAGAGCAGGATGATGGATCGCATGTATTCAGTTTTTTTTATCTTGAATGTTCCATCACGTTTAGGGGTTGCCGTCTATGTCATTCCAATTCCAGAAGTGACCCTTTTTCCTTTACCTTTTGATTTGAATGGGGTTGGTGTGACCGGTGGTAAAGGGTTAACCAACTACAAATAAGAAAGTTCTCTCTCTCTAACAGGCTGATTCATTACTAGCACCAGGTATCGGCAGATGAGCGTCTGTACAGAGGCGCTAATAGGGTCCGCTAGTAGACGCTGTGATTGGCTATCAGGTGCTGTAACAGAGCGCCTAGGTCGCTGTAGTAACCTGGCCGGCATTGATGAATGTGATATATGTTGGGCACTCTAACACCAGTACAGCGTTGCAGGGAGTGAAAGGTAGCGCCAGCTCATTGTGACCGACTCTCAGCGATTCACACCATATTCAACAAAAAAACACACACACAGCCCCTGCGCTCTGGATTTGGTCGCTATAGCATAGAGCGTCAGGCGCTGTGTGATTAAAGTCTGTTTTCGAACACATATCCACCAGTAAAAAAAGTGAAAAACATTGTTGTAACATTGTGACATTAACACTTTAATGCCAGACCTGTAATGACAATTCTGCATAAAAATATAAAAAAATCAAAAAAGTTTTCAAAAATGACTCTTTCTAGGCCAGGAGAGGTCACGCAATTATTTGAGAAAAAAAAAATTAAAACAAAAAACCCAGTTTAAACAGAAGAAAAGGAAACGTCTATTGAAATGTATGGGAGAGCGACAGGTAGCGACAGGTAATACCTGACGCTCTGGAGGCTAGAGCGCCGGCGCTATATGCTGAGCCGCCTGAAATGATGAATCGGACGCTACATGTCGCTGTTAAAGTCGCTCACCAGAATCGCCTTCATAAATGTGGTTTTGCGTACAGCGCCCAGCGTTCACCAGAGGCTGCCTGCCACTACGAGGCGCTACCTGCTGCTATACCTTGATTAATAAACCCCTAGGTGAACTAGGCCCTGAAGGAGACATTAGTGAGACGTCAGTGGATTTAAATAGGACCAAAACCCAGGATTTTGACTATCCTGGGCTTTGGTCTTTGCCCCCCCCGAGCACCGCGATTGGGGATGCCCCACTGTGTGAAACCCTCAGGTCGATCTTACACACCCGCCCCTCTGTCCTATGGCTACCAATCAGCGCGCTCAAATCTGCTCTCGCACCTTAGCCCAAGAGCTTGTCTAAAGCGAGCGGATTTGAGCATGCTGGCAGCCGCAACCCCGCTACCCTTCAACAGGGAGTATGCCGGCACTGGCCATACACAAATGCCTGGCGCTGGCACGCACCCTGCTAGAGGGATAGCGGGGATGTGGCTGCGGCTTGCGCATGCATTGCTGGATCGGGAAAGGTGCGTTTTTGGGCAACCTGGAGGGTTTGATACAGTACGGCATTCCGAATCTGGATGCCAGGGTGGGGGCGAGTATGACTGCTCTGGAGTCTCTTAGACTCCAGGGTGGGGTTTGGTCCACTTTAAATCGGAATCACCATACATTACAATGGAGATTCAATAATAGTTGCAGTCATAGAAACTACACATTAGGTGGCAGTAGTGAGGAAATATGCCCCATAGGCTATTGTGGTAATGTCATTGAAGGGTCATTTTGGTGTTGGTGGAAAACCCTGATAAACAGGACCTAAGTGGATATAGCGTTGGTAACATCATGACTTGGTCCATGTGAACTGCCTGTCCATACATGATGGTCTGTAGGAGTAGTGGTTGCAAGCTTAAAGAGGACCAAAACCCACCCTGGAGTCTATGATGTTCCAGGGGATGCCCCACTGTGTAAAACCCCCCAAGGTCTCCCGGAAACTCACCTTCTTTCCCGGTCAAAAAACACATGGTACCCTCATCCACGCTATCCCTCTATCAGGGCGTGTGCTTGGGCCAGGCATTTCTGTATGCCCGTCGCGAGCACGCTCCCTGTTAAAGGGTATGTGGCCGTCAGCATGCTCAGATCTGCTTGCCTTAGACAAGCTCTTGCACAAAGTGGCAGGAGTGGATCTGAGTGCGCTGACTGGACAAGAGGCTGCGATTGCCCTGTAGGACCAAGGATAGGGTGAGTGAGATTGGCGACCTGGAGGGTTTCACACAGCAGGGCATCCCCATTTGGGGGGGTCGGGGGTGCAAAGACCAAAACCAAGGCCACCACAAAGCTTGCAACCACTACTCCTACATACCATCATGTATGGACAGGCAGTTCACATGGACCAAGTCATGATGTTACCAACACTATATCCACTTAGGTCCTGTTTATCAGGGTTTTCCACCAACACCAAAATGACCCTTCAATGACATTACCACTATAGCCTATGGGGCCTATTTCCTCACTACTGCCACCTAATGTCTAGTTTCTATGACCGCAACTATTATTGAATCTCCATTGTAATGTATGGTGATTCCGATTTAGTCAAAATACAGGATTGACATTCATCAAACAGATATTCCGGGGCACACACAGTAGTGACAGCAGCGGGGATGGGGAGGGTGTGCAGTGATGACAAGGAGGGTGTACAGCGGGGACGAGGAGGGTGTGCTCGTACTCGTTCTGTCTGACAGCCATTTTAACCTGCACATGCATGTAGTTTTTGCAGCATACCCATGGAAGATGGAAAATAACCCAACTCCCTGGACCACAAAGTTAGCAGCACCTAGTGTTTTATTTTAAGGCCCCTAAGCAACAGCAAGATTATGTTTCTTTACCCAGTAAATGCATTATGTTACTATATGACACATGAGAGCACTCATTCTCCCCTCCTCCACCACGATGTGACCATTCTGTGTCCTCTTACCCTAACTGTCCTATGTTCTGCTTACTCTAATGCTAGCTGCCTGAGAAAATACTGTAGCTCCTAGATGAAGGGAGCCTTCCTATCTCCCATCACCTAATCTGGCCTACCACCAACCCCAGTTCTCTGGATTCACAATCCACTTCTCTGGACTAAAGCTCCTCTAAGTGGCATTCTGGAAAAGCTATCTGGGCAGGTAGCTCCTGGTTCAGGGGATCCCTCCTGTTTCTTATCTCCATTATGCTTCTGGTTCAAAACCCAATACTAACTACCTTAATTTGAATTGCTATATACTCCACTTTTTTGGATCCACTCACCACTAGCCACTTTACTGGACCAAAACATCTCCAAGTGGTGCCTTGGAACAGCTACCTAGGCCAGGTAGGTCAAGTTTCATAGCGGTAAAACCTGCATTAGGTACCCAAACTGGCTATAGTCACTGTTCTAACTGAACCTCAACTCTAGACGGAGAATTCCTCCTAGTTCTGGGTACCAATCTTTCTAACCATCTAGTAAACCCAAAGGACCCTACAATGGTTGTCCTCCTTAGTCTTTCTGTTTTTTCTCTCAACTCAGAACACCCTAAGGAAGTGCCCGGGTTACTGGGCCACAGAACGTGTGGGATCTTTATCTACTGTCTCAGGAGCAGCGGGGCTACCATCCTCACTTGGCATCACTTTTTTAGGTGATTTTCTTCATTGTTGCTACGTTTTGGTACCCCAACTGGCTATTAGTCACTGTTCTAACTGAACCTCAACTCTAGAAGGAGAATCCCTCCCAGTTCTGGGAACCAAATCTTTCTTACTATCTAGTATACCAAAGGGGACCTACAATGGCACTGTCTATTTTTTTAATAGGCTTGATAGCTATAAAGGAAGTGCTAAAAATATGCAAAGAAGTACATATTGTTCCATCAAGTTCAACAAGAGTTTTATGTCATTGGACCTACAGAGACTGCTGTCAACTGCAACTTCTGAAGAACAGTGGCACAGAAATAAGCAAGAAGCAAATAGGCACTGACTGGATCTGTTTATTTTAGTTTAGTTTAGTTTGTGTGCTTAATCATCATTATTATGTTCACAGACTTTCTAATATTTTAAACAAGATCTAATGGTCTTCTAAGGAGTGATTTTTAATTGCAGCATCTGCTTTCAGTGGTGTTTCTGCTGGCACATCAGACAGTCAGTCTTCTGGAACCCAGAGTTTCTCAATGGCAATCAAAGTGAAGGACACCACGTTATTGGAAACCAATACCAAATGCCTTAAATCTTTCTGAAATCTTTGAAAAAGTCCCAAAAAAGAGTCATCTGCTTCTGCTCATTTCTACTCCACATGGCATTTTATTACGTCTGATGCTGTGTGTACACAAATTATACGTATAGCTATATGAAAAGGTGCACCAAAGCTCTCAACACTCAAAAATGCAGAACCCTCTTAAAAGATAAGGGACTCTATAACATATTGAATACCATGATCAATGAAAAGTTATCCACAATTCATAATGATTCTTATAATTCTTTACTTAAGGTCTGGTTGACGTGGAGTTGATTAGTGGACCCAGATGGAGAGCAAGATTATCTCTTATCTCTCTGACTTTCTTCCTCTTCTCTTTTTCTCTTCTTTTGTTTATTTCTCTTCTCTTTCACTTTCTTCTCTTTGTCTCCTCTCTCTAAGCTTAAAGAAGCACTATCGCGAAAATTGGCCCAATTATAAAAATCCATATAAAAATGCTGGATGACGGGGGGAGGGGTCACTTACACACCCAGCATCAAGGAATATCCAGCCAGGCTTGTTTTTCTTTTTTTTAATGGAAGGAAAATGACATCCAGGGTGACAGGCTCTGTTACCTCTGATAGACGGGGAGGCCGATTCATTAATAGCGGCAGGTAGCGACAGTTGAGCGACTGTAGCGGTATTTTCACAGCGCCCGCTAGTAGTCGCTGTGCTTGGCCATTGTTCGGTTGTTGATAGCGACTGAGTCAGTGTGCAGTAATGTTGAATACGGGGTGACGAGTCGCTATTTGACAGGTTCCACGATGTATGGGTGCGCATGATAGCGACTGGTCAGAGCGACCGGCTCCCACCATATTCATCAAAAAATCACACTCAAAAAATTCTCGCGCTATGAAATGCATGTTTAAACCCCAGAGCGCTGGCGGCGATGTGTTAAAAGTAGTTTTTTAACCCCCAAACCACCATATTTTTGGAAACCAAAAAAAAAAAAGAAAAATGTTTAAGAATTTAGTAATATGAATACAATAATATCAGACCTGTAATATCAATTCTGCACAATTTTTTTTTTTTTTTTTTTACCTTAAAAAATTATCTAACATGGCAGAAGTGGTCACAGAATTTTTCACATTTAAAAAAAAAAAAAAAACATTAATAACAATTAATTATGAATATTTAAAGATTGTTCCATTGAAATGCATTGGAGAGCGCCATGTAGCGAGAGGTCATACCTGTCGCTGTTCAAGGTCGGACGCTGGCGCTGTGGGCTGAGGCTGGAATAACGATGAATGAGTCGCTATATGGCGCTATCTCAGTCGCTAAGCAGGATTGGCTTGATAAATGTGTGATTGTGGTGGGGAGCCGGCGTTCTCGTGGCGGGGCCCGTCATTACCGGTCGCTCACCAGTCGCTACCTGTCGCTATTCCTTCATAAATAAGGGCCTAAGCCTGTTACCCCTGGATTTTATTCCTACCATAAGAGAATAAAATACAAGCTTGGCTGGAGTTTTATTCAATTTGGGTGTATAAATGACCCCTCCTCTCATTAGCCAACATATTTATATGTATTTTTAATATCACACAATTTCGCTCCTTTCACTTTTCTGCATTATGGGCATTATTGCCCTTTGCCCCTTACTTGAATTTTGATATTTGCTATAGGAAATTTATGATGTATTATGCTAATGGGTCAAATATCACTATGTGTTTAAACTTGTTCGATCTATTGAATCATTCCTTCTTTTGTTTCTTCTCTTTTTATATACGTATGTATATTTGTAGACAAGTATCAATATACAGCTTTGTACTCTTTGTAAATCCCGACTTTTTGCCAATAAAGTGAAAACAAAAGAAAGATAAGGGACTCTACACTTCCTAACACTCAAGACACAAGGCTCCTGACTCCTGAGAATAAAAACACTTTTCAAAACAATGAAAAAAGGTTTTGCTGTCCTGAGGTAGGTGGTTGCACATCATTCACCTAGAACTTCAGGGAGCAGGGCGACATGGGTCCATAAACTCTTATTCTAAAAAGTAAAAACACAAGTGGAAAATAAAAAGTACAATGCAATGGCACATACATTAAATAATTAAGATCCCCTCTATGGATCCCTCCATTTATCACAGTTACCATCCTAGCTGACTGCTCCATTTCTCATTTAAACTTCTGAAACAATACGTCCACTAATAACTGGCACGTTACTTGTCCTCCTAGCTCTGTACTAGAGTCCATCCAGACTTTTGCTCATATCACTCCACATATCACTTGAGATCTACTAAATGCCAAATCTTCGACCACCACTCTGTTCTCATTCTTAACTTATCCTCAGCTTCTGACACCATCGACCACTCATTGTGTCTCAGGATACTCTCCTAGAGTTTAAAGTGGACCAACACCCAGGGGGGATCAGCCCGGGAATCTATACGATTCCCGGGTGATCAGATCCCTCCCCGCGGGGCATCCAAAATCGGGATGTCCTGCTGTGTGAAAGCCCGCAGGAAGCCCAGAAACCTTACCTTATCCCCGTTCCAACGGAGCATGCGCGAGCCGCGGCCGCATCTCGCGCTTCTCTCTAGCAGGGCACGCACCCACGCAGGCCGTTTGTGAATGGCCGGCGCGGGCACGCTCCCTGTTAGAGGGAAGCGCCAGATGCGGCCTCCAGCGTGCTCAGAGCCGCTGTGGTTGTCCGTCGCTTGTCCGTACATACCACAGCGGCTCTGAGCGCTTTGATTGGACGAGCGCTCGTGTAGGAGCGGGGTGAGATGAGTTTTTTAGAGCGACCTGGGGGGTTTCACCCCCGATCGGGGTGCCCCGCGGAAGTGGACCAAATCCCAGGATAGTGAAAATCCTGGGTGTTGGTCCACTTTAAGGCTTTACACTCTTGGCTTTTATCCAATCTCTCTGAACAATCATTTAGAATCCTAATCTCTCTTCGCTCCCATATTGTCTTCTTGTCTGTACAGCTAATTGCTATCTTTGTTTGTAGTATGCTGTCTTGTCCTTCTTCCTAAACATGAACAAGACAGGATTGGTCATTTTGTCACTATCAATTTCCTCTCTCTAACACAACAATCTCTGTTAACAGATGTATAATAACTACAACTCCCTAAGCCCGATGCTTAGGAATCATTCTGAGCAGGGCTGCACCAGTAATGAGACCATGTGAGGTGGCCACTGCAGAGGGTGGGTGGCAATTGACCTTTATTTAATTTTATATGTATACTGTATTTTTCACCCATAAGACGCACCTGTCCATAAGACACACCCAGAGTTTAGAGGTGGAGAATAAAAAAAAAAATATTCTGAACCAAATGGTGTACTTTCCCTCCCAATCACCCCATTACAGTGAGTGGCATCCCAGAGTAAAATCAGTGTGGCATCCCCCATTACAGCCATGGGCAGTATGCCCCGTTTCAGCCATGGACAGCATGCCCATTACAGCCAGTGGGCAGCATGCCCCATCACAGCCATGGGCAGCATGCCCCATCACAGCCAGGGACAGCGTGCCCCATAACAGCCAGGGACAGTTTACCCCATTACGGCCAGGGACAGCATGCCCCATTACAGCCATGGACAGCATGTCCCATCACAGCCATGGGCAGCATGTCCCATTACAGTCAGGGACAGCATATCCTATTACAGCCATGGACAGCATGCCCCATTACAGCCAGGGACAGCATGCACCATCACAGCCAGGGGCAGCATGCCCCATTACAGGCAGGGACAGCATGCCCCATTACAGCCATGGACAGCATGCCCCATTACAGCCAGGGACAGCATGCACCATCACAGCCAGGGGCAGCATGCCCCATTACAGGCAGGGACAGCATGCCCCATTACAGTCAGGGACAGCATATCCTATTACAGCCATGGACAGCATGCCCCATTACAGTCAGGGACAGCATATCCTATTACAGCCATGGACAGCATGTCCCATTACAGTCAGGGACAGCATATCCTATTACAGCCAGGGCCAGCATGCTCCATTACAGCCAGGGCCAGCATGCCCCATCACAGCCATGGGCAGCATGCCCCATTACAGCCATGGGCAGCATGCCCCATTACAGCCAGGGACAGCATGCCCCATCACAGCCAGGGACAGCGTGCCCCATTACAGCCAGGGACAGTTTACCCCATTACGGCCAGGGACAGCATGCCCCATTACAGCCATGGACAGCATGTCCCATCACAGCCATGGACAGCATGCCCCATTACAGCCATGGACAGCATGCCCCATTACAGCCATGGACAGCATGTCCCATCACAGCCATGGACAGCATGTCCCATCACAGCCATGGGCAGCATGTCCCATTACAGTCAGGGACAGCATATCCTATTACAGCCAGGGACAGCATGCCCCATTACAGCCAGGGACAGCATGCCCCATTACAGCCATGGACAGCATGCCCCATTACAGCCATGGACAGCATGCCCCATTACAGCCAGGGACAGCATGCCCCATTACAGCCATGGACAGCATGCCCCATTACAGCCATGGACAGCATGTCCCATCACAGCCATGGGCAGCATGTCCCATTACAGTCAGGGACAGCATGTCCCATCACAGCCAGGGACAGCATGCCCCATTACAGGCAGGGACAGCATGCCCCATTACAGCCAGTGGGCAGCATGCCCCATTACAGCCAGGGACAGCATGCCCCATTACAGCCAGGGACAGCATGCCCCATTACAGCCAGTGGGCAGCATGCCCCATTACAGCCAGGGACAGCATGCCCCATTACAGCCAGGGACAGCATGTCCCATTACAGTCAGGGACAGCATGCTCCATTACAGCCAGGGCCAGCATGCCCCATTACAGCCAGTGGGCAGCATGCCCCATTACAGCCAGGGACAGCATGCCCCATTACAGCCAGGGACAGCATGCCCCATTACAGCCAGAGACAGCATGCCCCATTACAGCCATGGGCAGCATGCTCCATTACAGCCAGGGACAGCATGCCCCATTACAGCCATGGGCAGCATGCTCCATTACAGTCAGGGACAGCATGCTCCATTACAGCCAGGGCCAGCATGCCCCATTACAGCCAGTGGGCAGCATGCCCCATTACAGCCAGGGACAGCATGCCCCATTACAGCCAGGGACAGCATGCCCCATTACAGCCAGAGACAGCATGCCCCATTACAGCCATGGGCAGCATGCTCCATTACAGCCAGGGACAGCATGCCCCATTACAGCCATGGGCAGCATGCTCCATTACAGTCAGGGACAGCATGCTCCATTACAGCCAGGGCCAGCATGCCCCATTACAGCCAGTGGGCAGCATGCCCCATTACAGCCAGGGACAGCATGCCCCATTACAGCCATGGACAGCATGTCCCATCACAGCCATGGGCAGCATGTCCCATTACAGTCAGGGACAGCATGCCCCATTACAGCCAGGGACAGCATGCCCCATTACAGCCAGAGACAGCATGCCCCATTACAGCCATGGGCAGCATGCTCCATTACAGCCAGGGACAGCATGCCCCATTACAGCCAGGGACAGCATGCCCCATCACAGCCATGGGCAGCATGCCCCATTACAGCCATGGACAGCATGCCCCATTACAGCCAGGGACAGCATGCACCATCACAGCCAGGGGCAGCATGCCCCATTACAGGCAGGGACAGCATGCCCCATTACAGTCAGGGACAGCATATCCTATTACAGCCATGGACAGCATGCCCCATTACAGTCAGGGACAGCATATCCTATTACAGCCATGGACAGCATGTCCCATTACAGTCAGGGACAGCATATCCTATTACAGCCAGGGCCAGCATGCTCCATTACAGCCAGGGCCAGCATGCCCCATCACAGCCATGGGCAGCATGCCCCATTACAGCCATGGGCAGCATGCCCCATTACAGCCAGGGACAGCATGCCCCATCACAGCCAGGGACAGCGTGCCCCATTACAGCCAGGGACAGTTTACCCCATTACGGCCAGGGACAGCATGCCCCATTACAGCCATGGACAGCATGTCCCATCACAGCCATGGACAGCATGCCCCATTACAGCCATGGACAGCATGCCCCATTACAGCCATGGACAGCATGTCCCATCACAGCCATGGACAGCATGTCCCATCACAGCCATGGGCAGCATGTCCCATTACAGTCAGGGACAGCATATCCTATTACAGCCAGGGACAGCATGCCCCATTACAGCCAGGGACAGCATGCCCCATTACAGCCATGGACAGCATGCCCCATTACAGCCATGGACAGCATGCCCCATTACAGCCAGGGACAGCATGCCCCATTACAGCCATGGACAGCATGCCCCATTACAGCCATGGACAGCATGTCCCATCACAGCCATGGGCAGCATGTCCCATTACAGTCAGGGACAGCATGTCCCATCACAGCCAGGGACAGCATGCCCCATTACAGGCAGGGACAGCATGCCCCATTACAGCCAGTGGGCAGCATGCCCCATTACAGCCAGGGACAGCATGCCCCATTACAGCCAGGGACAGCATGCCCCATTACAGCCAGTGGGCAGCATGCCCCATTACAGCCAGGGACAGCATGCCCCATTACAGCCAGGGACAGCATGTCCCATTACAGTCAGGGACAGCATGCTCCATTACAGCCAGGGCCAGCATGCCCCATTACAGCCAGTGGGCAGCATGCCCCATTACAGCCAGGGACAGCATGCCCCATTACAGCCAGGGACAGCATGCCCCATTACAGCCAGAGACAGCATGCCCCATTACAGCCATGGGCAGCATGCTCCATTACAGCCAGGGACAGCATGCCCCATTACAGCCATGGGCAGCATGCTCCATTACAGTCAGGGACAGCATGCTCCATTACAGCCAGGGCCAGCATGCCCCATTACAGCCAGTGGGCAGCATGCCCCATTACAGCCAGGGACAGCATGCCCCATTACAGCCAGGGACAGCATGCCCCATTACAGCCAGAGACAGCATGCCCCATTACAGCCATGGGCAGCATGCTCCATTACAGCCAGGGACAGCATGCCCCATTACAGCCATGGGCAGCATGCTCCATTACAGTCAGGGACAGCATGCTCCATTACAGCCAGGGCCAGCATGCCCCATTACAGCCAGTGGGCAGCATGCCCCATTACAGCCAGGGACAGCATGCCCCATTACAGCCATGGACAGCATGTCCCATCACAGCCATGGGCAGCATGTCCCATTACAGTCAGGGACAGCATGCCCCATTACAGCCAGGGACAGCATGCCCCATTACAGCCAGAGACAGCATGCCCCATTACAGCCATGGGCAGCATGCTCCATTACAGCCAGGGACAGCATGCCCCATTACAGCCAGGGACAGCATGCCCCATCACAGCCATGGGCAGCATGCCCCATTACAGCCATGGACAGCATGCCCCATCATAGCCAGGGACAGCATGCCCCATCACAGCCATGGGCAGCATGCCCCATTACAGCCATGGGCAGCATGCCCCATCACAGCCATGGGCAGCATGCCCCATTACAGCCAGGGACAGCATGCCCCATCACAGCCATGGGCAGCATGCCCCATTACAGCCATGGGCAGCATGCCACATTACACCCAGGGGCAGCATGCCCCATTACAGCCATGGACAGCATGCCCCATTACAGACAGGGACAGCATGCCCCATTACAGCCAGGGACAGCATGCCCCATCACAGCCATGGGCAGCATGCCCCATCACAGCCATGGGCAGCATGCCCCATTACAGCCATGGACAGCATGCCCCATTACAGCCATGGGCAGCATGCCCCATTACAGCCATGGAAAGCATGCCCCATTACAGCCATGGACAGCATGTCCCATCACAGCCATGGGCAGCATGTCCCATTACAGCCAGGGACAGCATGCCCCATCACAGTCAGCATGCAACATCTCCCCCCCACCTGTGACCTTAACAGCTGCCGGCTTCTTGCCCTGCCACTGTTGTTGCCACCACAGACACACACATACATATACACACACAATCATCTTACCTCCCGCCGCCACGTCCGCTGCCTCTCACATGTTCCCAGTGCCTCTGCTGCTGCAGGTGATCCTGCCACCACCCGCCTCTGCTGCTGCAGGTGATCCTGCCACCACCCGCCTCTGCTGCTGCAGGTGTTCCTGCCACCACCCGCCTCTGCTGCTGCAGGTGATCCTGCCACCACCCGCCTCTGCTGCTGCAGGTGTTCCTGCCACCACCCGCCTCTGCTGCTGCAGGTGATCCTGCCACCACCCGCCTTTGCTGCTGCAGGTGTTCCTGCCACCACCCGCCTCTGCTGCTGCAGGTGATCCTGCCACCACCCGCCTCTGCTCCTGCAGGTGACCCTGCCACCACCCGCCTCTGCTGCTGCAGCTGTTCCTGCCACCACCCGCCTCTGCTGCTGCAGGTGATCCTGCCACCACCCGCCTCTGCTGCTGCAGGTGACCCTGCCACCACCCGCCTCTGCTGCTGCAGCTGTTCCTGCCACCACCCGCCTCTGCTGCTGCAGGTGATCCTGCCACCACCCGCCTCTGCTGCTGCAGGTGATCCTGCCACCACCCGCCTCTGCTGCTGCAGGTGATCCTGCCACCACCCGCCTCTGCTGCTGCAGGTGATCCTGCCACCACCCGCCTCTGCTCCTGCAGGTGACCCTGCCACCACCCGCCTCTGCTGCTGCAGCTGTTCCTGCCACCACCCGCCTCTGCTGCTGCAGGTGATCCTGCCACCACCCGCCTCTGCTGCTGCAGGTGATCCTGCCACCACCCGCCTCTGCTGCTGCAGGTGATCCTGCCACCACCCCCCTCTGCTGCTGCAGGTGACCCTGCCACCACCCGCCTCTGCTGCTGCAGGTGTTCCTGCCACCACCCGCCTCTGCTGCTGCAGCTGTTCCTGCCACCACCCGCCTCTGCTGCTGCAGGTGATCCTGCCACCACCCGCCTCTGCTGCTGCAGGTGATCCTGCCACCACCCGCCTCTGCTGCTGCAGGTGATCCTGCCACCACCTGCCTCTGCTGCGACACACGTCTCAGAGCTAGCACTGGTTCAGGGCTGTGAAGGGGCTTTTTTTTCAGTTTTCTTTTATCTCTGTAGTATCTTGTTTGTAATTGTCTAGGGATGCACTGTTTGTTTTATCCTGTCTGTAGTAAAATATAAAAGGCTAAGCCAAAAGAGGCAAGTTCTGGGAAACCAAAGTGTTTTGCTCTTCACAGCTGTTGCAATGGTGTAATGGTTATGAGTTCAGGACCTGGGCAACACTTTCAAAGGCACAAACACAAACCTAGATTGCCAGATCATATCAGAAGGATGTTCCCTTACTTCCATTAATACAGTAAAGAAGGTCCTAGCACAGTCTAGTCAGTGGAGTATTCTGGCATCTTTCCTACCAGCTTCCCTACAGCAATACTCGGATGAGTGCTATAACTGATCATGGGTAAAAGTTTTACTGTTTTTTTTATACCGACCAGGGACGGCACCAGCACAAGGCATACCTGGGCAATTGCCAGGGGCCCTGGCATCTTCAGGGGCCCACTGAGGCTCATACTTGGCTATGGTATTATTTTACAGCGGACCCGAATCACCGAGTGCCAGGTATTGTGTGCAGACCTGTTCATGGCTGGCTCAGCAACATGGGATGATCAGCAACATTGGAGATGGCGGCATTGAATGGAGGGCAATTGATGGAAGCTCAGAAGGTGGTGAGAACCAGGTGACAACTGACAGCAATGATGGAGTCTTTAGTGGCAGTGGAGAAAGCAGTAAGGACTGGAGGGTGCTTGGTGGCAGTAGAGAATATAACAAGGACTAGAGGATGATTGGTGGCTATAGGGAAGGCAGTACTGGAGGGCAATGAGCAGCATTTGTGGCAGCAGAGCTAAAAGGTTACAACATGTGACACACTACTTTGGGGCCCACTAAGACTCTCCTGTCCAAGGGCCCCCAAAAACCTAGAGCCGGCCCTGAACTGGACCAACAGCCTGGCATAGTTGGAAAAGAAAGGTTCTTCTTGGAGCTTCCTCTCCCAGCATCTCAGCCATGCTGCTGTCTGGATTCAACTGACATAACGACAATGCACAGTAACAGGAAGCCCAGCCTTCAGCACTTCCTGTTTGTAGGTGGCCTGCAAATGCACGAGCTAAAGCAAGAGTTAGAAAAAGGTAAATTAATTTTTATGTGTAGCAATCTAAATTGCCCCGGGGAGGGATACATATGAGCATTGTTTGTTGGGTAGGTCTTGTTTAAGTCATTTTTGACTGTTGGTCTGCTTTAACAAGTAGTAGCAAATTATTTTTATGTGTTGAGACAACTGGGGAATTAGTTATATTCAATTTCACAACCCTTAAACTGTGTCCTTTAGAACACAATTCTCTGGTGTGTCACAAAAAAAATATATAAAGTTAGCGACTTTGCAGTAATTGCCTGTCTGTAGATTTTAATCAGTCTAATGCCTGATGCATCGGGCCCAACATTCACTGGCATAGAGCCATAGCCTACCCTGAAATTTACATGAACCAGCTTCAATTACCAGCAATTTGCATATTCATTGTGGGTTGTAATAGTCATTCCTCTTTATAACTGTCTTCCATGGCACTAATGTTTAATTTATCACAATTAAAGGGATTTCATTTTCAGTGGAAGCTTGGGATGTTTATACAGTAAATCAGTGGTTAACTAGCCACAGTTCATTAGCTTTAATTTAAAACAAAAAGGAATGACTGAGAAACCTCCCAGCAGGAGAATAAAACAATATACTAAAGTGCTTTTATAGGTTCTAACAACTGAGCAAGGCTGCCAGAGCTGCACGCACACATGCTTCACTGTTCTGCTACTAACTTACTACCAGGACTGGATCCTCCAGGGACCCCAAATAAGGCTGAGGAGGGGACAATAATTCAAAAAGGATTTTTTTTAAATAAAGATCTTAACCCAAAAGAAAAGTTCCCAAACTGTATGTTGAAACAATTTTGGATGTAATTCAGACTTGTACATATCATTAAAGTGGACCAACACCCAGGATTTTGACTATCCTGGGTCTTGGTCCACTTCGGTGGGGCACCTCCGATCGGGGTGCCCCGCTGTGTGAAACCCCCCCTAACCCCCCCGAAAAACTCACCTCTCCCCGCTCCCAGCGGCGAGGTACAAGAGAAGATCTTGAACGTCTAAGCGGCGGCGGCCGCCGCCGCCTCCCTCGCGTCACTTTGAAAGCGCGCGCCCCCGATCCCGATCCCGATCTCGGATGTCCCGCGGGGTGGGGGGTGATCGGCCCGGGAATCTTATAGATTCCCGGGCCGATCACCCGTGGGTGTTGGTCCACTTTAAAAGTGAACCTAAGACTACACAGTCCCTGAACTAGGCAGTGAGGGGCATCTCGCACCCCAAATTTTAAAGGCTGAAACCTGGTCCACTGTTCATTCCAGACACCGAAACTCACTGGCCACCAGCGGTAACATGGGGTCTGCAAAGCCGCATGGGATTGCGGAATACATTTAGTAATGAGAATAGGGGACTGGCCCCTGGTGCCGATATAAGGGTTGTTTCAAAGCCCCTTTCTCGACAATTTTTTGCATGAAAATTTCTGTGCTCGTCCATTTTTCCCCTTCGTCTGATTCACCGGATCCTTTTTTCAGCTAGAATTTTTATTATGTGAAATGTTTTCATTTTTGCATGATTTTTCATTTGGCAGCAAGGCCTCCAAAAAAGCAATTCGGGGAGGCCGATTCATTAATAGCGCCAGGTAGCGACAGATGAGAGACAGTAGCGTTATTTTCACAGCGCACGCTAGTATTCGCTGTGCTTGGCCGTTGTTCAGCTGTTGACAGCGACTCAGTCGGTGTGCGGTAATGTTGAATAAGGGGCTAGGAGTCGCTGTTTGACAGGTTCCGCGCTGTATGGGAGCGCATGACAGCGAATGGCCATAGCGAACGGCTCCCAGCATATTCATTAACAAATCACGCTCAAAAAATTCTCGCGCTGTGAAATGCATGTTTAAACCCCAGAGCGCTGGCGGCGATGGGTTAAAAGTAGTTTTTTAACCCCCAAACAACCATATTTTTTGAAGAAAAAAAAAAACATGTTTTTCAAAACTTTTTGTAATATGAATACATTAATATCAGACCTGTAATATCAATTCTGCACAATTTTTTTTTTAACCTTAAAAAAAATATCTAACATTTCAGAAGTGGTTACAGAATTTTTGACATTTAGAAAAAAAAAAAAAACATTAATATCAATTAATTATGAATATTTAAAGATTGCTCCATTGAAATGCATTGGAGAGCGCCAGGTAGCGAGAGGTTATACCTGTCGCTGTTCAAGGTCGCTCGCTGGCGCTGTGGGGTGAGGCTGGGATAATGATGAATAATTCGCTATCTGGCGCTCTGTCAGTCGCTAAGCAGGATCGGCTTGATAAATGTGTGATTGCGGAGGGGAGCCGGCGTACTCGTGGCGGTGACCGTCATTACCGTTCGCTCACCATTCGCTACCTGGCGCTATCCCTTGTTAAATAAGGGCCTATGAGTGCTCACCTGTAGAATTGTTTTTGTTCTTGCATGGCATGGCCCGCTTCGGTATTCATAACAGTTGGGTTATTCTGCCACAAGGTGGCGCAGTGGTACTGCAGAAAGCTGTGGCATGTCCCGGCTCCCTATAAAAACGGGCTTAACCATAGAGTTCCCCAGCGTAGACAAGCAGT
The DNA here is from genome assembly GCA_027917425.1 of Gastrophryne carolinensis. NCBI lineage: Eukaryota > Metazoa > Chordata > Amphibia > Anura > Microhylidae > Gastrophryne > Gastrophryne carolinensis. The sequence goes on from CM051236.1 coordinate 45,152,829, forward strand.
GAGACAAGAAGCCGGGAGAGAATAAAGTAAAAAATGTGAAAAAGGTAAAAAAAATCCAATTAAATTGGAACAATCACCATAAAGAGACAACCAAGAATAACTATAACAAGGGTGGGGCGAAGAACAAAAACAATTCTACAGGTGAGTACTCACAGAATAGCTTTTTTCTATATTGCATGGCACGGCCCGCTTCGGTATTCATAACAATTGGGACTTTCAAAAGCAGTGTCCAAAGTAGGGTGGGATCCCCAAAGAGTAACGGCCAGTAGTTCAAGTCACTACCGCCTGAAGCACCTTGCGGCCAAAAGCAGCATCCACTGAGGCCTTAACATCAGCCTTGTAAAACTTTGAAAAAGTATGAACAGAGGACCAAGTAACGGCCTTGCAAACTTGTTCAACAGAAGCTTGGTGCTGAAAAGCCCAAGAGGCACCAATAGCACGAGTGGAATGAGCAGTAATCCTAAAGGGAGGTTCCTTTCCCTTAGCAGAATAGGCTTGAACCACCGCCTGACGGATCTACTTGCTGATAGTGGATTTAGCCGGAGGCAAACCCTTTCTAGGTCCAGAAGTGAGAACAAAAACAGCATCAGACTTCCTGAAAGGCTCAGTAGCGACCAAATAAAATTTCAGAGCCCTGACCACATCCAGAGAATGCAGAGTCCGCTCCTTGGAATTAGCAGGATTAGGACACAATGAAGGCAAGACAATGTCCTGATTGAGATGAAAGGCAGACACAACCTTTGGCAGGAAATTCGGCTTAAGCCGGAACACCACCTTATCCTGATGTTTCTCAAAATAAGGAGGTTTGATGGAAAGAGCCGCTAGCTCAGAAACTCGCCTTACAGAAGTGATAGCCACCAGAAAGGCTACCTTAAGAGTCAAAATAGACAAGGCAGCCTCACGGATAGGCTCAAAGGCAGGCCCTTGCAGAGCAGACAACACCAGATTCAAAACCCAGACTGGTAGCAAAGGCTTACGGGGTGGACGCACATGAGAAACACCCTGAAAAAAGGTTTTAACCAACCAGTGATTGGCAAAAGATCTTTGGAAAAAAATTGCGGAGGTTTCAGCAGCCAAGCCGTTAAAGCCGGAGTTTGTAAATTGGGATGGCGTAGCTGCCCCTGGGTGAGAAGATTGGATCCTTGGGCAAGATGTGCCGGCCTACTGCCAACCGCACGACGTCTGCAAACCAAACTCCTCTTGGCCAACAAGGGGCCACCAGTATGGCTCCTGGGCTATCTTGACCCTGCCCAGGAGAGGAAACGGAGGGAACACATAGAAACTCCATCCAAGGTATTGCCAAGGCATCCGTGGCGAAGGCCAGAGGATCCTGAGACAGAGAGACAAATCTGGGAAGTTTGTGATTGTGACGGGACGCAAGCAGGTCCACATCCCGCTAACCCCAGCGGTGACAGAGGGAGAGAAACACCCGGTTGCTGAGAGACCACTCCCCCAGACGAGACGTCCCCCTGCTCAGGGAGTCCGCCACCTGGTTCTGCACCTCTGGGATGTAGACTGCTGAGATGCAGGAACATGCTGTTCCACCCAAGACAGATTTAGGGACACTTCCTTGAAGAGAATAAAATTCAAGGAGACTCCAAGTTAATTCATCACGAGCGCTGCCATTACATATGTATGGCGTCCCTTTAACCAACTTTGACCCATATCTAAATACACAAACCCACACAGTTACTTAAGGGCACTGGCACGATATATCCATGTAGTAAATTACACTACAGAACAGTATACAAACTCTAAATCTTTATTGAAAAATATTGCACTCACAAAAAACAGCACACACAGGAAAATGTAATGTACTAAAAAATCACAACGTTGTGATGTTAAAAATTAGGGCCCCCCCCCCCCCCCCCATGCACATGCATCAACACCTCACAGAAGCATCCACCAACAAACCACCACTAACCACCTAAAGCCAATCACCTAATGTGATCAATTGAACTTGCTGAAGCTTCAACGTTGGGCGCCAAAACCAGGGATAATGCTCCTCAAATTGTGTCCTGTACTCAACATACAGACCTGCTGGTCATAAATTAGACAGCCAGCGACATAGTCCAAAAGCATTCAAAGGCTACAGCTTCATATACGCAGGCATATGTTTCCACTGGCGACCATATAGAGTAATACGCTGTCCCCTGTCATGAATGCATAACTTAGTTGTCCCTCTGATTGTCAGGCATATCAGCGCTAGCCATTTGTCTCTTCTTCATTTATATATAGAACGCATGTCCCTCTATTGATTTCCACAGGCATAGGGCAAGGCAAAACAGCACTAGATATGTATGCTGCATGCTGTATAGATGCAGTGCAGAGGCTCATCTCACTCCACACCTACTCCAGGGGAGATTACACAGTCCGCAGGGCCAGCACAGATAGACGCACAGTGCAGTCAAGTTGTGTATTAGGATTAGTAACTCACGCTTCCATAGCCAACATTATTACTCCTACTCGGCCACTTCACTGCATCCGGGAGCACACCTCTTTGCGCATGCGTCATACCTTATTCGTCAGTGCTATTGCCGCCGCATATTGCCTTTAAACAATGCTGTGTGTTGATGTACACTGGCACATGGGAGCGGACGTCCTCGCTACAGTCAGGCGCTCCTACAAACGCAAGCCAAGGCATGGCAGACCGGCAGAATGTAGTGGAGGGACACGAGGTGAAGTGGGGCCACCCTCGTCCGACGCGCGTTTCGCCCCGCCCACGGGGCTTCGTCAGGGTGACGTGTAGCCAATGGGATGCCGCTTTTCTTGGGCTAAACTCCGCCCATGTCTGCATCACAATATCATCTCAGAATCGAAGAGGTGAGGCCTCCCTGATTCACGGCGGCATCTGCGCAGCCGCCACTACCTTCCAAGGCCCGGTATTACCATCAATATCCCAACCACCTCTCCAATAGCTGCTATTCAATCCGAGCTTCATTCATTCTCACTTCTCATCACTGACAACCCATTCATCAGCACAGCAGGGACTCAATTGACTACCATTTATGTATTAACAAGAGGATATCTGTTTTTATGTATACCCAAAAATTTATTATGCAGCCGGCACTCCCAGAGTTCATATAGAGCTCTGTACCCACTTGTCCCTATGATATAGGTATCTATTATACAGCTAACACTACACAGATTTTTATATCACTCAATATCCCTAAGGCCACTCAAGTTTAGAAGGAACAACAGAGGGAACCAAGAGAATAGAAGGAGTTATATGGGGATTTTTTAAAGAAAGAATCCAAAATAAAAATATATATAATCATTGGGAATACTCTCACCACAAAAAAAAGGAAAAAACAATACAATACAAAACAAGAAAGGGAGGAACGAGAGAACAGAGAAAAAGAGAAAAGGAGTACAGCACACAATTTGAAGAGCATTATCCCTGGTTTTGGCACCCAACGTTGAAGCTTCAGCAAGTTCAATTGATCACATTAGGTGATTGGCTTTAGGTGGTTAGTGGTGGTTTGTTTGTGGATGCTTCTGTGAGGTGTTGATGCATGTGCATGGGGGGGCCCCCAAATTTTTAACATCACAATGTTGTGATTTTTTAGTACATTAAATTTTCCTGTGTGTGCTGTTTTTTGTGAGTGCAATATTTTTCAATAAAGATTTAGAGTTTGTATACTGTTCTGTAGTGTAATTTACTACATGGATATATCGAGCCAGTGCCCTTAAGTAACCGTGTGGGTTTGTGTATTTAGATACACTTCCTTGAAGGCTTGCTTGCTCCGAGTCCCTCCCTGATGATTGAGGTAGGCCACCACTGTCTGATTGTCTGAGCGGATCTGAACAGCCCGACCCCAAAGGTGAGTGGATAGGCAAGAAGGAAACAACCTGATTGCCCTCAGTTCCAGGACGTTGATGGAAGCATGGGCCTCTTGTGGGCCCCACCGACCCTGGAACCTCAGGGACTTCCAGAAGCCTCCCCAGCCGGTCAGACTGGCATCCGTGGTGACCAATTCCAAGCACGGGGGCAGGAAGGACTTGCCTCCCAGAAGGTTCCTTGAGTCCAGCCACCACGAAAGAGACTGTCTGGCCAGGGGAGACAGAACAAATTCCTGATCCAGGGACACAGGGTCCCGATCCCAAACTGACAAGAGGTGCAACTGAAGAGGTCTCATGTGAAAATGAGCAAAGGGGACTGCCTTGAAGCAGGACACCATCAGGCCCACCAACTGCATCCCCTGATGGATGGAGGGATGAGGACACGACAGCAGAGCCCGAGCCTGCAGCTGAAGACCCTCCACCTTCTGCTGAGGAAGGAACACCTTGACCTGAGAGGTATCCAGAGTCATGCCCAGAAAGGTCCTCACCAATGACGGGGACAGAGAAGACTTTGGATAGTTGATCACCCAGCCGAAAGACTCCAGAGTGGATGTCACCATTTGAGTGTCCCGCTCGGCCTGAGGAAAAGACTCAGGATGTCGTCCAGGTAAGGAATGATGTGGATGCCCTGGTTCCTTAGCAGAGCCATCACTCCCGCCAGCACCTTGGTGAACACCCGAGGTGCCGAGGTGATACCGAAGGGTAGAGCCACAAACTGGTAATGCTGATCCTGCAGCTCGAACCTTAGAAATCTCTGATGACCTGGGAAGATAGGCACATGAAGATAAGCATCCTTGATGTCCACAGTGGTCATGAAGTAGCTCGGGCGAAGGGTACTGACAGCAGAGTGCAGCGTCTCCATGCAAAAATGCTTGAATCTGACAAATTTGTTGAGGCCTTTCAGATCCAGAATGGGCCTCAGAGAGCCATCCTTTTTGGGAACCGTGAAAAGATTGGAATAGTACCCCTGACCTCTATCTTGATGAGGCACCAAACAAATGACTCCGGACTCTAACAGGCAATGAACCGCCAGAAGCAACCCTTGAGGGGACAGGGGGTTTAAAGACATCTGGGATCTGATGAATCTTGGGGGGGGGGCCAGGCTGCAAACTCTATGTTGTAACCGGAGGACACTACCTCCTGAATCCACCGGTCTGAGACGTGAAGCCTCCAGACGTGAGCAAAGAGCCGAAGCCTGAGGGGGCTTGGGAGAGGGTTTGGGCTTAGGATTCCAGGAGAGACCGGGACAACCACGGGTTGTGCCACGGCAAGAATCTCTGCGACCCTCTGGGAATGCGAAAGGAAGGGAGGGGGCAGAGGACCCCCGAAAGGGCAGAGACTGTCTCCTATGCTGAGGCAGCCTCCCATCCTTGGCTAGAACATCAAGACGTTCCCCAAATAGCCGCAGCCCCATGAAGGGGAGGCCAGTGAGAGCTTTCTTAGCCGCAGCGTCAGCTGCCCACTGGCGCAACAAGACAGAGCGGCGCATAGCCACCAGGAGCGCAGAGGTTCTACCACACAGCCGCACAGCATCATCCATAGCAGTAAGGATAAAGGCCACAAAATCAGAGCAATGTAAGAGAGTCCTATATTTCTCCCCCACACTACCAGCTGTTGCGCCATCAATGAGACGCTTGAGCAGCTTCCTAAGGGCAATAGCAGTAATGGCGGCAGCACATACGGGGCGCAAGCCAGCCCCCACACAAGTAAAAGCATGGCAGGCCATTTGATCCATGCGCTGGTCCTCACCGTCCCTCAGAGTGGTAGTGTCAGGGGAAGGCATGACCGAAGTATTGGACAAGCCTAGCACGGGAGCATCCACTTCAGGGGGAAATGGCCACCTCTTAACAAGATCAACAGGAAAGGGTTACCTTTTATCCAAACCCTTGGGCACAGCAGGCAACTTGTTAGGACGTTCCCATTCTTTAAGCACCAAGGTGGTAAAATGTTCCTGCTCAGGGAACTCTAGACGCTGTTTACCAGGGCGAAAAAGCTCCCCCTGCTTTCTTTTAGCTACCTCAGGGGCAGCAATGTGCAAAATTTCAAAGATATGTGAAAGCAGATTAACAGTGTCCTCAGGGTACCATGATTCCTCTCCGGACGCAGACCCAGGGTCCCTATCGCAACCCTCCTGCTGGTTCCCAGAGGAGTCAGAATCCTGGGAGAGCTCCCCCATCTCAAGTGGGTGACAGTCACCAAGCTCATCAGTCCCCACATACATCTCAGTAAGGGGAGCGGGCCTGGGATCCAGGTGTCTCTTCTTGCCAGAGGCCTTCCTAGGAGCATTCCTGGCAAGCTGCTTTTAATGTTAGCCACCCACAGAGCCAAATCAGAATGTGACTCCCTGCCAACATTCCCCTCACTGAGGCTCAACTGCAGGAGCGGGGGAGTAGGTGAAGAAAAATAAGGGGACACAGTCCCCAAACTACTTACTCCCTCAGAAGCCAGGACAGAAACTCTGCATCCCTATTAGGCTCACCATAAAGCCTATGGCCGGCTACCCATTGTGTTACAGGGTCTGCGGCTTGGAGCTGCGCTCCAGGAACAATTGACCCTAGTGCTCTTCTACCTTCACCCGATCTGTCAGCCGAGGCTGGGAGGCAGTAAGGGTCCAGAAACAGGGCTGCAGGCTTGGTTGCCCTGCTCACCTGCGCAAGAGAGAGAGACATCTTCTAACTTCGCAGTTCCACTGCAGAGGAAACACTGGGGAACTCTATGGTTAAGCCCGTTTTTATAGGGAGTTGGGACATGCCACAGCTTTCTGCAGTACCACTGCGCCACCTTGTGGTGGAATAACCCAACTGTTATGAATACAGAAGCGGGCCGTGCCATGCAATAAAGAAAAAACGGCTCTGAATCAACCCTATAGTATTGAAGACCTGGTCAGCACTGCCTCCTGTTAATCTAGTTTCTTCCTCTATCTTTGGATCTTGTGTACTTTTCATAAGTAAATCAGAAGCAATTATGCCAGTGATCCCCAACCATTGGATTGGTATATGCAGTCCTGGACACACCTGCCCAGCCAACTGCATTAGCTGCCATTGGTCACCTTGGTCAAGCATCTCTATGGATATCCACAAAATTTGCAGATCTTATTATTTGCTTTTATGGTAACAATTTGCATCATGGTTCTGCAGTTTCCCACATCTTCCCGGTATTGCATATTTGCTTTTCACCTCTGTGCCAGGAAGGATAGTGGACCACATCAATACTTAACCAACCTCTCCTGCAACCTGAGCTCAAGAAGGACCTTACATTCTGGGATGCCCCTGGGCAAAGGAACAAATCCCGGGATAGTCAAAATCCTAGCTTTTGTTCCACTTTTGCCATAGCTCTAACCTAATTATTGGATAGTAGTATTATGTAGCCACCTCTCTTTATTTTATTTGCTTATACCTTTTAGCCCCTTAACCCATTTTCCACGGGGTCTCATAAAGTGAAGCACATATTCATTACCCCTTAATATGTCATTTACACTCGCAGCAACAAACAGCAGGTTGTATATATTTTGTGAACTATAATGAGATTTTCGCAGTTGCAACAAGCAACACTCGATTGCTAAGTTAATAAACATAATTAACAATGTAACAGTCATCATCAGTGCAGAGAAATTGTAAATCGTAATGAGAAATTCCAACCTATTGCTGGTTATATAAGTTCCACAATAAGTACTAATTAATCCTAGCTGTCATCTGTAATGTTGTGGGGCGAAACTGAATCACATGGTTCAAGTTTGTACTGAATTTTGCGAAACCCAAACACGGACTTCGGTCACAAGTCAGTATTCTAGTTCGGAGTTCAGACTGAACCCAGAAAATGAGTCATGAGCAGCCCAGCAACTAACTTAACCTAAAGTGTACAAGTCAGTACAACTTACCTGAGCCCCGCTATCCCGTTGCCGGTCTGCATTCTTTCCGCTGTGAAATAGGCTACGTCCGGGGTTTCAGAAAGATGGCCGCTGATCTCATGAGTGAGGACACTAGTACTGCTAGCTGCTTCCAATGTCCTAGCTCACTGGATTGACGACCGTTTTTCTGAAGCCCCAGCCGTAGGCTATTTGACAGCACAAAGAACGCCAACTGCTGATGAGATTGCGGGGCTTCCATTTCCTGCTGCACACTCTGCATTAGTTTAAACCACCTCCCACACACCCCCACCATAGGAGTGGGGGGGCAGAGGAGCCCCCAGAGGCAGAATCACCCCCCAAAGTTTGGGTCCCCATTGATTTCAATGGGGACTGGCTTAGGATTCGTCTCAAGTTTAGGTACCCAAACCAAACTTTTGTTCAAAGTTCAGCCGAACTTGCGGAACCCAAACCTCGAGGGGTTCACCCTACACTGGTCTGCTAAACTAGTCTGCTAAAATAGGTTAATCTAGACAACTTTTACAGTATATGAGGATTTTTCCCCCATCACGACAGGCTCTCTTAATGATGGTGCATACAGCAAAACATATAATTCCTGATCTCCCTGACTAATAGACGACCTACAATATTTGTTGTCGAACTAGAGCCAATCATCTCAATAATGGCATCATCATTCTGCTACCATCTGAAAAAATACATTTTTCAAAAGTATACTATATAGTATATACTATATACTTTATATTGCCTATGCTGTAAATGCCAATAAAGCAAATGACCCCTCCCCCACACCACCCATTCTATCCTATGTTCTAGTGTATGTATATACTGTATATATATATACCGTATTTTTCGCCCTATAAGACACACTTATTTTTCCCCAAAAGTGGGGGAAAAATGTCTGTGCGCCTTATCGGGTGAATGCAAAAAAAACTCACCCGTTCCTGGCGCTCCCACGTTGCCTGTCACACTGCGGGAGACCAGAGGAGCGGCGGGGGCTCTGTCCCGGCCCCGCCGCTGCGATCGCTGTCTTTTACCGACAGCGATGACAGTGGCGGGGCCAGAGACAGCGCCCCCGCCGCTCCTCCATCTGCTGCCTCTACCGCCTTGGGCACATGCTAGCACCCGGGTCAGGGCAGCGGGTGGGCGCGGCCTGCACCAAGTCGGTGCAGGCCACGCCCACCTACTGCCCTGACCTGGGTGCTCGCATGTGCCCAGGAAGAAGCAGCAGGCGGAGGAGCTGCAGGCGCTGTCTCTGGGCCCGCCGCTGTCATCGCTGCCGGTAAAAGACAGCGATCGTAGCTGCGGGGCCGGGACAGAGCCCCCACTGCTGCTTCTTACTGCCCGTCTCCGTGAATAGGGTGGGGCGTGGCCTGCGCTGACGTCAGCGGACAGGTGAGTTTTACTTTTTTTTTTCTTTTTAGTTATGCCGACTGGGGGGAGAGGGGGAAGCCACACAGCCAATCCGAAGGGGATGAGGGGGATGCCACACAGCCAATACTAATGGGGGGGATGCCACACAGCCAATACTAATGGGGGGAGGGGGATGCCACACAGCCAATACTAATGGGGGGAGGGGGATGCCACACAGCCAATACTAAAGGGGGAGGGGGATGTCACACAGCCAATACTAATGGGGGGAGGGGGATGCCACACAGCCTATACTAATGGGGGGAGGGGATGCCACACAGCCAATACTAATGGGGGGAGGGGATGCCACACAGCCTATACTAATGGAGGGAAGGGATGCCACACAGCCAATCCTAAGGGGATGAGGGGTATGCCACACAGCTAATCCTAAGGGGATGAGGGGGATGCCACACAGTCAATACTAATGGGGGGAGGGGGATGCCACACAACCAATACTAATGGGGGAAGGGGATGCCACAAAGCCAATACTAATGGGGGGAGGGGATGCCACACAGCCTATACTAATGGGGGGAGGGGGATGCCACACAGTCTATACTAATGGGGGGAGGGGGATGCCACACAGCCAATACTAATGGGGGGATGCCACACAGCCAATACTAATGGGGGGGATGCCACACAGCCAATACTAATGGGCAGAGGGGGATGCCACACAGCCAATACTAATAGGGGGAGGGGACGCCACACAGCCTATACTAATGGGGGGAGGGGGATGTCACACAGTCTATATTAATGGGGGGAGGGGGATGTCACACAGCCTATACTAATCGGGGGAGGGGATGCCACACAGCCTATACTAATCGGGGGAGGGGATGCCACACAGCCTATACTAATGGGGGGGGGGGATGCCACACAGCCAATACTAATGGGGGGGGGATGCCACACAGCCTATACTAATGGGGGGGGGGATGCCACACAGCCAATACTAATGGGGGGAGGGGGATGCCACACAGCCTATACTAATGGGGGGGGGGATGCCACACAGCCAATACTAATGGGGGGAGGGGATGCCACACAGCCTATACTAATGGGGGGGGGATGCCACACAGCCAATACTAATGGGGGGAGGGGGATGCGACACAGCCAATACTATTGAGGGGAGGGGGATGCCACACAGCCTATACTAAGAGGGGGGGTACACTGCCTATATGGGGAATAGGAGGGGGGAATGCCACACTGCTTATGATAATGGGGTGCACACTGCCTATATGGGAATGGGAGGGGGGATGCCACACTGGGTATATGGGGAATGGGAGGGGGTGAATGCCACACTGCCTATATGGGGAATGGGATGGGGGCATGCTACACTGCCTATGGAATGGGGGCATTCCACACTGCCTATGGTAATGGTATGGGGGAATGCCACACTGTCTGTAATGGTGCGTTTTTGGTTTAAAATATTTTTTTTCTTATTTTCCTCCCCCAAATCCTAGGTGCGTCTTATGGGCAGGTGCGTCTTATAGGACGAAAATACGGGGGGGGGGTGTATATATATATATATATATATATATATATATATTGTGGTAAAGTGTGTGGAGAAGTCCTGGATGGAGTATATTTTTCCCCTACAATGCTGTATAGAGCACGATCCATGCCAGGATTTCAGAACCCTGGTCACATTCCCCACTCCTAGGTTTCTTCTGATCTCAGGCCTTGCACACCTGGTTAGATTGATTTCAGGAAGGAGCCTGAATAAAAGGCTCCCACTGAGCCAGTCATTTGTCTTTGATCAGCCTGATGGAGGGAGCTCAGGCTGAACTGCATGTTGTGTGAATAACAATACTGGACTATTAAGCCGGAGGACTTGGCTTCTGCGCCCCACTCTTGGACCGTTGGGGGTGAGGAGCGGCGGGCTGGTTTGCACTGCAATCTGGATTGGACTTTCTTTTGACCCACAGCTTGCTGGAATCCCCAGCCCTGGATTTACCTTTATTTGGTGATGTAACCATTTGTTTAGATTTTCTGCATTGACGCTGCAACCTTGAATACTTTCATTTTTCTGCAATAAACCTGCTTTGCCGAGAGAGAACTGTTGTCTGTGTCACTTCCGTTCGCCCCCAATATCGCAATATATATATATATATTATTTAATTCCTGTACATGTCGCTCATATGTGTATATTCCACTTTTGTATATATAAAATTCCGTATGGATAGTTGCCACGAATTTGACCAGTAAAAGAACTTTAAGCCTTTTTAAATACAAGAGACTTTGTCATGTGCAAATGCACAATAGCTTTACTTTGGCATGCCAGTCTTTATAGGTCATCAGATTTGTATGGCTTTTATTAATTTAAATCACATTGTCTCCTTATCTGTTTTGGGAATTAAAATGATAAGATAACTCCAACAACATTTTCTGTTCCTCAGCACCTACAGTAAGTGTTCTGGGTGTTTCAAAGTCAAATGAAAACTTCAGGATTCTTCTGCGAGTTTTGTTCTTATGTAACATATATAAGAGGTAGTCAATAATTTATCTATGAATATATATATATATGAAAACAACATATTCTGAGAAAATTTGACTTTCTGCTTCTCAAGGTTGTCCTCTTTGACTTCAGCACACTTAATCCACTTTGGCTCTGGTTATCGGATGCCCTTTCAGGGTACTAAACTGCTCCCTTATGCTGTATTCTGACTTGCATCTATGGATGGAATGCTTTTAAAGAAGTTTTGTACGGAACAATAAATGTGGATATTTTATCCTTTCAACTGGATCAAGGCTGGCGTTTCCTGTTTATTTGCCCTTTCAGGGTAGCTGATGATAGGAGAAGGCTCCTGAGAGGAAAACAGTTAGGAATGGAGCCCTAAGATGCGGGCGAAGTCTTGCTGAGGTGAAGCAACCAACCCAGGGGGCCCAGAGTCTAATGAGAGCCCAAGTCTTCACTGGAGCCCCCACAAGGAAAGTCAGACTGAGTTGCAGGTGCCACCAGGGTTGTCCCTCAGACAGTCAGATGCTTCCCAAGATGATAAGGTGCGGTTCTGAAGGATACGACAAAGGCATGGTCAGACAGGTAGGAGGACAGGACTGGCAGTGTTCTTCGGTTGACAGGCAAACGATCAAGGCTAGCAGTGAGGGTTCAGCATGTGAAGAAATGGGAATATCTGAATTATGCAGTAATGACCGGTTTCCCCTACAGGTGTTAGCAGGCGAGGATGATGAGGATTCCCTGCCTGATCAGCGGGTCTTAGACCTAGAGGTGGCTCAGGGTAATTTGGGGTCTGAGCAATTAAGAGACCCCACTCTGGAGACTGCAAGAGGTAATGTCACAGTGTTGAACGGAGTGCCTCAGGAACCAGAAGCTGACCAGAGATTTCCACACTTCGCCATGAGTGGGGATCTGTTATATCGGGTCTCCAAAATTAACAATGAAGTTGTGGAACAGCTTCTGGTACCTAAGCCATATCGTCGCATGGTGCTGGAGATCGCCCATAGTCATGTGCTTGGAGGGCATTTGGGGATTAATAAGACCCAGGAAAGAGTTCTCCAGAGGTTTTACTGGCCTGGAGTGTATGAGGAAATAAAAAGATACTGCCAGTCCTGCCCTACGTGCCAGTTAAGTGCCCCAACGTCACATTTCCGGAGCCCCTTGGTACCACTTCCCATTATCGAGGTCCCTTTTGAAAGAATTGCCATGGATTTGGTGGGGCCTATTGTGAAGTCAGCCCGAGGACACCAATATATATTAGTGGTACTAGATTATGCTACCCGCTACCCGGAAGCAGTACCGCTAAGAAATATGGCGTCCAACAATATTGCTAAGGAGCTGTTTCTTATGTTCTCTCGGGTAGGAATACCAAAGGACATTCTAACCGATCAGGGCACGCCCTTCATGTCAAAGGTCATGAAGGAACTGTGCAAGCTGTTTAAGATTACCCATCTCCGCACCTCAGTGTACCATCCTCAAACAGACGGCTTGGTAGAGAGATTTAATAAAACCCTTAAGCATATGCTAAAGAAAGTTGTAGAACGGGATGGCCATGATTGGGACTGTTTGTTGCCGTATCTCATGTTTTCCATACGGGAGGTTCCCCAGGTGTCTACAGGGTTTTCACCGTTTGAACTGGTGTATGGTAGGCATCCCCGGGGTTTGCTAGATATCGCCAAGGAAACCTGGGAGACTGAGGCCACCCCATACAAGAGTATAATTGAGCATGTAGCCCAGATGCAGGACCGCATAGAAAATGTAATGCCGATAATAAAGGAGCATATGCAAAGGGCTCAGGTGACCCAGAGCAGGATATATAACAGATCGGCCAGGGTGAGGGCCTTTAATCCTGGGGACCGGGTCCTGGTATTAGTGCCCACATTTGAAAGTAAATTTCTGGCAAAGTGGCAGGGTCCCTATGAGGTTGTAGAGAAGGTGAGTGAGGTGAACTACAAGGTTCACCAACCAGGTAGAAGGAAGCCCTTCCAGATTTACCATGTGAACCTGATTAAGCCGTGGAAAGATCGTGAAGCTTTGATAGTTGCCCCGGCTAGAGTTAAAGAGGCGGTGCGGACCATTCCCCCAGTCAAGATAGGTGAGTCTTTGTCAGGTCATCAAACGCAGGAGGTTAGGGAATTTCTGCAAGGAAATAGAGACAAGTTTTCTGACCTGCCGGGCCGAACGCGTTTAATAAAGCATCAGATTAAAACTGAACCCTACACTAAGGTAAACCTAAAGCCATACAGGATTCCTGAAGAACGGAGAGAGGGGATCTCCTCTGAAATAAAACGCATGTTAGAGTTGGGCATCATTGAGGAGTCTGCTAGTGTTTGGTCCAGTCCCATTGTCTTAATACCAAAGCCGAATGGGACCTGGAGATTCTGTAATGACTTCAGAAAACTCAATGAGGTCTCAAAGTTTGATGTGTATCCCATGCCCCGGGTAGATGAGTTGATTGAAAAGCTTGGGAGGGCAAGATACATTACAACCCTGGATCTCACAAAAGGGTATTGGCAGATACCTTTGGCTGAGGACGCTAAAGAAAAGACCGCGTTTGCCACCCCAGAAGGGCTGTTTCACTATCTGGTTATGCCGTTTGGGTTACATGGGGCCCCTGCTACCTTTCAGAGGCTGATGGACGTGATCTTGAGGCCACATCGGAATTATGCCGCTGCTTACCTAGACGATGTGGTCATCTTTTCGTCTGATTGGAAGTGTCACCTCTGCAAGGTGCAGGCTGTCCTAGACTCTATCAGTAATGCTGGCTTAACTATAAACCCTGAGAAGTGTGCAGTGGGTCTGGAGGAGGCAAAATACCTGGGCTATGTTATTGGTAGAGGGTTGGTTAAGCCCCAGATTAATAAGGTGGAGGGAATACAAAACTGGCCCAGACCCCTTACAAAAAAACAAGTGAGAGCCTTCCTAGGTATAACCGGCTACTACCGTCGGTTTGTGCCCAATTTTGCGTCAATGGCTACCCCGTTAACTGACTTAACAAAGGAGGGTAAGTCAGTAATGGTGGAATGGACCCCAGAGGCAGAAAAGGCTTTTCAAAGCCTAAAATCTGCCCTGTGTAAACAGCCTGTTCTGGTGTCCCCAGATTTCAGCAAACAATTCTTGGTACAGACGGATGCGTCTGATTCAGGTTTGGGTGCAGTTCTGTCACAAGAGGTGAATGGGGAAGAGCACCCAGTATTGTACCTGAGCCGGAAGCTGACTCCGGCAGAGAAAAACTACGCGATAGTGGAAAGAGAGTGTCTCGCTGTTAAGTGGGCGTTAGAGGCCCTAAAATATTATTTGTTGGGTCGAGAATTTGTCCTAATGACAGATCATGCGCCGCTGACCTGGATGAAGCAAAATAAGGAGAGAAATGCAAGGGTCACCCGATGGTTTCTCTCCTTACAAAACTTTAAATTTAAAGTAGAACATATACCGGGGAAGTTACAGGGGAATGCGGATGCTGTGTCCCAAGTCTATTGTATGACCAGTAAGGATTGTCAGACCTCGGGTCTGAAGAAGAGGGGGGGGGATTTGTGGTAAAGTGTGTGAAGAAGTTCTGGATGGAGTATATTTTTCCCCTACAGTGCTGTATAGAGCACGATCTATGCCAGGATTTCAGAACCCTGGTCACATTCCCCACTCCTAGGTTTCTTTTGATCTCAGGCCTTGCACACCTGGTTAGATTGATTTCAGGAAGGAGCCTGAATAAAAGGCTCCCACTGAGCCAGTCATTTGTCTTTGACCAGCCTGATGGAGGGAGCTCAGGCTGAACTGCATGTTGTGTGAATAACAATTCTGGACTATTAAGCCGGAGGACTTGGCTTCTGCGCCCCACTCTTGGACCGTTGGGGGTGAGGAGCAGCGGGCTGGTTTGCCCTGAAATCTGGATTGGACTTTCTTTTGACCCACAGCTTGCTGGAATCCCCAGCCCTGGATTTACCTTTATTTGGTGATGTAACCATTTGTTTTAATTTTCTGCATTGATGCTGCAACCTATGAATGGAGAAGTATTATTTAATTTGAATACTTTCATTTTTCTGCAATAAACCTGCTTTCCGAGAGAGAACTGTTGTCTGTGTCACTTCCGTTCGCCCCCAATATCCCACAATATATATATATATTATTTAATTCCTGTACATGTCGCTCATATGTGTATATTCCACTTTTGTATATATAAAATTCTGTATGGATAGTTGCCACGAATCCCCGGTTGACCAGTAAAAGAAGTTTAAGCCTTTTTAAATACAAGAGACTTTGTCATGTGCAAATGCACAATAGCTTTACTTTGGCATGCCAGTCTTTATAGATCATCAGATTTGTATGGCTTTTATTAATTTAAATCACATTGTCTCCTTATCTGTTTTGGGAATTAAAATGATAAGATAACTCCAACAACATTTTCTGTTCCTCAGCACCTACAGTAAGTGTTCTGGGTGTTTCAAAGTCAAATGAAAACTTCAGGATTCTTCTGCGAGTTTTGTTCTTATGTAACATATGAGGTAGTCAATAATTTATCTATAAATATATATATGAAAACAACATATTCTGAGAAAATTTGACTTTCTGCTTCTCAATGTTGTCCTCTTTGACTTCACCACACTTAATCCACTTTGGCTCTGGTTATCGGATGCCCTTTCAGGGTAGCTGATGATAGGAGAAGGCGCCTGAGAGGAAAACAGTTAGGAATGGAGCCCTAAGATGCGGGCGAAGTCTTGCTGAGGTGAAGCAACCAACCCAGGGGGCCCAGAGTCTAATGAGAGCCCAAGTCTTCACTGGAGCCCCCACAAGGAAAGTCAGACTGAGTTGCAGGTGCCACCAGGGTTGTGCCTCAGACAGTCGGATGCTTCCCAAGATGATAAGGCGCGGTTCTGAAGGATACGACAAAGGCATGGTCAGACAGATAGGAGGACAGGACTGGCAGTGTTCTTCGGTGGACAGGCAAACGATCAAGGCTAGCAGTGAGGGTTCAGCATGGCCAACAAGCAGAAGGCCTTGGCAGGCAGCAAAGGTTTGTGATCGAAAGACAACCCAGGGGCAAACCAAGGTGAGTCCAAGGATTAGCAAGATAGCACAACACAGGAACCATATCCAGGGTTCTAGCAGACAAAACAGCAAAGGGTAATGGCTGAGCCCCACTATTTATACTGGTAGGTGCCGTAGGGTGCATGTGCAAAGCCCCTATGCATGTATGAACATGTACAACTTCTGGATTATTCTGTGGAACGTATGCTTTAGTGTGAACACAGGTGTGCTAGCCCTATGTAAAAGCACATGTGCTGTAAGTCTGGGAGTGTACTGCCTACAAGGGAGGCCTATGGCCAACCAACCCTGCTGATCTCTCCCAGGAGGCTTACTCAGGACAATAACCCTCGACCAGATCAGATATTGTATGAGGAGTCTATCTCATTTTCTTCCTCACTGTCAACAGTAATCTGATCTGGTGGTTTAATAAGAAACTCCAGAAGATTCGCTTTTTTCAAGAGAGAGATTTAGAGGACAGGATGGGATTAAAGGCGAGGGAACAAGTCTAACTTGTAAGCCACTACATTAATCACCCTTCTGACCCGATGAATTTAGGGCCAGGTTTTCTAGAGGGACATGGCAGTTTTATATGAGAAGGAAAAGAAGAACCTTGTCTACAGTTGACAACTTCTTGGCTATTGAATGGTGAGCGTCGGTGTGCTGAGGGGTTTCACACAGTGGGGCACCCGCGATCGGGGTGCGCCAGGGGCAAGGATCAAAACCCAGGATAGTCAAAATCCTGGGTTTTGGTCCACTTTAAAGTATAGACAAGTGGGGATGGATCTCCCTTTAGCATTACCAGCCATATCTTACTTGGACGTAGCCCTGCAAAGCTTACTGTTACTGTTTACTGTTTATGTGTGAGTTAATGCATAAAGAACGTTTCATACATGCGACCTCTAATTGCACTCCTTACACCAGCACTGGAGACTGGAGAGAAGGAATTAATCATCAACATGGGGAGGGGGCCTAAGAGGGCTGGTGGATACCAATAATGCCATAATGAGGCTGGAATAGTGCCACCAGCAAGAGACTAACTGCAGACTGGTACATAGTTTATCTTATTCTTGACACTGTCCACCCCCAAAGTACCATTAAACCGGTCATTCCTCTAAGGAAAACACCCCAATCATTTCAACCTCTGTGTGCAGAACAGGGCTCGGGCAATCCTGGAGAGAGGTTATGGCACTACTGTCCGATGTAAAATGGTTTCATTGCCATGTACCAATATACTTGTGGTGTCAGAAGCCCAGTATGATATTTTTCTTTCTGGCCTTTGGGATTAGCATTGCAATGCAAACAGCTGGGGACTGAGAAGCTGTCCATTCCTTTCTAAGAATGATTCTCCAGGCACTAAACCACAGAAATGATTCTTTTTATTTGATGTAGACGTTCCAGGATCGTGCCTCTTGAATGCAAAGAGCTACTTCACCCTGGAGAGTGTGGAAAATTACACTATCCAACTGTGACTGATTCTATGATTCATAAACTACAAAACATGCCTTGTGAATACATGCCTCCATTATTACTAGAAAGTATAGTTTGCTGTGTTACAGGAGCTTGAGCATTTTTTAACAAATAAAATCAATTCAGAATTCTGCAACAAATGAAATCCATCGCACAACTGGTGATTCTTCTTCCGTTATTCGGAGTAAATAGATCCAAGGTCTTATGGCTGGTTACCCCATATAAACCAGATCTCTTCATGTTGCATGGCTTCTGCTTGGTGTTTGTTCCTCGAAATGTCCCATGAGCATGTTTCTGGCAAAATCAACATTTGCTAAATTAAGCCCCCCCCCCCCTTCTAGGATTGTGCCACCTGCCTAATAAACACTTCCCAGCAATGATTCTTGCTAGACTAATGCCATTTGCCTACTCTTCTCAATTGGAGAAGGTTCCTTGTTAAGAAGTAATATGTCATCCCTATCCCGTGATTCCAGGCCTCTTTTATTGCATGATAATATCTTGGTGGCCTTGGAAGCAGCTGCTTGGCATTGCATGCTGTTATTTAGCCTGTGGTCTACCAGTGCTCCCAGATTCTTCTCAACAAGAAGACATACAGTATGTGGCCTTCAGGTTATTAGACCCCAAGTGCATGACTTTACATTTCTCCACATTGCACTTCATTTGCCAAGTGGATACCCAGACACCCAGTGTGTCCATGAAAAAAACGTTGGGAAACCCCAATATACTGTATGCATATACCATATATAGACCGACCTAACCCTGCATATGGATTGATATTCTGACCCTATGTGTGTAAACAGCCACACCCCAGGAGTTTGGGTATGCTTTAGGAATGATGGGGAGGTGACCCCCAGATAAGGCCAAGTTTGTAAAGTGGGCTTTTCTGGGCTTGGGGAAGCATAGGCAAGGTACTCACTCAGATGGGAAACCTCCAGTGGGAGGCCGTCAGTAAGCCCCTGTTGTCTTCAGGTCCACTTAAAGGTGAAAAACAGTAAGAGGTTCAAGTTCAATAAATAGTCTTTATGTACATTTATTTACACAGCAATTCACAACATTCCTTCCTAGCACTCAGAGTATCCCTTCCTCCAGTCCCTTCCAGCTTGGTTGGCATACACCTGGTATCGACTCTTTTCTCTTCTCTTTGACCTCTCTTCCCATCCATTCTAGGGGTAAGCACCAAAGGTTTTCCAGCAGGTCAGACTCTGAGTCTCTTGTGTGATTCTCGAGTGTGACTCTGAATCCATGATCCAAGGCCCCAGGGAGCATACACATCACTTCTTCTGTCTGTTCCATTTACAGAGAGGATCCTTTTCTGCCTTTGAGGTAAACTCTACACCCTGCCCAGAGATGTACAGCCCTGTATAAAGGACTGGAACCAACCATCTACTTTGTCTGGCTTCATCGACTGTGTCCCCAAACCTCTTTCACTGAGCTACAAGGGCGACATCTAGTGTCCACATCACCTTCCCTTATCTGAATACTTCATGTGTTTCCCCATGTAAAATCTGTAAGACACTTAACATTCAAGCAAAAATACATAACTACTCTACAGGGGCAACGGCTACTCCATCACCCTGTTACACATAAATCTCTGCAGCTCCTATTAAAAGCTAAAATGAAATGTGCTCCTGTATTTGTGTATTGTCTTTGATCTTCTTGTTTATCATCTTCTGTATTTTTCCTCTGGTTTTCCCCGCTGATATCCTTGGTTTAGAAAAATGACACAGTGCAGAAATAAATCAGCAGGCAAACAATTTACACTGTGGGAGACATGTAAATAGCTAAAACCAGATCATGAGAAAATACGTACTACAAATATCTCATCTCAATTTAAGTTATTGACTTAATAAGTCACTTTGGAGCACCTGAATGCTGGTTCAGTCTGAAGCTGCCCCCTCCTCCTCTCAGGAGTATTATCAGTAGTAATAGTCAGGCTCTTTCCAAACCCGTAATAATATTATAGTCTAAAGCCCATCTAAAGCCAAAACATTCCAGAGAGATGTTCTACCCATCACAATCTAGACATTTCAATTTAGAATCAATTCAGGCCATCCACCATAATGCAACACACCAACCAAACTAGTGAACCCCATTGGTCTACGTTGTGGGATACATGTAAGGTGTTGTAGCATGGATTGGATATTTACCTGATTTCATTGATTATAATTTCCACGTATTTAAATTTCAATTTATGTTCTCCGATTAGTAAGGACACATCAGCCAAATGAAGATGAGTAGAGGCCCAGTGAATATGCAAGCTACAAGCAGGGGTGGACTGGCCATCAGGAGCATTGGGAAAAATCCCGGTAGGCTGCCACCTTCCCCTCACTGGCTGCCTGCCAGCATGCCGGCCTGGTGCACAAAGCATCTGGTGGACCCCAGTTGCTCCCATTCACCCAGCATTCTGCAAGAAGCATTGTCGGAGCCGCAGCAGCAATGTGATGGAAGCACACAGGGTCAACATGAGGGCTGTACATAGAGCTGTAAATCTCATTTTTATTCTATGTTGCTGCTTGGTCATCATAGGCTGGTGCACAGCATGCCGGATGGCCACAAAAAACATGGCGCAGCTGTGATGCAGTGCATTTTGGCGGGTTTGTGGGCTTTCATAAATAATTAATACAGATGAGTGGGGCTGTATTAATGCTGCTTGTTATGGGATATTTCCTTACACTGCCTATTATGGGGGGGGGGGGGGGGCATTCACATTGCCTAATATTAGGTTCTTGAAGGGGGATATTTTAGCATACTGCATGGTTTAGAATATTTTTTTATCACTTTCCTCCTCTAAAACCGATGTGCGTCTTATAGTTGGGTCAGGTGTTACACTATGAAAAATACAGTATACTGTATATGCATACTTTGAAGTAGGGTAAAAATGGAACAAGCACTTTGAGTACTGTTATTAAAGGTCATACAAGTATATTACTGAAGTTCTTCATGTGTATTCATCATATGGTATTGGTTTTGATTAAATAAATTATGGTTTTATTATGATCAATATAATTCTGTTTATGTACTATGCAAGTTATTACTATTGCATGGTATTGTACAGTTGGGTGTAGGAACCGGCCAGGGTATCAGGAATATCTTGTTATTAACCCCACTGTCTGGACTGTCTCCTTACGCAGATCCCTTTCCAGCCTTTATTCATTAACAATCGTTATGCTTAAACTTGGAATACTGGAATACTGGAATACATTTCGCAATCAATGAAGACCTTCTTCTGGTTCTTTTGTTGATGTGGAGTACAGCCGGGCTGTTTTGGGTCCAATAGGTCATTAATTTTTAGATGGGAAATTATCTGTTTTTTTAAGAGTGTTTCCATTAATTTGACCACTATAGATGTTAAACTAACTGGCCTGTAATTACTGGCTTCTTTTCTACTCCCCTTTTTATGGATTGGTACGACATTCTCCAATCATCTGGAACCTCACCAGTTGAAAGGGAATGGTTAAGTAAATCAGTCAGAGGGGCTGCAATCACAAACCTAAGTTCCCTTAGAACTCTGGGGTGGATTCCATCTGGACCCATCGCCTTACTTACCTTTAGATGTGCCAGCTCGGATAGGACATCAGCCTCCAGAAACTCCGGAGCTGTGCCCTCCCAGCTGGATGCTGTGCTATGGCCATGCCTGCTACTATCTGAAAATACCGAACAAAAGTAGCTATTCAGATGGTCAGCCACAGCCTTATCTCCGTCAATATATTTATTTTCCCTATTTCTAATTTTTGAGACTGCATTGTTTTTCTTCTTTCTATCACCAATATATCGGAAAAAGGTTTTATCTCCCCTCTTCATAGATTTGGCCATTTCTTCCTCCTTTTGCCCTTTAGCAGTCCTTATAATCAGTTTTGCTTCCCTCTGTTTAATTTTATACGCCTCTCGGTCAGCTACACTTCCACTTACTTTATACTTCTTATAGGCAGACTTCTTATCTTTTATGATAGTGCTGAATTCCCTAGTAAACCATAATGGTTTCTTCTTCCTTTTAATCTTGCTAGTTTGTTTCACATATTGCTTAGTTTAAGATGGCCATTTTTAATAGTGACCACTGGGCACTCACTTCTGCTACTCTGTTCCACTCACCTAATTGTCTTTCTACATACTCCGCCATTTTCTTGAAGTTTGTCTTCCTAAAGTCTAGGACTTTGGTTCTGGTGTGTACTTCTGTTGAACTCTTTTTCACATTTCCTCTTATCTCTTTTCTCTTTTTTTTGCTTACAGTCTCTTGTCCTGCATGCCCTCTGCTTTTCCTTGTTTGCTCTTTTCCATGTTTCCTTTGTGCCAGTGTGTCCAGGGGGCTCCCTCATATAATCTTGCACAGGTTGACACTTACCCTAAGGTCAGCCTTGTTGGTACCGGACACTTGTCCTAGATGTCTAATCTGGATATGAGCTTGACCAGGAATAACATTCCCTGGCATAAAACTGACCAGTTCCCAAATCACTGGTAAAGTTAAATCTCATTTTACATCTTCTTCTGACCATAAATAAACCCAGATTTCTTGCTTTATAAAAGTCTTACAAAAGTTTGATGTGGAAGGTGTCCTGCCTCGGGCACAGCCCGACAATCAGCCCCATTAGTCTCTCTGTCAGTTCAAACTTTATCACAGTTTATATAACACGCAGCAGGGTACACGTATTTAAAACAAGCTTTAAAAGCCGTCCCAAAAGCACCATGGACGTATTTAAAAGATAACTTTGATTATAAAACCAAAGCGACTCCTGTTTATTAAAAAAGGAAAAAAAATTGCATTTACTTAAAAGACACAGCATGGCCTCGGTGTGCATACGCAGAAACCTCAGCAAGAGTCCTGCAGGCAAATACAGGACTTTGAAGAGAAACTATAGCAATCAGCAAATGTGGGATAATGAGAGCGAATACAAAATGCAGAACTTATATGTTTTATATGTGTGTAATGATAGCCGGAAGTTCTGAGCAAATCGTTCCGCTGAACGACGCATGGCTGAAGAGCAAAGCCTTTGATGGGAGCCAAGAGCTTTCTTGCAATAAAAAGGTAATTCAATTTGGTTTTCTGTATCAAACAAGTATTAACTAACATTGGTTCTATCCACATCCATTTTATTTGTTTACCGGTGCGATTGTTGATGGGAAAATCTATTTTCATTTTAGGAAGGAAAAACAAAAAGAAACAAAAAGAAAGCCCTTTACGCCAATTATCTTTTATCTCTTAAAAATGTTATTTATGTTAAAAATTAAAGTAAAGCAGTATAACAGTGTATTGTATATTCCCTATACAGTCTTTTGTATCAAACTTGGTTTAATTTCCATTTGTTCCATCCAAGCTTATCTTATTGATTTACAAATGATTGCTGGTGGATGAATTACTCTCTATTTTCTGTAGGAAAAAAACGCAGTTTCCTACATTTTCGTTTATCATTCAAAATAATTTGTTAAAGAAAAACAGTATAACAGTACATTATACATGGGATATACAGTCAAGCCAGAAGCACACAGCAGGCAGTGGTGAACTGAGCCCATAAACCAGCCCAGGATTATAATGGTCCAGGCACCCCATTGGTAGCCCAAAAACCCCTGCTGAGCTTGAGTGCCATGCAAAGCTGAGGCTATCAGGGGTTATCTGTAATGAGGAGGACACGTGAGGCAGCCACCTAAGAGGCCGATTCATTAATAGCGGCAGGTAGCGACAGTTGAGCGACTGTAGCGGCATTTTCAGAGCGCCCGCTAGTAGTCGCTGTGCTTGGCCGTTGTTCTGTAGTTGATAGCGACTCAGTCGGTTTGCCGTAATGTTGAATATTGGGTGAGGAGTCGCTATTTGACAGGTTCCGCGCTGTATGGGAGCGCATGGTAGCGACTGGCCCTAGCGACCGGCTCCCACCATATTCATTAAAAAATCACGCTCAAAAAATGATTGCGCTGTAAAATGCTCGCGCTGTAGTTTTTTAACCCCCAAACAACCATATTTTTGGAAACCAAAAAAAACAAGTTTTTTAAAATAATTTGGTAATATGAATACATTAATATCAGACCTGTAATATCAATTCTGTACAATTTTTTTTTTTTTACCTTAAAAAAATCTAAAATGGCAGAAGTGGTCACAGAATTTTTCACATTTAAAAAAAAAAAAAACAATTAATAACAATTAATTATGAATATTTAAAGATTGTTCCATTGAAATGCATTGGAGAGCGCCAGGTAGCGAGAGGTCATACCTGTCGCTGTTCAAGGTCGGACGCTGGCGCTGTGGGCTGAGGCTGGAATAATGATGAATGAGTGGCTATCTGGCGCTATCTCAGTCGGCTTGATAAATGTGTGATTGTGGTGGGGAGCCGGCGTTCTCGTGGCGGTGCCCGTCATTACCGGCCGCTCACCAGTTGCTACCTGTCGCTATTCCTTCATAAATAAGGGCCTAAGGTGACACTGCATTGCGGGGCTGCGATTTCTGTTGCTATTATTTGTTACTATCTAACTAGTGGTTAAAGGAAAACTCAATTTTTGTAAAGTTTTTACTGTTTGGCTGTATTGCTTTCCTCTTCTGGGATGTAAAATAAACATTTGTGTTATGATTGTACCCCTGGACCTGTGATTTACTTATCAAAATGTCACTTTCAAGTTTCTCATATTCCTGTGTGTCTGTCTTAGTAAAGTAGGAGTGGTTTTCTTGACCTCTGTAAAGCTCCTCATATCCTTATCTCACTACAAATCCCAGAATGTAGCTGTAACAGGTTTTTTTATTAGCAGCTTTGAGGCCGATTCATTAATAGCGGCAGGTAGCGACAGTTGAGCGACTGTAGCGGCATTTTCACAGCGCCCGCTAGTAGTCGCTGTGCTTGGCCGTTGTTCGGTAGTTGATAGCGACTCAGTCGGTTTGCCGTAATGTTGAACATTGGGTGAGGAGTCGCTATTTGACAGGTTCCGCGCTGTATGGGAGCGCATGATAGCGACTGGCCCTAGCGACCGGCTCCCACCATATTCATTAAAAAATCACGCTCAAATAATTCTCGCGCTGTGAAATGCTTGTTTAAACCCCAGAGCGCTGGCGGCGATGGGTTAAAAGTAGTTTTTTAACCCCCAAACAACCATATTTTTGGAAACCAAAAAAAACAAGTTTTTAAAATAATTTAGTAATATGAATACATTAATATCAGACCTGTAATATCAATTCTGTACATTTTTTATTTTTTTACCTTAAAAAAATTATTTAAAATGGCAGAAGTGGTCACAGAATTTTTCACATTTAAAAAAAAAATAAATAAATAAATTAATAACAATTAATTATGAATATTTAAAGATTGTTCCATTGAAATGCATTGGAGCGCGCCAGGTAGCGAGAGGTCATACCTGTCGCTGTTCAAGGTCGGACGCTGGCGCTGTGGGCTGAGGCTGGAATAATGATGAATGAGTCGCTATCTGGCGCTATCTCAGTCTAAGCAGGATCGGCTTGATAAATGTGTGATTGTGGTGGGGAGCCGGCGTTCTCGTGGCGGGGCCCGTCATTACCGGCTGCTCACCAGTCGCTAGCTGTCGCTATCCCTTGTTAAATTAGGGCCTTTGTCTAAAAAAGAAGCAGCAATCAACCTTTTCACCTGAGAACGCTGCTAGTAACCCTTTAGCTTCTGGAACACAAGACTGATTCCCCCTATAAGAAGAGACTGAAGTAAAGCAGATGGAGTTAAATTTGCTGTGTCTGTCTTAGGCAATCAGTTGATTAGCAAGCGAGAGCGAGGAAGCTTCGGAAATGTACATCTGAATACCACTTTGATGTAGGTTTCTAAGGTAAACACATTGTTGCTATGGGGAACTGTTTTCTCTTATAACATGAATTTGTAAAAACATAGAAAAGTAGAAAACTAAGCACCTTGAGCGCCTTATATTGGCACACTACTTAAACCGGACCTTCAGCATAATTTAATGAAAAGCCCAAACCCTTAAAGTATTCCCCAGCATCTAAAATTAATATATTTATTATAGTTATATATAGTTATATAGTTATTAGTCACTTACTTATTATTCTTTTCCCCACTGGGCTGCAAATCAGTTCAGGACTCTAGGATACGGGCGCCTCCATCTTGACTTGGAAGCATCACACATACTGAGGACAGTTGAGCGGGATAAAGTACAAGGGGCGGGTTATAGCTGTGCTTTGCACAGACAGAGCAGAGCTGGGGTCAGGGAAAGGACAGCAATCCCAGAATGCATAGCGACACAGTCAGAAGACATTTCCTGTTTGCAGGCTGCCTGAAGCCCCATGAGCCACCATCTTGGATGTTTAAAGGCGCATAACATGCAGTAGATGCAGGTAGGATGATTTTTAATGTGAGCAATCTGTATGTACAGGGTGTGGGAAACATATAAGATAGACTCTTATTCAGGGTGAAGGTCCGCTTTAAAAATGCCATTGAAAATAGAATTACCCTTTAAGCAGAGATGTGGGGGTGATGCTGTATGTTGTCATGTTTTCACAGTCAATAATAGGTGGCTCAGTGGCCTGGGCTCTGTCTCCTCCCCCTTGCAGCGAGTCAGAACTGCTCCATTCATAAGGAGGAGCCAGGTGATACCTTGCACTACTCTTCTATATTATTAAGGAGTGGAGCTGTATGTCTGGGGGGGGGGGCTTTCTCTAGTCCTAGATATGGTCCCCTACATGGCCGGCTCTAGGTTTGTGGGGGACATCGGGCAAGAGAGTCTTAGTAGGGCCCTAATTAGTGTGTCACATGATGTCACTCTCAGCTCCGCTTCCTCAACTCCCCTATAGCCACCAATCGCCCTCCAGTCCTTATTGCCTTCCATATAGCCACCAATCGCCCTCCAGTCCTTATTGCCTTCCCTATAGCCACCAATCGCCCTCCAGTCCTTATTGCCTTCCCTACAGCCACCAATCATCCTCCAGTCCTTATTGCCTTCCCTACAGCCACCAATCATCCTCCAGTCCTTATTGCCTTCCCTATAGCCACCAATCGCCCTCCAGTCCTTATTGCCTTCCCTATAGCCACCAATCGCCCTCCAGTCCTTATTGCCTTCCCTATAGCCACCAATCGCCCTCCAGTCCTTATTGCCTTCCCTATAGCCACCAATCACCCTCCAGTCCTTATTGCCTTCCCTATAGCCACCAATCACCCTCCAGTCCTTATTGCCTTCCCTATAGTCACCAATCACTCTCCAGTCCTTATTGCCTTCCCTATAGCCACCAATCACCCTCCAGTCCTTATTGCCTTCCCTATAGCCACCAATCGCCCTCCAGTCCTTATTGCCTTCCCTATAAGCACCAATCGCCCTCCAGTCCTTATTGCCTTCCCTATAGCCACCAATCGCCCTCCAGTCCTTATTGCCTTCCCTATAGCCACCAATCACCCTCCAGTCCTTATTGCCTTCCCTATAGCCACCAATCACCCTCCCATCCTTATTGCCTTTCCTATAGCCACCAATCGCCCTCCAGTCCTAATTGCCTTCCCTATAGCCACCAATCATCCTCCAGTCCTTATTGCCTTCCCTATAGTCACCAATCACCCTCCAGTCCTTATTGCCTTCCCTATAGCCACCAATCATCCTCCAGTCCTTATTGCCTTCCGTATAGCCACCAATCACCCTCCAGTCCTTTTTGCCTTCCCTATAGCCACCAATCATCCTCCAGTCCATATTGCCTTCCCTATAGCCACCAATCACCCTCCCATCCTTTGTGCCTTTCCTATAGCCACCAATCGCCCTCCAGTCCTTATTGCCTTCCCTATAGCCACCAATCACCCTCCCATCCTTTGTGCCTTTCCTATAGCCACCAATCGTCCTCCAGTCCTTATTGCCTTCCCTATAGACACCAATCGTCCTCTAGTCCTTGTTGCATTCTCTACTGCCACCAAGCACCCTTCAGCCCTTACTGCTTGCTCCGCTGCCACTAAAGACTTTATAATTGCTGTTAGTTGTCACCTGGTTCTCGAAACCTTCAGAGCTTCTATCCATTGCCCTCCATTCCATGCCACCTTCTCTATTGTTGCTGAGGCCAGCCATGAGCAGGTCTGCACACAACACCCGGGATTTGGTGGTTCAGATCCACTGTAAAATGGCCAAGTGTGACCCTGAGTGGGCCCCTGAAAATGCCATGGGCCCCGACAATTGCCCTGTGCTGGTGCCGGCCCTGGTCCCCTACATGTAGGCTATATGTAGCATTGGAGGCAGAACCTGAGCTGCTTTTTGGGCTGAAGGGAACGTGAAGAATGTGGTTAAATATTTGATGATTTAAGAAATAACCCTTCCAGAACTTATGTGGATTGAATAATCAAATATAATTCAGGATCACGATTTCTTTGAAGTCTGGTCTCCTTGAAATAACTAAACTTTATTTGGGGTTCACATAAAAATAACATCATATAAAAAGGTCCAAATTATAAGGCTTGCAGAGGGATATGATGAAAACTGAGAAAGGCAGGAAGATACAACTTCCCAGGATTTCAATTAGCAAACGGTGTTTTGTTCTTAGTTTAGAAGAAAGGAAGAGTCATAGGCCTTGGTCTGCTGCATGTAGCGGGAGAGAGTGTGTTTGTGTGTTTGCGATCATCCCACCCCCGCATAAGCCCACCGCTGCAGGCTTTTAATTTCTGGGGCCCTATTCAAAGGCATTTTTATATAACAAAATATAATGATAAAGGGGAAGAAATGAATGAGAGATGCAGTTTTCTTTCTTATGTAGCCTCTGCACTGACAGCATCACAAGTATTACATGCCAGACGCTTTCTGTGTTCACTAAGCAGAGTTCTGGGGGAACCCCTGTGAGATGGGGGCCCCATGCAATTGCATGGGTTGCATGGTGGCAAAGCACCCCACTGTGCGTAGGATGAGAGTGAGCTCCCCTCCTCCATGCAGGGAGCCTCCATTCATCACTGGCATCTGTTTTAGCGCATTAATTTACACAAGTCGACCACTATGTCTGAACCATGTCTGAACAGCTTATCAAACTTAACAAACTTCAAACCGTTTTCAAAAAGACCCTGTAGTTCCTAAGTTATTTGTAAAAGTATTAGAGTTTTGGAGATGCCGATAAAAAATGAGGGGAAACAGTGGGTGTGACAACAGCATTGTTATGTAAGCACACTGTGTGCTTTACTTATATCATAGTAAATAAGTGCCAGCACATAGTGTGATCAGAAAAAGCGGGTGAGAGATTCTGCAGACGGGGAGGCCGATTCATCAATAGCGCCAGGTAGCGACAGATGAGCGACTGTAGCGTGATTTTTTCAGCGCCAGCCAGTATTCGCTGTGCTTGGCCGGCATTAGCTTGATGACAGCGACTCAGTCGGTGTGCGGTAATGTTGAATACGGGCTGGGGGGTCGCTGTTTCACAGGTCCAGCGTTGTATGTGAGCGCCTGACAACGAATGGCCAGAGCGAACGGCTAGCTTCATATTCATCAAAAAATCACGCTCCGAATGTGCTGTCGCTGTCCATTCCTTGTTTAAACCCCAGAGCGCTGGCGGCGATGTGTATTAACTAGTTTTTAACCCCTAAACAACCATATTTTTTTAATGTAACATTATACATGTTTTTAGAATCATTTTGTTATATGAATACATTAATCTCAGACCTGTTAGATCAATTCTGCACATTTTTTTTTTTTTTTAACTTAAAAATAAATCCTAACATTGCAGAAGTGTTCTCCGATTTTTTGACATTAAAAAAATTTTAAAAAAAATTATTACCAATTAATCATGAATTATTATAGATTGCTCCATTGAAATGCATTGGACATCGCCAGGGAGCGACAGCTCATACCTGGCGCTGTGAGGGAATTTGCAGCGGCGCTGTGAGGTCCAGGCGGCTTCATGATGAATGCCGCGCTAGCCGTCGCTAGCCTCATTTTGCTTGATAAATGCGTCATTGTGACCGCCGCCGGGCGTACTTGAGTCGGTAGTCGCCGTTAGCTGCCGCTACCTGGCGCTCGTCAGACACTACCTGGCGCTATCGCTTGATGAATAAGGGCCTAAGAGCGTCTCCAGCCTGCCAGCACATAATGTGACCAGAGAAGAGGGAGGAAGGCAGGGTTTCATAGCTGCAGAGAGGGGCAGCCAATCAGGACGTCTGAGGAGGGAGTGGGGGTGTTTCAGTTCTCGGTCCACTGTAGGTTGATTGCAGGACCAGGTCAGCAGGGTGGAGACTGAAAACTGAATGAGCAAATCCTTTCCTCACTAAGGAGACTGACATAGCAGAAGGAGAGCGCTGGAGGGACTCCTTCTCAAAACTTATCTTTTGACTTGCCAATCACTTTAACAATAATTGGCTAGCCTGAAATGAAAGTTAATCAAATATTACATTCATTCTTCTAACAGGATGCATTAGGGCCAGGTACAGAGGCACTGGTAGGAAACTACAGAGGCAGGGATTGAATGGGACCTGTCCGAAGCAGTAGCCCAGCTAGCCTCAAAGTAGCTGCAAGTTGCAAGTAGCTGCAAAGTGCAAAGTACCCACAAGGGATTCTCTGGGGCAGAGGAGTAGCTAGGCTTTCTGGCACCAGGGGCAGAAATTCAAAACAACACCCCCACCTGTTCTCAGGTCCCCTTTGGCACCCCCCTGACCTACTACACCCAGGGCATGTGCCCCCCTGCTCCCCCCTAGCTACGCCCCTGCTCTGGGGTATGCTTATGGCCATTCAACCAAGGTGCCGCTATGATTGTTCACCTGATGATCATCCTTCAGGTGCAGAGAGAAGAAGAGACTTTGTAAATACATGAACAGCAGTTAGTCTGGCAGAATGAACAATGAGGCAGGGTGTAGACTTGCCATTTCAACAGTGATGGTAACATTGTAACATGGAGAGGGTCTATACAAGTTGTGATCAAAACAGCCAAAACTAGGCCCAGTAATATCTTTACAAGAAATAATGACAGAAAATAATGAGTCCGATTTATCAGTATCCAAATGTTTTTAGTGGGTAGAGGAACTATCGTCAGGATATTTAGTTTTGAAATTAGGCCCACTTTAATCCAGGTGTACTTTACCAACATTGGGATGTAACATAGTAACATAGTATGTAAGGCTGAATAAAGACTTTAGTCCATCCAGTTCAGCCTGTTTAACTCCTTCCAGTGGTCTAGTAGCCATAGCTGGAAATGTTATTACATGCCAGGAAGGCATCAAGGCCACTTTTGAACGTTTTTACTGTATCCATCATTACTACCTCCTCTGGCAGCGAGTTCCATAGTCTCACTGCTCTTACAGAGAAGAATCCCCTATGTCAATGGAGAAAGCACCTTTCCTCTAACCTTAGTGGATGCCCCCGGGTTATGGTTACACTCCGGGGTATAAATAGATTGTGGGACAGATCTTTGTATTGACCCCGAATATATTTATACATAGTTATTAGATCACCCCTCAATCGTCTTTTTTCAAGACTAAATAAACCTAACTTGGACAATCTTTCCGGGTACTCTAGCCCCCGCACTCCTTTTATTAACTTTGTTGCCCTTCTTTGAACGTGCTCCAGTTCTGATATGTCCTTCTTAAGCACAGGTGCCCAGAACTGTACACAGTATTCCATATGTCACTTCAAGGGTGGGGTCCTACTTGAACACCAATGCTAACTGAGAAGAAACATGGTCCTGCATCTAACCATTGGCAAGCTGGAGCTTCATGACGTTCTTTCTCCTTTAATTCATATTTTGTCCTATTTTTTTCCATCAACTTTGAAACGACCTCAATTTTCCTCCTCATTTTAATCTATTGATATGAAAATAAAGTACAGTTTTGCAAAGCAGTAAGGCAAAGGGTACCAAAGTATGAATAATTATGTTGCAGACCTTTAAATGTCGACAACCAACTGAACTAGCTGACGTCAGGAAAGATTTGAACTTTATTTTGATTGTTTTGCCAGTGATGGGGTAGAAGGACTTTCTTGCACTCTTGTACTCAGCTTTGGGACCTGTAAGGAGTTTTATTGAGCAGTATAAAAGCAGCTTTGCAATTCCTGATGATTAAACACAATGGAAAAATGTTGCCAGGAAACAGACGTTCCTTTTTATTCACAGTAATTATATAAAAACATAAATATAGGAGGCAATTTACAAAAGCATTCAGCAGCATACCCGTCGGGTTTATGCATTTACCAAGTGAGATTTTACCAAGTGAGTTTCTGCCAGTGGTGTCCTTGTTTTTTGTATTTACTTTGGGCCTTATTTATCACGGGCTAGCGCCAGGTAGTGTCTGACGAGCGCCAGGTACCGCCAGCTATCGGCGGCTACCGACTCAAGTACGCCCGGCGGCGGGCACAATGACGCATTTATCAAGCTAAATGAGGCTAGCGCCGGCGAGAGCGACGGCTAGCGCGGGATTCATCATGAAGCCGCCTGGAACGAACAGCGCCGCTGCAAATTCCTTCACAGCGCCAGGTATGACCTGTCGCTCCCTGGCATTGTCCAATGCATTTCAATGGAGCAATGTTTAATTAATCATAATTAATTGGTATTATTTATTTATTTTTTTTTTTTTATGTCAAAAATTCTGAGACCACTTCTGCAATGTTAGGTTTTTATTTTAAAGTTAAAAAAAATAAAAAAAATAATATGTGCAGAAATGATCTTACAGGTCTGATATTAATATATTCATATTCCAAAATGATTCCAAAAACATGTATAACGTTACAATCAAAAAATATGGTTGTTTAGGGGTTAAAAACTAGTTAACACCCATCGCCGCCAGCGCACTGGGGTTTAAACAAGGAATGGACAGCGCCAGCAAATTCGGAGCGTCATTTTTTAATGAATATGCAGCAAGCCGTTCGCTCTGGCCATTCGTTGTCAGGCGCTCACATACAACGCTGAACCTGTGAAACAGCCACCCCTAAGCCCGTATTCAACATTACCGCACACCGACTGAGTCGCTGTCATCAAGCAAACGCCGGCCAAGCACAGCGAATACTGGCTGGCGCTGTAAAAATCACGCTACAGTCGTTCATCTGTCGCTACCTGGCGCTATTAATGAATCGGCCTCCCCATTCTTCAGTTTGGTTCAGCGAATGCTGGTGAATACTTTTGCATTCACCACCTTTTAGAGGCGAACCCCATACGAATAAATGTTATTTAGGGAGAGATTGTGACTTGTTTTGTTTAACATCTTTAACTTATATTTTGAGAGTATGGTAAATCACGCCCATAGTGCATAGTCTGAATTTCAAGTTGTTGTTGATTAGACTACGTTCACACCCGTCCACGGGAATAAAGTAACAGATAAATAGTGATGTGGTGAGCAAAATCTGCAGTAAGCTGGGTACAGAGCTTAATTCTGTAGCCAAATAAAAATACCCCAATTGTGCTTTTGCAGCAAGGGTCTAAAATCATGGCTATCCAATAGTTATCTATTTGCCTGATGCCAAAGATAATTGGATCAGCAATTAACCGTGTAACGTACCATGCTCGTCAACATGACCCAGTACCCGACTGGCTTGTTTTTACCCCCAAACAAAGATAGCTCATCTCGGCTAGCAACATTGTCATTGTCCTCATTGTTATCCTCTTTACTGTCATCTTTTCCACAATGAGCACCAGCCTCATCCCCTGACTGTGCATGTGTTACCCCGATGTTTCCCTCCCGTTCTGTACAGGAAGTCTAGAATCTCCAAGGTAGAAATCCTGGATTCGAACGCCACTGATCAAGAGGTGGAAAGGCAGACCATTTCATCACTGCAGGTCCAGTAGGACATTCTTAAAACACACTTACAGTTTATATGCATCCCTCTCCAGAACAATTCAGATTGCTGCACATAAAATCTAATTTACCTTTTTGTAACTCCTGCTGTGGTTGAGTCTACCCCCCAAATGGCGTCCTATGGGCCTGCAGGTAGCCTGTAAAAAGGAGGTGCCAGGGTCCGTGGGTGAGATGGGCCAAACTTCTTTGCGTCTTTGTGTCCATTGTTTGGGAGATAGAAAGCTGAATGGTGAAATGGTGTAGACAAGCTTGGTGATGGTGGTGCTGCTGCTGTTGAGGTTGGTGGTGGTAGTGGTGGTTTCACATATCTTTATTTCAGCAACACGGCACATTTGGCTAATGTCACCACCTCCCCCTGGTCATTTGATCAACTGATTTATATTATTTAATATGCTTTTATAGTGAATCAAACACTGAAGGCCAGTTCCCTGCAGGGGGGGGGGGGGGCAGCATCCTGCTGTTTCACCCAGGGTGCATTTCAACCTAAGGCTGAAGCAGGAGAAAGAGCCTCAGGTGATTACATGTTTTTTAGATGTTTCTGCCACTGCAGCTTGTATTTGGTTTGCAGATAGCTGGTCATGATGAATGATCTTCCCTCACCTTAGGGATTAATGGTGCAAATGACCCCAGACTGGTCATCTGTGCACTGCTTGAAAGAATACCATGCTGGTGGGATAGTTTGGGCCAGCTTTGGCATACTCAGTCCCTGGACGTAATGGGCAATAGTAGGAATGGGCTGACTCCTGAGGGTTTGCACCCTTCTCCCTCCCTTCTGCTGGCTGCCTGGGTCTGCATGACCACCACTTCTTCCTTGGGTCTAGCACTTCAACATGACCCTTTGGATCATCTTCTACCCACTCTGAAAGCCGCAGCAGTCAGCAATTGGGTTTCATCCTCATCGTAGACATCCTGCGAGGGTCTGCTGCCCCTGTCCTCATCCTCAAACACAAGTTTATGGGCATCTGAGAATCTTATGTCAACAACCGGGGCAGGTGGATGTTTCATGGTATCCCAGCTAGGAGTGTCATCATAGAGCATTAATGACTTGATGAATTGTGGCTAGGATGGCCTTCCTGATTTGAATGTGGTGAGGTGGAGAGCTCTGCACTTTAAGTAGAAGTGAAGTGGGTTAAAGACAATCAGATGGAACTTTGTGCCATATAATCTGCCAGTGCCTCAACTTGGGCTAACCTCCCCATTCTGGAGGCCTAAAAAAGGACGCTGCAAACCCAAACACCTGCTTGCATCAGAGGAAGGTGCAGCACCAGCTCCATCACCGCTACCACCCCCACAGCCATGTCCATGTCCTTTATTTGAAGCTTTCTTCATTTTTGCACACAGTGTATGAGCAGCCTGTCTCTGCAAATGCAATTTAATGGCCTTGACCAATGTGTAGATGTTGGTAAATGTGCCCACTTGCTGTATGTCGGGCACTACAATTGCAATTAAATTGCCTAGGGCAATAAGCAGTTGTTGTTTCTTACTGTTCTGGTGCATTGTGTTATCTTGAAATCTTAAATGCTTTTCAATGGCTTCTTTGTGAGATATCACCATTGGCTGAGCTGTAATATGCCGATTAACAATTGCTACATCTGTATATCAGAGGGGATTTCTGAGTTTAAAGAGACGTCAACCTTGGAGAACAGGTTACAGGGTGATGGGCATGGCAGGGGTGAGGTTTAGGGGGTGTGGCTTCTTCACAGGCTTTTGAGAAAAAAATCGTTTTTTCAAGTTACACATAGTGCAGGGTGGGTATTTGAAGGTTTTAAATACAGAATGCTTACATAGCAGCAATGCAATACCATGGGCAGTCTCCTTCTTCTCCCACCACTGCAAAATCTGGGAAGAAAGGATATGGGATGACAAAAATGGGAAAAAATGGAAGGTGAAAAAACAGAACAAAGAGGAGCGAACATGAAAAAGAGAATGAGCTGTTACTACTAGTAAAAATAAGTCTCTTTGTCGGCACTTTAATGCCCCCTCATGAGTGCCCCCTCCAGGCAGATTTTCCCGTCTCCACTACTGTTGACTCCTGTGTGTCCAGAGATTGAAATTTCAATTTATATGTAAACTGATAATTTTTGGGAGGACGCGAAGAGGGACACGGGGAGGCCGATTCATTAATAGCGGCAGGTAGCGACAGTTGAGCGACTGTAGCGGCATTTTCAGAGCGCCCGCTAGTAGTCGCTGTGCTTGACCGTTGTTCGGTAGTTGATAGCGACTCAGTCAGTTTGCCGTAATGTTGAATATTGGGTGAGGAGTCGCTATTTGACCGGTTCCGCGCTGTATGGGAGCGCATGATAGCGACTGGCCCTAGTGACCGGCTCCCACCATATTCATTAAAAAATCAAGCTCAAAAAATTCTCGCGCTGTAAAATGCATGTTTAAACCCCAGAGCGCTGGCGGCGATGGGTTAAAAGTCATTTTTTAACCCCTAAACAACCATATTTTTGGAAACCAAAAAAAACAAGTTTTTTAAATAATTTTGTAATATGAATACATTAATATCAGACCTGTAATATCAATTCTGCACATTTTTTTTTTACCTTAAAAAAATTATCTAAAATGGCAGAAGTGGTCACAGAATTTTTCACATTTAAAAAAAAAAAAATAATAATAACAATTAATTATGAATATTTAAAGATTGTTCCATTGAAATGCATTGGAGAGCGCCAGGTAGCGAGAGGTCATACCTGTCGCTGTTCAAGGTCGGATGCTGGCGCTGTGGGCTGAGGCTGGAATAATGATGAATGAGTGGCTATATGGCGCTATCTCAGTCGCTAAGCAGGATCGGCTTGATAAATGTGTGATTATGGTGGGGAGCCGGCGTTCTCGTGGCGGGGCCCGTCATTACCGGCCGCTCACCAGTCGCTACCTGTCGCTATCCCTTGTTAAATAAGGGCCTTAGTTGAACTCTTTGGGGTGTGGCTTACCCACAGGCTTTTAAAAAACAAATTGGGTGGGCAAATGTGTTTTGGTGCGTTTCTCCTGACCCCTGAACATACGACTGTGTACAACTAAGCACAACTTATCAATATCTTACAATATCTCTTGTCTATGAAGGATACTGGTGACTGACCTAATGCTCAGTGATTCCATACATTCCAGCCAATGAGCCGGAGCAAGGCCTAACTTGTGAATTGACCAAACGTTCTGTATTTGATAGGACAGTTTTCCCACTAATATTGGAAAAGTGGGACATTTAAGTGTCCACAAAGTTTCTGGAGGACAGTGTGACAAAAATCAGGCTGTCCTAGTGAAAGTGGAACATCTGGTCAGTTTAGGTATATGATAACATGTAACTATGCAATTAACCTCATTAAACCCCTTGCACTTATATTAGCAAACCATGGCCTGATGCAATAAAAAAGGGTAAAATCACTAAGGTTGCTTTCACACCAGTGTGTTTGCGAAGTGCTCATACTTGCGGGCACCCCACAATCGCCTGTAAAAAGCTGGCCATAGTAATCTATGGGCGCTTTCACATATCATTTTGGCATATGCAAAGTTATCAGAGCACTCTGCCCTGACAGCAGCGTCCTGAAGGCGCAGGTCAATCGCTTTCACTCCATGTGAGTGGAGAGCCCAATTTCTGACCCTACACACGTTTGCATACCAGCATTTGCACCCCCCATTCGTGTTGGTGTAGGGATGCACAGGGATGTGCAGCCCTCATTGGTAAATCTAACTGGTAGACCAGCAAAACAAAGTGGACAATGTATGGTAATTGTAGTAGCAACACAGCGACATGCGCAATGTAATCCCCCCGCACCTCTATTGTATATTTACTTCTCCACATACTAATGTGGTGATCACTGGGATGGCTGCACTTATACATATTGCTGACCATGCTAACACTTTTAATAACCACAGAAATGCATTTTACAAAAGCTGATGACAGTGAAAAAAATTTAATTCAGAAAAAAATAGAAATAATTGTATCTATTTTGCCAGGGGGGAGAAAAGGGAAACGTCCAGCACATGGTAATTGGAGGGAAATGATTTATCCATGGCTTAGAAACCAGAATAAGGGGAATAAATTCCTCCAAGCAATAGAGTTTGCAGTATTCTGCTTCCCTAATGTTTTGAGATGAATAAAATTACATAACGCCATATAATGTTGCAACAAATTCTACAAACTTGCAAAATTCCGAACATAACGAGAGCTTTTTAGTTTTTGTTTCAGGGGACTTACTTTCTTGTCTGGCTCCTGGAACATGACCTGTAGTTGGATATGTTGTCATTTATGATGTGCAGTGATTAGCAAGGAACTGATTGGTTCTAATGATCCTGAATCTGACATGGATCAGATATGGACATTTTTGGGTTTATGCACTAAAGCAGTAGTCCTCAACCCTGTCCTCAAGGCCCATCAACATGTCATGATTTTTGGATCTCCAAATAGCCAGCTCTATTGCTCTGCAGCTGCACTAATTACTCGACCTGTGCATCTTTGTGGAGATCTGCAAAACCTGGCCTGTTGGTGGGCCTTGAGGACAGGGTTGGGGACCACTGCACTAAAGGACTTTCCTTTCCTTAAAATGGAGCAAAACTTGTGCCATAGTCTAGAACACTCTAGTCTGAGTAAAATCCTATCCTTAGTGGCATCCTGATTAGAGATTAGTGAAAGCCCCTGATTATCCTCAATTACCCCACCAAATTGGGGTACCCCCAGAGAAACTTCTTTAAGAGGGCCAACTTCAGGCCAAAAATAAAAGTGGGCCAATTCCCCACCCCCATCGGCCTCTACCTACATTTTGGCTGTCGCCACTGCCTGCTGCGGCGACACCCGGCTACTTCAGGGCCTGATTGCTACCCCCTGCCGGGTTAGCCATCTGTTAGTTACAGTACGGCTCTTCAGTCCCGCATCGCTCAGCGAAGTCTCATGGGATTTCAGCCAGCCCCATTGCATTCCATTAATGGGCACTGTGCAGGCGCAAGATCAGGGGCTACGCGCAGTGCCGGATGCAAGATGGTTCCATCCGTTGGAAGGTCGCCCGGAATCCGAGGGACCCAGAGGATGGATCCCCCCATGAAGTAGAATGGGGGGCAGATCTGTGAGGTTTGGGGGAGGTTTTAACCTCCCCCGATATTCCTCTTTAATATTATTTTAGTTTACTTTAATTCCTACCGATGCCACTATTCTAGACTATATTCTAGTCTTTCAAACTGGAAGTCTCCTGGGCAGGGGCATAACTAAAGGCGGTGCAAGGGCTGCAACACAACCAGGGCCCAGGAGCTCAGGGGTACTTCATCCTTTTTGCTCCTCCACCTTATTTACCATATTGGTGCTCACTTGGCATAATTTATAGAATGGAAGCAACATTTGTCTCTGCTTTCAATCTTTAGTTATCTAGCTGCATTAAATTGAGTTAAAAGACAGAAAAAGTTTACTTATGAGCCCCATTTAATGTTCGCACCAGGGTCCCATCACATTTATTTATGCCACTGCTCGTAAGGAGTTTTGCAAGAGCAACCAATAGAATTAGCTTATTTTCAGAACTGTTTTCCATCCTGCCCTCTCAGCCTAAAAGATTATACCTTAGTCAACAAAGGCAAATGTATAGCTTGCTTATAGCTAGATGTGTTTTTTTCTTCCCCTCTGTACCCTTCTTGGCATCCTTATTTGAGGGGTTCTCATTAGGCTTGTAGCAATCTGGGATATGGACTCTATACTGTCGTCACTGGCCAATCATTATTTCTCCTTTTTCAGTATCTACTCTGCTGTGGTGTCCCTTCTTCTTTATGTAGAATCAAAACTTTTGTGGGGTCTTTGTCCTGATATAGTTAGTCTGATCTATTTTGAGTCTATGGGAGGTCATTTAATGATTCTTATGTAAATGAAATCTTCCAATACTTTAATTTGCAAAATGTTTTATATAAAACAAATACAATAAACTAATAAAATATTAAACTCTAACAAACAAGAGAGGGGTTTGGGGACGAGTAGTTGGAGAAGATCCAAAACAGCTGAGTAAAGGAATATTTATAATACTTAAACATCTCTTCTCATCCCCATTAAAGCAGGGTGTGTGCTACTCACCACCAGCTAAGAAGGCCAAGATCCATGTTGTGGTCAATCCAAGGCTTCCAGACTGCTTTTTTATCTTTATCGGAAACCTTGATAAAACTAGTTAGCTTCTCATTAACCAAGAATCCAATCATTCTAACTGGAACCTTCTGCTAAGCCAATCCAACCTGTATTCATGCTGAAGTTCCTTGGCTTTAAGTGCCGTCTGGTTCCCCCCACCCCTGCCCTCCATTCCCCAGTGCTGAGACAGGATGGGAGGTTAAAAAAACCTGGACCCAGGCAGGGCCAGCTTATAAGGGGGGGCAAGGGGCGTGTGCCCCGGGGCCTCCACCACTTGCCCTGCAAAGGGGGCCTCCACCAACCTTTGGATTATGGTCTGGTCCAGGAGGCTTTTCAGTCTTAGTGTGGGGGCCAATAACAAATCTATCTGCGGCAGTGGGGGCCCTCCGCACCTGGGAAAGCCTTTTTTTGTTTTTTGCAAACCTGCAGCCAAAGCCACCCCAGGGCAGGACGGAGAACAGCAAAGCCACCATCAGTAACGTTACAGGGATGGGAGGGTGCAGAACTGTCAATCGGCGTCCACCAAGCACAGCTGCTGGCAGCTCAATGCAGGGAACTGTTTTCTGCTGGACCAGCCGGGTGACTACACTCCCCCCCCCCCCAGAATGGCAAAGCAGGAGTTCCCGAGCAGCACGCACCCGCAAAAGGGACTCGATCGGACGTTCCAGTAAGTAGGCGGGTGCCAGACAACCACTGATCAGTTACTTGGCTGGACTATTATTTCAAAGGATAAAATACTGTATCTGGGACCTCCAACAGATTTTGTGCCCAGGGGCCTCCACCACACTTAATACGGCCCTGGGCCCAGGTGTCCAGCACCACTCCCCTAGCAATTTTAGTGCTGGGTGGGGCTGTCTTTGACTGGTGACAAAGAGTGGAATCACCACCCTGTGCGCGCACCCGTCCACCTGTTTACTTGAATAGCAGAGAAGCAGGGAGCTGGGGATACCGCACTGTGCAATGTCTGTACAGCTGTAGAGCAATTTACAGCAATGGAATCCCAGGACAGGTAAGGCGTTTTATTTTTTTTATGCAGCCTGTCCTGTCTCAGTGTGGGGCTGAGAAAGGACTTTAAATTGATCCCTCACATTATTAGCTGTCACAGCACCTCATGTATTATGCAGCAGCAGTCGACAGAAGCCATGCTTGTTCTCCTCACAGCCTCTCTTCTCTGCTTTCCTAAACTTTAATCATTTGTTCCTCCACCTGCCCAGACTGGTTTTGTCTTCCCCACCGGGGGCGTATTTACTATTAGGCATCCGTAGGCATGTGTCTAGGGGTGCATGACCGCTAGGGGTGCATTTTTAAATTGTAAAATTAATATGAATGTGGCGGGGAAGGTGCTGGGCTGGTCATGTATCACAGAGGCTGCTTACAGCCTGCAGTTTCGTCTTTTCACCACTGGGGAGCAGTGATGCGACCTAAGAAGAAAAGGCCTAGCCAGGAAGGATATTATCAACTCGACCTCCGCAAGACTGTTCGTCTCTCTGTCCTTCCATCTATCTTCACTAAACTGAAGTAGGAGATGCTGATTTTTTGTGGCAGGGGGGTATCTACCAATATGCAAGTCCTAAAATTTGCCAGCTAT
Organism: Gastrophryne carolinensis; assembly: GCA_027917425.1. Classification (NCBI taxonomy): domain Eukaryota; kingdom Metazoa; phylum Chordata; class Amphibia; order Anura; family Microhylidae; genus Gastrophryne; species Gastrophryne carolinensis. The sequence goes on from CM051236.1 coordinate 45,194,226, forward strand.
GGATAGACATGAGCTCCTCCTAACGTCTACGCGTTTTGGGCATCAGCCCTTACACATGACCATGTCATGAGTAAGGGCTAATGCCCGAAACGCGTAGACGTTAGGAGGAGCTCATGTCTATACCTTTTATGTCTGTGCTGCTTTGATGGCCTTTTAACCATTTCCAATAAAGGATGGATTTTTACTGCTCACGTTGCGTTGGCTGGCTTTACAAGTTTCTCAGGGTATCTACCAATGCCCGTGTCGCTCACAAGTGTGGCTGGGATTCGATCCGGCTGCTCTAGCCACAGTAAGCGGTCTCAGTCCCCCCAGGGGCACAGACCAAATAGATCAAAATACTGGGTTTCGGTCCACTTTAAAGTCTTTCTTTTTCTACGTTCAAACTTTATTACATCTTACCAACACCACCCAAGTCAGAGCCGCCCTGAAATTGATTAAAAATACAATTTTCATACTTATCCTATAAATCTACCTGTGCCTGGTTCATTCCTGAAGTCACTGTCTTGCTTGGGCGTAATTTATCTAAAATTTTAGTATATTTGCAGCCATCAAATATATAAGGAAACTCAAGAGCTCAAATTCACGTATATCTCTAAAATTACGCCTCGTTTGTCTAATAAGTTCATTTGCCAGTAATCTCCAAGGAAAATTATGCACTTTAAAGTGATTTTATATACCTTGCAAACAATGTACAAAACAAAAAATCTACAATCAGTGTTAACAGGGCAAAAGCATATATATATATATATATATATATATATATATATATATATATATATTAAAATGGATTACTCATCTGTTTTAATTGGGTCCAAGCAGATATCAGCAGGCCAGGTCCAATCTCCAAATAAGATGGCTGCTGTATTTGACTTCACAATGCAAGTCTCTCTACCCCAAGGCAAATCTGTCCGTCCTCCATTCAAGTCTCACCAGCACATCCTTTCTGCAGCTGCCCTCCAAGCAAAATCTCTCCACTCTACTGTTTTTATCAGACGGACCCTTTGTTCCGTTTGAAATACGCAGGTCCTCTCTGATTGGCCCAGGCAAAAGTCACCAAGGTGATACTCTGGCCCAGATTAATCTATCACAGGCATCTTAATTTTCATGCAAATGCACACCTGAAACCAGGGCCGGCTCCAGGTTTATGTGGGCCCTCAGGCGGCATGGTCTCAGTGGGCCCCTTTGCAGGGGAGAGTTGCAGGTCAGGGGTCTAAAAAATTCCATGGCATAGAACAGGGTGCAAGGACCAGCCTCTGTGCTGGCCCTTGCAGCCCGTAGACCTGCCAGGCCGATCCATTCCTTCCCAGTGGGGCATCCAAAAATGGGATGCCCGCTGTGTGAAACCCCCCAGGTCGCCCGCTACACTTACCTTAATCCCGGTCCAATGGCACATGCGCGGGACACAGCCTATACAAATGGGTGTAGAGGGGGGATGCCACACAGCCTATGGGGGGAGGGGGGGATGCCACGCAGCCTATACAAATGGGGGGAGAGGGGGGATGCCACACAGCCTATACAAATGGGGGGAGAGGGGGGATGCCACACAGCCTATGGGGGGAGAGGGGGATGCCACGCAGCCTATACAAATGGGGGGAGAGGGGATGCCACACAGCCTATGGGGGGAGAGCGGGATGCCACACAGCCTATACTAATGGGGGAGAGGGGGATGCCACACAGCCTATACTAATGGGGCGGAGGGGGAATGCCACACAGCCTATGGGGGGAGAGGGGGATGTCACACAGCCTATGGGGGAGAGGGGGATGCCACACAGCCTATACACATGGGGGAGGGGGAATGTCACACAGCCTATGGGGGAGAGGGGGATGCCACACAGCCTATGGGGAAGAGGGGGATGCCACACAGCCTATACAAATGGGGGTAGAGGGGGGGATGCCACACAGCCTATGAGGGGAGAGGGGGATGCCACACAGCCTATACAAATGGGGGAAGAGGGGATGCCACACAGCCTATGGGGGGAGAGGGGGATGCCACACAGCCTATACTAATGGGGGGAGGGGGATGCCACACAGCCTATACTAATGGGGGGAGGGGGTTGCCACACAGCCTATACTAATGGGGGAGAGGGGGATGCCACACAGCCTATACTAATGGGGCGGAGGGGGAATGCCACACAGCCTATGGGGGGAGAGGGGGATGTCACACAGCCTATGGGGGAGAGGGGGATGCCACACAGCCTATGGGGAAGAGGGGGATGCCACACAGCCTATACAAATGGGGGTAGAGGGGGGGATGTCACACAGCCTATACAAATGGGGGGAGGGGGAATGTCACACAGCCTATGGGGGAGAGGGGGATGCCACACAGCCTATGGGGAAGAGGGGGATGCCACACAGCCTATACAAATGGGGGTAGAGGGGGGGATGTCACACAGCCTATACAAATGGGGGGAGGGGGAATGTCACACAGCCTATGGGGAAGAGGGGGATGCCACACAGCCTATGGGGAAGAGGGGGATGCCACACAGCCTATGGGGAAGAGGGGGATGCCACACAGCCTATACAAATGGGGGTAGAGGGGGGGATGTCACACAGCCTATGGGGGAGAGGGGGATGCCACACAGCCTATACAAATGGGGGGAGGGGGAATGTCACACAGCCTATGGGGGAGAGGGGGATGCCACACAGCCTATGGGGAAGAGGGGGATGCCACACAGCCTATACAAATGGGGGTAGAGGGGGGGATGCCACACAGCCTATGAGGGGAGAGGGGGATGCCACACAGCCTATACAAATGGGGGAAGAGGGGATGCCACACAGCCTATGGGGGGGGAGGGGGATGCCACACAGCCTATACTAATGGGGGGAGGGGATGCCACAAAGCCAATGGGAATGGGGGGGCACACTGCCTATATGGAGAATAGGAGGGGGGAATGCCACACTGCTTATGATAATGGGGTGTACACTGCCTATAAGGGAATGGGAGGGGGATGCCACACTGGGTATACGGGGAATGGGATGGGGGCTTGCTACACTGTCTATGGAATGGGGGCATCCCACACGGCCAATGGGAAAGGGGAATGCCACACTGTCTGTAATGGTGCGGTTTTGGTTTAAAATATTTTTTTTTCTTATTTTTCTCCCCCAAATCCTAGGTGCGTCTTATGGGCAGGTGCGTCTTATAGGGCGAAAAATACGGTAAACATCGGCCACGGCACACAATTCCACATTTAGGAAGCCGATCATGGTGAGCGACTGGAGCAACGCCATGTAGCGTCTGATTCATCATTATCCCAGGCTCAGCGTACAGCGCCGGCGTTCAGGCTTGCAGAGCGCCACATCTTACCTCTCGCTACCTGCCACTCTCCCATACATTTCTATGGACAATCATTTTCTTCATTTTAAACAGGGTTTTTTTTTTTATTATCAAATCATTGTGTGACCCCTCCTGGCCTATTTAAAGTCATTTTTGAAAAGTTTTTTGAATTATAATATTTTTATGCAAAATTGTCCTTACGTGTCTGGTATTGAATTGTTCATGTTACAATGTAACAACAATGCAATTCCCTGTGTTTTCACTTTGTTACGAGTGGATATATGTTCAAAAACAGACTTTAATCACACAGCGTCTGGCGCTCTGGGCTACAACTACCCAATTTTGAGCGGCGGTGCTGTGTGGGGCTATTTTTTTTTATGAATATGGTGTGAGTCGGTCGCACTGAGCTGGCGCTACCGTTCGTTCCTATACAGCGCTGTACTGGTGTTAAAGCGACTCACACAATATATTCATCAACGCCGGCCAGCGACTGAGACGCTCTGAAACAGCGAACCATGGCCGAGCGCAGCGTCTACTAGCGGTCGCTCTCAATGCCTCGCTACAGACGCTCATCTGTCGGTACCTGGCGCTAGTAATGAATCAGCCTGCCAGCGAAAGGTAATACCTGGCACTCTTCAACCTAGAGCGCCGGCGCTATACACTGAGCTAGCCGCCTGTAATAATACATGTGACGCTACATGGCGCTGTTAGAGGCGCTCACCAGATTCACTTTCTTAAAGTGGACCAACACCCAGGATTTTGACTATCCTGGGTTTTGGTCCACTTCGGTGGGGCACCCCGATCGGGGGTGCCCCGCTGTCTGAAACCCCCCAGAAAGCGCCAAAAAACTCACCTCTACCCGCTCCCACGTGACCGCGCCAGCCAATCACAGCGCTCAGAGCCGCTGTGATATGCGCGTCCAAGGCCGCCTGGACGCGCATACCAGCTCAGCTGGCTCTGAGCGCTGGAGGCTGCGTTTCGCGCTTCCCTCTAACAGGGAGCGCGCCTGCATCGGCCATTCACAAACGGCCGGCGCGGGTGCGCGCCCTGCTAGAGGGAAGCGCAAGACGCGGCCGCGGCTCGTGCATGCGCCGATGGAACGGGGCTGAGGTAAGGTTTGTGGGCCTCCTGGGGGGTTCCTCCCCGCGGGACATCCCGATTTCGGATGCCCCGCGGGGAGGGATCTGATCGGTCCGGGAATCTTGTAGATTTCCGGGCCGATCCCCCCTGGGTGTTGGTCCACTTTAAATGTGGTTTTGCGTTCAGTGCTCGGCGTTCACCAGACACTACCTGCCGCTACGAAGCGCTACCTGGCGCTATCCCTTCTTAACCCCCTTAGTGCCACAAGCTCACGTGTGCTTTAGTGAATTACCTCCTTGTTCATTGCATTTGGATGTTTCATTAGATTGTGGGGATGAAATGCTGAAAACAATAACAAGATACAATGAATATTCAGATCAGTCAACGAGGTTCCAGCTAATTAAACATTGGTCACTAATGTATTCCCTGAACTTGCCAAACCCCCTCATCCCCGCTGCTCTCATCCCCGCTGCCATCAATTACTCTGAGATCTGGCCGGGTCCTGGTCTTCATGCAGCTGTGATGCTATCAGAATATTGGACACGCTACTTACCTGAGAGAGAGAGGCAGCCAGATCTGCCATGAACTCCACTTAGGGTTGCCACCTGCCGGTATTTTTATATTTATTTACTGACGGTGCCGGTATATTTTTTACTGGGTGATATGATATAAAAAATATCCATTTCTAGTTCTACACCTTAAGAAGAGAGTATAGGCAGGGGCTTTGGTTAAAATTATTTCACAAGTTTGGTGAGTCATGGAGAAGGCTTCTACAGCACCCTCCAGACATCACATTCATCAATGCTGGACAGGATAGTACAGCGCTACTTCTCTGGCCACTATACGGGGAGCCCGATTCATTAATAGCGCCAGGTAGCGACAGTTGAGCGACTGTAGCGGCATTTTCAGAGCGCCCGCTAGTAGTCGCTGTGCTTGCCCGTTGTTCTGTAGTTGATAGCGACTCAGTCGGTTTGCCGTAATGTTGAATATTGGGTGAGGAGTCGCTATTTGACAGGTTCCGCGCTGTATGGCCATAGCGACCGGCTCCCACCATATTCATTAACAAGTCACGCTCAAAAAATTCTTGCGCTGTGAAATGCATGTTTAAACCCCAGAGCGCTGGCGGCGATGGGTTAAAAGTAGTTTTTTAACCCCCAAACAACCATATTCTTGGAAACCAAAAAAAAAACAAGTTTTTTAAAGAATTTAGTAATATGAATACATTAATATTTTTTTTACCTTAAAAAAATTATTTAAAATGGCAGAAGTGGTCACAGAATTTTTCACATAAAAAAAAAAAAAAAAAAAAACATTAATAACAATTATGAATATTTAAAGATTGTTCCATTGAAATGCATTGGAGCGCGCCAGGTAGCGAGAGGTCATACCTGTCGCTGTTCAAGGTCGGACGCTGGCGCTGTGGGCTGAGGCTGGAATAATGATGAATGAGTCGCTATATGGCGCTATCTCAGTCGCTAAGCAGGATTGGCTTGATAAATGTGTGATTGTGGTGGGGAGCCGGCGTTCTCGTGGCGGGGCCCGTCATTACCGGCCGCTCACCAGTCGCTACCTGTCGCTATTCCTTGTTAAATAAGGGCCTAGGTCACAGAGCCAGATACTCGCTTGCGGCATCTACTAGCGGTCGCTCTAAGCACCGCTATACAGACGCTCACCTGGCAATATGTGGCGCTGGTCTTAAATCAGCATCATACTCCTTTTCTCCAAAGCTAAATAACTTCTCTTTACACTGCCGCTGTGCAGGCTCTCAAACATAGCTTCACCCAGGGAACACGGGGGAAAGGTCCGGAATTCCAGGCCAGGTAAGGTGTTTTTTGTTGTAAAGCAATTTGAAAAAGAACGTTCAAAAGATGTTGATTTAAAGGCAATGGTCAAATATTGACTTAATGTAGATTTCTCCTCGGGTGATTGCCACTTCTTATTTTAAGTACAACTTTTTTCAACCCCTGCTTAAAGCAGAACAAAACCCAGAAGTGACCGGCCTTGAATCTAAAAGATTTCCCTGGAGACTTCCCGAATCAGGATGCCCTGCTGTGTGTGACCCCGCATAAACGCTCACCTTTCCCCGGTCCAACGGCGCATGTGCGGGCTCCCGTTCGATCAAAGCCGCTCGCTCAAATGACCTGATTTGCCAAACAGCTCTGACACTTGACAATTCAGATAGGATGAGGTTGGAGCATGAACTCGCACTCCGCATTCATCCCAATCAGAGTCGCTTGTCGAATTACATCATCACAGCAAGCGGATCTTAATTGGACGGGAGCTTTTTCTGTTGGGTTTGCTTACCTACCTGTCAAAGGATTCATCCTGGTGTGCTGCTAAATAAAGCTGTTGCTGGGATTCAGACCCTTTTTTTGGTAACCTATTTCTTGGATTTTTTTTATTCATAACCACCTTTTTTTTTTTGAAGTGACAGGTGTCCCTTTGCAGTGAAACAGGGAAAAGACAGCAAAGCATATAGGAGCTATCCTCCCCTGCACACACATTCACTGGTGTGTTACACACAGTGTGATCTAAGGGGGGGAGATAGGCCTGCCTCAATTATTTGTTTTTATACTTAGGCCCTTATTTATGAAGGAATAGCGTCAGGTAGCGACAGGTAGCGACTGGTGAGCGGCCGGTAATGACGGGCCCCGCCACGAGAACGCCGGCTCCCCACCACAATCACACATTTATCAAGCCAATCCTGCTTAGCGACTGAGATAGCGCCATATAGCGACTCATTCATCATTATTCCAGCCTCAGCCCACAGCGCCAGCGTCCGACCTTGAACAGCGACAGGTATGACCTCTCGCTACCTGGCGCTCTCCAATGCATTTCAATGGAACAATTTTTAAATATTCATAATTAATTGTTATTAATGTTTTTTTTTTTTAATGTGAAAAATTCTGTGACCACTTCTGCCATTTTAGATAATTTTTCCCTTTTTTAAGGGAAAAAAATAAATAAATAAATAACTTGTACAGAATTGATATTACAGATCTGATATTAATGTATTCATATTACTAAATTATTTAAAAAACTAGTTTTTTTGGTTTCCAAAAATATGGTTGTTTGGGGGTTAAAAAACTACTTTTAACTCATCGCCACCAGCGCTCTGGGGTTTAAACATGCATTTTACAGCGCGAGAATTTTACAGCGCAAGAATTTTTTGAGCGTGATTTTTTAATCAATATGGTGGGACCCGGTCGCTAGGGCCAGTCGCAATTATGCGCTCCCATACAGCGCGGAACCTGTCAAATAGCGACTCCTCACCCAATATTCAACATTACGGCAAACCGACTGAGTCGCTATCAACTACCGAACAACGGCCAAGCACAGCGACTACTAGCGGGCGATCTGAAAGTGCCGCTACAGTCGCTCAACTGTCACTACCTGCCGCTGTTAATGAATCGGCCTCCCCGCCTGGATAATCCCTTTAAGCTGCTAGCAGAGTTCTTTTATTTCCAAATATCTGCCTGAAAGATGTTCCCCCACAAGTGACACCAACCACAGCCCAATGAGAAAAGCCCTGGTGAAATGAACAAGAGCACTGGCAAATGGTATCAATTCTCAAACACAGTATCGAAGAACCTCTACTGAATTTTGTTGCCAAAGTAAAAGTAAATTTGTTCAAAAGAAACATCTCAGATAGGATCTAATCATTATGTATAATTATATAGAAGACCAATATTAAGAAAATAGAAACGTTATATCCTAGAAAAGTTACTTATGGGGCAAAATTCTATCAGAAGGATAAGAAGTTGTCTTTACTGTAAGGTTACCGATATCTCCTGAGAACGATGTCCCGTCTGAGCTCTTGCGAGTATATCTAGGCCTGCAACGTCTGTTCCCTCATTCCACATGTGTGCTGCACCCTCTTGGACAAAAAAGGATGAAATGCATTGGAGGAATGCACACAGCACACACGTAGAATTGGAGAGCGAAAGTGGTGGAACATCATATTCAAGGGATACCGGTAACTGAAGTGGCAAGCAAGTTGGATGTATCGATCTAGGATGTACCGAAGGCACTGTGGCATTATGGGGGTTACTCAAGAAGGGATAGCGCCAGGTAGTGCCTCGTAGCAGCAGGCAGCATCTGGTGAACGCTGGGTACTGTAGGCAAAACTACATTTATGAAAGCAAATCTGGCGAGCGACTCTAACAGCACCATGTAGCATCCGATGTATTGTTACAGGTGGCTCAGCATACAGCGCCGGAGCTCTAGCTTCCAGAGCGCCAGGTATTACCTTTCGCTCAGTGTCGCTCGTGTTTGACATTTGGTTTTTTTGCTCCAATCATTGACCTTTTAGAAAGTTTTTGAACTTTTTATATTTTTATGCAAAATTGTCATTACAGGTCTGGCACTAAAGTGTTATTGTCACAGTGTTAAAACAATGTCATTCCATGTGTTTTCGCTTTGTTACTGGTGGAAATGTGCTCAAAAACAGACTTTAATCACACAGCGTCTGGCGCTCTGTGCTATAGCGACCAGATTTAGAGCGCCAAGGCTGTGGGTGTCCTTTTTTGATAAGTAGCCGAGAGTCGGATGCACCGAGCTGGCGTTACCTACTGCTCGCTGCAGCGCTGTTCTGGTGTTAGAGCGCCCAACATCACATTCATCAATGCCGGCCAGGTTACTAGAGCGACTGAGGCACTCTGTTACAATGCCTGATACCCGCTTACAGCGTCTACTAGCGGTCGCTCTAAACGCCGCTATACAGACGCTCATCTGCCGATACCTGGCATTAGTAATGAATCAGCCTCTATGTAATGCTGGCTATCTACTATTTTTGCTAGCTTCATTTTGACTTGTTATGTGCTACTATATTAAAGGTTTTTACACTATGTGGGTCTGTTCAGATGTTCAGATTGCAGGATACTGCCTCGTGGAATTTATATGGAGAAAATACGGACCTGCTTCGGCAATGCAAATTTCCTTTAAAAGCATGCTGACCTTCTTTTCCATTGTGATACGTCCATTCCACTGCCTTCCATTCACTCAGGCTAATTTCCATATCATACAAATTTACGACTGGGGTGAAATGTTCTCTATATTTTACTTATGTAAATGTGAGCACCCGATGCATTAGCTGGCCTCTGGTTAATATAATCCCATAAAAGTATTATTAATCTACATCATTATGGAGTTCTGCCTAGGCAGAGATGGTGTCTTTGTCGTCAAATTGTACCTCCGCTCACAAAGCTGTTAATTACAAGTTCTGTATTTTAATATTAATGCTTTCCTAGAGGCAATTTTCAGTGTCCTGCAGCTCTCACAGAATATTTTTTAGCGAGCAAAAAATTAGATCACCAAATTATGTCCAACAAATTATATCTCCTTTGATCTTGACTTTAAAGCGGAACAAAACTCACCTGGATTGGCCCTGGAATCTTTTAGCGTGTGCAGGCTCACCTCTTCCCAGCCCAGCGGCGCCCGCGCAGGCTCTCGTCTAATCAGAGCTGCCCACTGAAGTGACGTAATTCGGCGAGTAGCTCTGATTAGTGTTAATGGTGACCGAGAGCGGCCTCATCCCCTGCTGCTGGCCCTGGAATCTTTAAGGCCCTTATTTATGAAGGAATAGCGTCAGGTAGCGACTGGTGAGCGGCCGGTAATGACGGGCCCCGCCACGAGAACGCCGGCTCCCCACCGCAATCACACATTTATCAAGCCGATCCTGCTTAGCGACTGAGATAGCGCCATATAGCCACTCATTCATCATTATTCCAGCCTCAGCCCACAGCGCCAGCGTCCGACCTTGAACAGCGACAGGTATGACCTCTCGCTACCTGGCGCTCTCCAATGCATTTCAATGGAACAATCTTTAAATATTAATAATTAATTTTTATTAATGTTTTTTTTTTTTTAATGTGAAAAATTCTGTGACCACTTCTGCAATGTTAGATAATTTTTTTAAGGGAAAAAAAAAAATTGTGCAGAATTGATATTACAGGTCTGATATTAATGTATTCATATTACTAAATGATTAAAAAAAAATTGTTTTTTTGGTTTCCAAAAATATGGTGGTTTGGGGGTTAAAAAAATACTTTTAACACATCGCCGCCAGCGCTCTGGGGTTTAAACAAGCATTTCACAGCGCGAGAATTTTTTGAGCCTGATTTTTTGATGAATATGGTGGGAGCCGATCGCTCTGACCAGTCGCTATCATGCGCACCCATACATCGCGGAACCTGTCAAATAGCGACTCGTCACCTTGTATTCAACATTACTGCACACCGACTGAGTCGCTGTCAACAACCGAACAACGGCCAAGCACAGCGACTACTAGAGGGAGCTGTGAAAATATCGCTACAGTCGCTCAACTGTCGCTACATGTCGCTATTAATAAATCAGCCTCTAAGTTCCCAGGGCAGGCTGGCCTTCCCCTGTGATAACCCGCTGTGTGAGCCCCCCTAATCAGTCACCTTTGCCCAATCCAACTGTGCCTGTGCAGGCTCTCGTCCAATCAGAGACACCTGCGGAACAGACGGAATTCAGCACAGTGACTGATTGTTGTGAGCCAGGTAGCGACAGATGAGCGTCTGTAGCAGGCATTTTCAGAGCGCCCGCTAGTAGCCGCTGTGCTCGGCCGTGAGTCGCTAGTTTATAGCGACTCAGTCGCTGTTCAGTAAAGTTGAATATATTGTAAGGAGTCGCTATTTGACCAGTACAGCGCTGTATGGGAGCGCATGTTAGCGACCGGTCATAGCGACCGACTCACACCATATTCAGCAAAAAAACAGCCTCACAAATCTCTGGCGCTGAAAAATGCTTCTCTGAAGCCCAGAGCGCAGGAGGCGGTGTGTTTAAAGTCTGTTTTCCAGCATCTATCCACTAGTAACAAAGCGAAAACATATGGAATTACATTGTAGCAACATTGTAACATGAACACTTTAATGGCAGACCTGTAATGTGACTTCTGAAGAAATATATAAAAAATGTGAAAAATTCGAAAAAAACAGCGTTTTCAATGCCAGAAGAGGTCAGAATTATTTGTGATTTTTTGGGGAAAAAAAACAAACAAATACCCCGTTTAAAGAGAAGAAAAGGTTCGTCCATTGAAATGTATGGGAGAGCGACAGGTGGCGAGAGGTCATACCTGGCGCTGTACAAGGCTGAACGCCGGCGCTGTTCGCTGAGGCTGTGAAAATGATGAATCGGACGCTACATGGCGCTATCCCAGTCGCTAAACAGATTCTGCTTGATAAATGTGTAATTGCGTGCCGTGTCCGGCGTTCACCAGTCGCTACCTGTCGCTACCTGTCATTAACCAGGCGCTACCTGACGCTATCCCTTCATGAATAAGGGCCTATGAAAGGAATTCATGTTCAGAGTTTATAGAAGGAGGCCACAGAAGAGTGTTTGTGTGGAATAATGGGCCAAAATAACACCTGAGCAATGTGTGCAGCTAGTTTCTCCATACAGGAGACATATTAAAGTTTTCATCACCAAAAATGCTTCTGTACATAGTATTTAAACCGCATCTTCACCCTGAATAAGAGCCTATCTGATATGTTCCCCCAACCCTGTACATACAGATTGCTCACATTAATCCGGACCTTCACCCTGAATAAGAGTCTATCTTATATGTTTCCCACACCCTGTACATACAGATTGTCCACATTAATCCGGACCTTTACCCTGAATAAGAGTCTATCTTATATGTTTCCCCACCCTGTACCTACAGATTGCCCACATTAATCCGGACCTTTACCCTGAATAAGAGTCTATCTTATATGTTTCCCCCACCCTGTACAGATTGCTCACATTAAAAAAAATTCTCACAAAACTCCGGCGCTGAAAAATGCTTCTCTGAAGCCCAGAGCGCAGGAGGCGGTGTGATTAAAGTCTGTTTTTCAGCATCTATCCACTAGTAACAAAGCGAAAACATATGGAATTACATTGTTATTACATTGTAACATGAACACTTTAATGCCAGACCTGTAATGTCATTTCTGCATAAATTTAAAAAACATGAAAAATATTTCAAAAACTGTTTTTTCTAGGCCAGAAGAGGCCACAACATTATTTGAGCTTTTAAAAAAAAATTAACAAAAACCCTGTTTAAAAATAAATAAAAGAATGTCCATTGAAATGTATGGGAGAGCGACAGGTAGCGAGAGGTCATACCTGGCGCTGTGCAAGGCTGAATGCCGGAACTGTACGCTGAGGCTGGGATAATGATGAATCAGACGCTACATGGCGCTATCCCAGTCGCTAAACAGATTCTGCTTGATAAATGTGTAATTGCGTGCCGTGTCCGGCGTTCACCAGTCGCTACCTGTCGCTACCTGTCATTAACCAGGCGCTACCTGACGCTATCCCTTCATGAATAAGGGCCTATGAAAGGAATTCATGTTCAGAGTTTATAGAAGGAGGCCACAGAAGAGTGTTTGTGTGGAATAATGGGCCAAAATAACACCTGAGCAATGTGTGCAGCTAGTTTCTCCATACAGGAGACATATTAAAGTTTTCATCACCAAAAATGCTTCTGTACATAGTATTTAAACCGCATCTTCACCCTGAATAAGAGCCTATCTTATATGTTCCCCCAACCCTGTACATACAGATTGCTCACATTAATCCGGACCTTCATCCTGAATAAGAGTCTATCTTATATGTTTCCCCCACCCTGTACCCACAGATTGCTCACATTAATCCGGACCTTTACCCTGAATAAGAGTCTATCTTATATGTTTCCCCAACCCTGTACATACAGATTGTCCACATTAATCCGGACCTTTACCCTGAATAAGAGTCTATCTTATATGTTTCCTCCACCCTGTACAGATTGCTCACATTAAAAAATATCCTCACAAAACTCCGGCGCTGAAAAATGCTTCTCTGAAGCCCAAAGCGCAGGAGGCGGTGTGTTTAAAGTCTGTTTTTGAACATGTATCCACCAGTAACAAAGCGAAAACATATGGAATTACATTGTTATTACATTGTAACATGAACACTTTAATGCCAGACCTGTAATGTCATTTCTGCATAAATTTAAAAAACATGAAAAATATTTCAAAAACTGTTTTTTCTAGGCCAGAAGAGGCCACAACATTATTTGAGCTTTTAAAAAAAAATGAACAAAAACCCTGTTTAAAAATAAATAAAAGAATGTCCATTGAAATGTATGGGAGAGCGACAGGTAGTGAGAGGTCATACCTGGCGCTCTGCAAGGCTGAATGCCGGAACTGTACGCTGAGGCTGGGATAATGATGAATCGGACGCTACATGGCGCTATCCCAGTCGCTCAACAGATTCTGCTTGATAAATGTGTAATTGCGTGCCGTGTCCGGCGTTCACCTGTCGCTACCTCTCATTTACAAGGCACTACCTGACGCTATCCCTTCATGAATAAGGGCCTAAGTTACAGACCTGTATTATGCCTGAAGAAGAAGCTTGAACCGCTTTGAAAGCTTGCATTTTCAATCTTATTGAGTTAGCCAATAAATGGTATTACCTTAACCTTGGATTTCTTAATTATTCAAAAACATATACAGCGGGTGAAATAAGTATTGAACACATCACCTAATTTCTAAGTAAATATATTTGTAAAAGTGCTGTTGACATGAAAATCCCATCAGATGCCTATAACAACCCATCTAATCCCCACATGCAAAGAAATCAAACCATAAGGTAATGTGTAATAGTGAGAGATTAAATAAGAAAAAAGTATTGAACATATTATTGAAATGTATTAAACTGAACCTTCATTATCATTTAACCCTTTCGCTGCCAGCCTACCTGGAGTTTTTGTCACACTCTGTTGCCAGACCATTTTGCACTATTTTGCGCTCCCCATGTTCAAATGTGATTTTTGAAGGGATTTCCCAGGAAAATGATATATTGTTTTTTTCACATAAAATGTCTTGTTTGTCATTTTTAGGTGTATTCTCAATAATTTTGGGTGAAATATGTGCAAAAAAATAAAAAAAAATCTATTTTTTACAATTTGTAGTGTTTTTTTGTAATAAAAAATGTAAGTTTGTCAATAAAATCTTATTGCGTGTGAAACCCCAATTTCTCCCGGTTACAGCGGTACCACATATGTATTGGTAGACACCCTTTCCTGCCCAGGAGACTCCCCCAAACTGAAACAGCGCTTTAGGAGATTTTCAGATAAAATACAACTATGCTATGCAATATGCGCACCTTGCAGTTTTTCCAGAAAAACAACCCTTTACATTTGAAATACCCCCAACAAACTATATCTTCTCTGGAAGTACACACCTCAAGCTTTCTAGGCGTACCAGGCTTGTTGATGTGCCCATAGTTTTCTGGAAGTAATCCCTCAATGTATTCTTCGATTGCAAAGAGTTTCCCTAAAAAAAGGATAAAAAAGCAGAATCAAAGCCACATTTTCCTAAAAAAAACTATATAAAAACAAGAAAAAACAAGTTTAATCTGAAAAAGCAACATCTCCCAAACAGAACGATTCCCAACATGCATAGCTACTGTCAAGGGAAGAGTTGCCAAACACCCCAAAGTAAAGCATGTGCGTAACAGTGATTTTACTTGAAAATTTCAGTTCTGCAGACAAAGTGCGCACCTTGCGATTTTTCAATCAAAACAACCCTTTACATTTGGAATATCCCCCATAAACCATATATTCCCTGAAATTACACATGTTAAGATTTCTAAGCGTACCCAGCTTGTTGTAGTGGGCTCATCTTTCTGGAATTGATCCCTCAAAGAATTCTTTGGTTGCGCAGGGTTTCCCTAAAAAATGTATAAAAAAGCTGAATAAAAAACACTTTTTCCTAAAATATAATTATGCAAACCAGAAAAATAAAAGCTAAGTCTGAAAGCGCAAGGTCCAACGAACAGAACAATACCCAACATGCATAGCTACTTTTAACCCTTTTAATGGCCAGCCTACTTGAGATTTTGTCACCCTCTGTTGACAGGTCATTTTTCCCCATTTTGCGCCATGTTTTGCGCCATTTTTGCTGGAATTTTCAGGAAAATTATATATATATATATATATATATATATTTTTGCAGCAGAGTTTAGGCTTTAACATGAAATGTCTTGTTTGTAAATTTTATTTTGCTTTTTACAATATTATTACCGGTATTTAAAAAAAATAAATCAATAAATTTTTTTTAGAAAATTGACTCCTTTATTTTAAATAAAAAATGTATTTTATTAAGGAAAATATTGCACGTGAAAGCCCCATTTCTACCGATTACAACGGTACCACTTATTTATCGGTAGCCCCCTGTTCCTGCCCAGGAGACCCCCCTAACTGAAACAAGTACTTTATAACATTTTATAACATTTACAAATAAAATATAACTACCATCCACACTACAAAGGGTTAAATTGAGAAAAAAAAATGACATCGAGTCCCCCCATCCGCCCTGCCCCGATCACCACCGGCATCTGACAGATGCCGGTGCTCGGTCAGGGTATAGGAGTCATCCCGCTCCTCCCACAAAAGGCGGGGCCATTCGAAGTGGTGAGGACCCGGAAGAGGGTCCTCACCCGAAGCCTGCGGTGCCCAGGGGGGGATCGGAAGACGGTGCGGTCCACTTTAAGGGTAGGAGAAGCAACCACGTAGAAACTATGTGCTTGGCATTTAAAGGGTTAATGGATTTGTTGTGAGACAGTCGCACTGACCAGTCGCTAACATGCGCTCCCATACAGCGCTGTACTGGTCATATAGCGACTCCTCACAATGTATTCATCATTGCAGCACAGCGTACAATTTTACGACTATTTTTCATGTGTATCAGTGTAAAAACAATTGTCACTCCTTTTGAAGTTTTCTGTATAAATGTGTGTTGAGCAGGCTGATTAATCACTAACGCCAGGTAGCGACAGATGAGCGTCTGTAGCAGGCATTTTCAGAGCGCCCGCTACCCTGTTTCCCCGAAAATAAGACAGTGTCTTATATTAATTTTTGCTCCCAAAGATGCGCTAGGTCTTATTTTCAGGGGATGTCTTACATTTTTCCATGTAGAAGAATTCACATGCATTCACAAAAAAAGGAAATTTATTAACTGTTAAACAGTAGTAGTTGCCATCACAAACCAGCATAACCAGACAAAATGTGACTCCTGTCAAAATTTCATGTTACCTCCCCCCCCTGATCCTCCTTTCCCAATTTACCCCCCTTCTCCTGTACTACCGGTAGTGGCATATGTGGGGAATCCAAAACATACAACCCCCCTCCTCATCATCAGTGGGTGAAGGTGGGAGAGGTGGGGGTAGAGTCTAGAGAATCCAGGGAATTCTCTAGTTTCCATCCCCCCCTCCCCTCACTTCACCTGGCATTTCCCCCATAGAAATTCTTTTTTTTTTCTTCTTCACAGTCTGCTGCCACTACTCACTAACTTACTGTCAGAGAGCGAGCAGCAGACAGCAGCTTTCACTTTGGTGGCGGCCTCTTTGATGACGAGTGACGTCCCCCAGTGACGTCCCCCTATGCGCAACGTCAGGGGCGTCACTCGTCATCAGAGAGAGCCGGCCGCAGCTGACTGAGGACTCTTGCTGTGGCCGCTCGCTATGGCCACTCCTGCAGGCGCTTGCTATGGCAGCGCTTACCAGCAAATACTTGCTGCGGCCGCAGCTCTCTGCAGGTGATCGCTGCAGCCGCAGGTCACTATGGCGGCTATGAAGTTACGGTAGCAGGCGCGGTGCGCACACAGCCATGACGCGGCGCCTTCATACCGGTAAGTAACTCACGGCGACGGGGCGGGGCGGTGGGTGGAAGGGTGTCGGAGGATGTGAGGATCAGCGGGTGGGTGGTGTTCTAACATTATTTTGGGGGGAGGTCTTATTTTCGGGGGGGAGGTCTTATTTTCGGGGGAGGTCTTATATTTAGCCTTCATGCTAAAAGCACAGTAGGCCTTATTTTCGGAGTAGGTCTTATTTTCGGGGAAACACGGTAGTAGTCGACCCATGGCCGAACACAGCGGCTACTAGCGGGTGCTCTGAAATGCCTGATACAGACGCTCATCTGTCGCTACCTGGCGTTAGTGATGAATCAGCCTGCCCAACACACATTTATACAGAAAACTTCAAAAGGAGTGACAATTGTTTTTACACTGATACACATGAAAAATAGCAAAGTCGTAAAATTGTACGCTGCAAGATAAGAATCAGGGGGATTATAACAATTAATGGTGGGCTAATAAAAATGAGAGGGGGAGAGAGAGAGTGTGTGAAATTTTTATTGCTCTCACACCAGTCCGCCAGGCCAGAATAGACTTTGCCCGTCTGCCGCCAGCCCTGAAATTTGTCTTTGCTATCGGACTTTATTAACCCTTTCGCTGCCAGCCTATCTGGAGATTTTGTCACCCTTGTTGCCAGACCATTTTGCACTATTTTGTGCTCTATATGTTCAACTGGTATTTTTGAAGGGATTTCCCAGGGAAATGATATATTGTTTTTTTCAGTCTGGGCTTTAACATGAAATGTCTTGTTTGTCATTTTGTAGGTGTATTCCCAATATTTTTGGGTAAAATATGTGCAAAAAAATTTAAAAAAATCATTTTTTTACAATTTGAAGTGTTTTGTTGTAATAAAAAATGTAAGTTTGTCAATAATAAATGTCATTTGTATTTATTTATTTTTTACATGTAATTCCGGCGGGGGGTGGCTATTTTGGGCACTCCCCTGCAGCCGGGGGGGGGCCTGGGTAGGGGATCGAAGCCCCCCCGGATGAAGAGGAGACCCGGCCGGATCGAACAAGGGGTCAGGTGAGGTTTTTTTTATTTATTTTTTACTGTAGCAGGGGGGAAAGTCAAGCATGTAGATTATACGTGCTTGGCACTTAAGTGGAGTAGAAGCGAGCACGGAGAATCTACATGCTTGGCACTGAAAGGGTTAAACCCCTGAACCCTGTTTTGTCTAATTAAACTTTATTTCCATGCTTCGCCTCACATCTGGAACTGCCCAGCCCTCACTTCTTGTCAGAAGTCTACCTTTTCCTTGGTTGTAGCCGGGAAGCCTGACAGAAAGTCTGTTTAATATCAGACCTTGTGATGAGTCCAGTCTATTCAATCCATGTCACAATGGCACAGAAAATGATTGTCCCACAGTCCATCGATTTAAAGATTTGGATGCATTCACACTCCCACTCCAATTTCTCCTGGATAATTTATAAAATTACAAAACCAAGAACAAAAAAATCAAGCAGTGGCCATGCCATAGTAATGTGCTAAGAGGCTGCAGAGTATTTCAGCTTTTTGTAAAGACAGTTATATAGTAATAAACAGCATGCAGCGAGGAGAGAGAGCGGCAGCTGACTTATTTTCACAATAATGAGTTTTGCTAATTTCTCTTTATGATACAATTACACATTGGTTATTGTGCAGGGCTCGCCTTGTGGGCTCACAAAGCTCTAGTGATGTTTCTGCCACCTGAAGTTATTATTTGGATTTATAATCCTTTATAACTCAACCTGTAGAAAAGCACAAGATTTCAAGTGTAAAATATCGAGCGAGTAGCTAAAGGATTTTATACAGTTAGAAATTTGTGATGCATTCAACCTCTTGCCAGAGACAAATATTTTTTTTTGCCAATGGTTGCAGTTGTGGTGGTGCTTTGCCAAAGAAAAATATTTATTTGGAGGCTGTGCTCCCCATCTGGTAGCCTTCTCTTGACCCCTTCCTTGTTTATTGGTCACATATAGGAGTAGACTACCTGGCCAAATAATTAGGTCACACCTGAATTTAACTATGCAAATATGTAAGAGCTTCCCATTGGATAATTACTGCACGGCTAACAAGTTATTTAACCCTAATGATGCAGTGAGTAGCTTCTCATCTGTTAAACAACCATGTCGAAAGAGACATCCTGTGGTCATGGAAAAGATCTGTTTCAGAAAGGTTAAACTATTAGCTTGCATCAAGCAGAGAAACATTTTGGAGATTGCTGAACCTACTGTGAGCAGCATTATTAAAAACTGGAAGGACAGTAAGGAAACATCTTCCAGAAAGGAATGGGTCAGAAAAAACTCTTGAATGATCATGATTGGCAATAACTTAAACATTCGCAGGAATTAAATAGTAGAAAACCAACAGCAGAAATCCTGGATATGTTTAATAATGAAAGTAAGAGCATTTCCACTTGCACAATGCGAAGGGAACTCAAGGGACTGAGACTAAACAGTCGTATAGAATTAAGAAAACCACTTGTCCGTGAGGCTGTCAAAAATGGTTTGCTAGGGAGCATAAAGGTTTGACTCTGGAAGAAGGTCATATAGTCTGATGAGTTCTGCTTTACCCTGTTCCAGAATGATGGGACATCAGGATAAGAACAGAGGCTGAAGTTATGCCCCCCATCATGGCTAGTGCAAGCTACTGTACAAGTCTGTGGGGGCAGTGTTATGATCTATGGTTCCTGCAGTTGGTCAGGTCTAGTTTCAGCAATGTTATGTGCCCAAAGAATAAGCTTAACTGAGTACCTGAATACAGCAAACGGCCAGGTTATTACAATAAACAAACAAGTCTGAATAGACGAAACGCGTTGGGCGGTACTCCACGACGTCACTACGCTCTATCTGGCAGCTGCGGTTGCTCGTTTTTCCTTTGTATCTCTATAGCCCACAGCCGGGGCTTTGAGATAGTTGTTTGCTGCGGTCCGCTTCCCTTATTGGAGTAGAAGAGACACAAGGCAGTTATTTAAGGATCGAGTTGAATATATGATACGCACTTTTTTAATCTTGATATGGTAAGCGCAAATAAAACTATTTCTAAATCTTTTAAAAAACGGTATTACGCTATGTCCGCTTTGTTTACTTTTTTCCTGTGATAACGATTTTTGTAAACACGCTGAGGAAATTTGAATAACGGAGTATGATTAAGGACCATTCTATGACTTGGAATTAAGACACTTTGATGAGCTTTCTTTAAAGAGTTTCTCTGGTACGTGCAATTTGTTGTTGGTGGCCGGGCTACACAGTGGTATTATTGAAGCACTGGTGGTGAAGTAATCTGGATTAAATCAAAAGAAGGACTAATTAACCCTTTACTCTCCCGCTGAGTTTTTCCTATGTTTTACATCGTTATTTTAGGTTATTACAATCATTTGTTCCCTGATGGCACATTGGGCATATTTCAAGATGACAATGTCAGGATTCAAGTAGTGAAAGAGTGGATCAGGGAGCACGAGACATCATTGTCACACTTGGATCGACCACTATAGACTTCAGACCTTAACCCCATTGAGAATTGTGGGATGTGCTGGAGATCTCCCATCATCAATCCAAGATCTTGGGGATAAATTATTGCAACTCTGGACAGAAATAAATGCTGTTACATTGCAGAAGAAACAATGTCACAGCCAAATGTATGCCAGAATCAAAGCTGGTCCAACGAAATATTAAAGCGTGTATGTTTTGGCCAGGCAGTGTATGACATGCAGTGAAATGGTCATTAGCCCATAAAAAAATAAATTATATCAATATAAAAAAAGAATATCCCAAAAACGCAAATAACATTAGCCTATGCGGAAATGTGGACATTTTTATGCATAACCCATAGGGCCCTGTTATTTCTAAAAAAATAACCTTACACCGCCTGTAAATATGGTCCATGCAATTGTGAAGGTGATTTTTTGTAAGAACTGGAAAAATTTTTTTTGTTGCACTTACTGTTTTACGAGATAATTAGCATGACTCTCAAAGGATAGCCCACCGTCACAGGTCAGGCTGCTTATAATGTAACACACAACATGGAGCTGACTGGCTTTTTACATTGTAAGAGCGTGACTTATCCTCCCTGTTACATTGCACAGCACAAGGGAGAGAGGCAGTAGCATGAGTTTTAATGCTCCCAGTTCAGGTTTTATTACCATCAGTGCTATTGCCTTTCTATATACATGTACTAGTGTTTAAGGCAGACCAAAACCCACCAGTGATATAAAACAAAATTAGTCAATCTCCCCACTTTTTCTGAGAGTAGAAAAATAAGTCATTATATTTGTTATATTGTAATGACCATTTTTAGTCTGTTCAGTTTGCGTCCCCAGTGGTTGGGAGTTCATATATAGTGAAAGATGACCCAGCACCATGAGATTTGAACAACTGTATGTACAATCACAGGGTCATATTTGCAATCTGGCAAACGCTGGTCCTGCCACACATCTGCTGGTCCTGGGTGTTTTGGCCGAGGTGTACAATTGAGCCAGGTCTGGAGGGAGACTTGGGAGATTTATGGGGGGGGGGGGGTTCTAGAAGAGGACTGGGTAAATTCTGGTACTGAAGGAGAAAAGTTGGAAGTAGAATTAATTTATGAGCCGCCTGAATGCCATCTCTCACATCTCCAGTGGATGGAGAGGTTTTCACCCCTCCCTCCTCATAGGTTTAAACCATTACCAAGAATGGAATGTTGTATCTGATTGATGAGTAACAGATGTTCCTTATGTTCTATACCTTCCATATATGTCTGTATATGTTCTAAATAGCCAATCGAATGCTGCCATGTGTCAGGCACCCAATCACAATGGTCATTTAAGTTTCTTTGTCTAAGCTGTATTTAAGCAACGTAGAGCAACCGTTGAGCCGGGAATCGAGGAGCATCGACCCCCCGGTTGACCGAATAAATATTGCATTTGCTGAAGAACTTTGTTTATGAATGGTTTCATTCTACAACAGTACAAGGTCTGGGTGAGGTGCCAGCCCAGTTGGTCCCAAAGCAGTACGGCCCAATGGTAATTCCCTCTGTTCTCCCAACTGCCAGTCTATTTCTGGGTCCAAGGCAAAGAAAAAATTGTACTGGTAATATAACACACCCTCAGTGGGCTCTAAAACTAAAAAGACTGTGGGATAAGTATGTATATGGTCTAATAACAGGCCTGAAACAAATGAGAATACAAAATCACTTTATTCACCAAGATTATTAGAACAGAGCTGTCATCAGAAATTTCTGGACCTCATACAGCCAAACTTTTAACCTACCTTATTTGTACAGACCCCCCCATGCTTCCCTTTTGCCACATACCATTAAAGGGTACCATTGTTCCAAGGTTTCCTTCACCACCCTGGGGTGGCCTCGAGCCTCCTACTAACACACCCGGTCACCCTTACACTACCTGCTGCCCAATTCCATTCTGGAATATGCGCCACATATCACTTACCCCCTTAACCATCATTGGACCACCAACCATCCTAGTGCAGTGTTTCCCAACCCTCTACTCTTGGTCCACCAACAGAGTTTTCAGGCGACCTGGGGGGTTTCACACAGTGGGGCATCCCCAGATTGGGGTGCCCTGAGGGGAGCGAGTATGCCTGCCCTGGAGTCTTATAGACTTCAGAGTGGGTTTGGGTCCACTTTAAAGATGGTATAGGGAGCAACTACAGTACTAATCTGATAAACCATAAAAAAGACCCCAGACTCCATTACGTTACTCTACATCAGTAATGTTTTTTTATAAACGCACAGAACAACCATATAAAACCCCTTTAAAGTAATTAAAATTAGCCTCTACAGAAATTTAGCACAGAGAACAAAAATCTAAGAAATGAAGAAATGATACTGCTCCAAAATCCAAAGAAATCATATGCTAATAGATAATACATTATTCTGCAATAAATATTAACTTCGACATTTAGTCCAATCAAATAATAATTGAATTAAGTGTCAGTGCGTACATATAATTAAAAAAACATTTAGACACTTAATGTAGCTGGGAAATATTAATTCAACCCAAGTTAATCAAATGAAGAGGGACAAGAATGAGCAGAAGCTACAGAAGCTACAGTGAACATGACAATAATAATTATTAAGTGATAAACATTATTATCATCATTATCATGGACCATACAGGGGCAATATGTTTACATTAACTTACAATATATAATTAAATGTATGCAAGAGAACATAATAAATTAATGTAGGGTCTGGTGGTTATTGCAGAACCATTTATTATCTATTAGCATTTGATTTCTCTTGATTCTGGCTGGCAGCATCATTCCAATATATTTAATCTATAAATGTCTACTAGGAGTTGATTTTAATTGTGTTTTAAGTGGATGTTAGTTACACGTGTGTTTATGAAATATATTTGGTCATTAAACCCAGGGAAAAAAACAAAAAAACAGACACTCACCTTCTCTCCCGTGCAGCAGGTTCTGGTCGGTCAACCACTAAGGCCCTTATTTAACAAGGGATAGCGCCAGGTAGCGAATGGTGAGCGAACGGTAATGACGCTCACCGCCACGAGAACGCCCGCTCCCCTCCGCAATCACACATTTATCAAGCCGATCCTGCTTAGCGACTGACAGAGCGCCAGATAGCCACTCATTCATCATTATTCCAGCCTCACCCCACAGCGCCAGCGAGCGACCTTGGACAGCGACAGGTCTGACCTCTCGCTACCTGGCGCTCTCCAATGCATTTCAATGGAGCAATCTTTAAATATTCTTAATTAATTGCTATTAATGTTTTTTATTTATTTTATTTTTTTTTTAAATGTCAAAAATTCTGTGACCACTTCTGCAATGTTAGATATTTTTTTTAAGGTATAAAAAAAAAAATAAAAAAAATTTGTGCTAAATTGATATTACAGGTCTGATATTAATATATTCATATTACAAAATGTTTTGAAAAACATGTTTTTTTTTTCCAAAAATATGGTTGTTTGGGGGTTAAAAAACTACTTTTAACCCATCGCCGCCAGCGCTCTGGGGTTTAAACATGCATTTCACAGCGCGATAATTTTTTGAGCGTGATTTGTTAATGAATATGCTGGGAGCCATTCGCTATGGCCATTCCCTGTCATGCGCTCCCATACAGCGCGGAACCTGTCAAACAGCGACTCCTAACCCCGTATTCAACATTACGGCAAACCGACTGAGTCGCTGTCAACAGCCGAACAACGGCCAAGCACATCGAATACTAGCTGGCGCTGTGAAAATAACGCTACTGTCGCTCATCTGTCGCTACCTGCCGCTATTAATGAATCGGCCTCTAAGAAATCTTTCTGAGCAGTGGTGTAACTAAATGTGATGGGGCCCTGGTGCGAACATTAAATGGGGCCCTTTCACAGCTCATGCAGTAAACTTTTTTCTGTTTTTTACCTCAGTTGGATGAAACTAGACATCTAAATACTCAAACAGCAGAGATGCATGATGCTTCCTTTCTTTAAATGATGCCAAGGTAGCTAAAATATGATAAATAAGAGCAACAATAATGGGGTCCCCCTGACCTTCCGGTCTATGGTGTTTATGAGAATGGGTCTGCCATTGTCCTCGCGGGTCCTTCGCATTCAGCCACTGTGCCCGTGCATAGCGCTGTCCATTCATTGCAATAGAGGGTGCGCGCCGGGCACCCCCCCCCCGCCACTGCAATGACTGGAGGGGCCTGTGCACAGGTAAAGTGACTGGCAGGCGGTGCGGGTCATGACTTACAGCGAGCATCGGTCATGGCCCAGATAATTCTGGGGTGCATGCTTGCTGTACCCCTCATTCTCAGAAACCAGGAGGTTTCCGTGGCTGCGGACCATCCGGAAGCTGCGATTTAGGGGTTCCTAACCAGTGGTAATACCAAATAAAACCGATACAAATGGTGATGCGATTCCTGCTATTTGTGCACATTTTCGTACACTTTAAAGTGGACCAAAACCCACGTCGATCGGCCCAGGAATCTAAAAGATCCCCCCGGGGGCAACCAAAATCGGGATGCCCCGCGGTGTGAAACCCCCCAGGTCGCCAATACACTTACCTCCTTTGCCACTATCGCTCTGGCAGGGCACGTGCCCGCACCAGGCATTTGTGGATGGGCGGCGCAGGCACGCTCCCTGTTAGAGGGTAGCAGGCGATGCGGCCGTCAGCGTGCTCGGAGCCGCTCGCATTAGATGAAGGCTTACGCAGCGTGACATCAGCGGATCCAAGCGCACTGATTGGACAAGCGGCAGCACATGCATCGTAAGACCAGGAAGAGGTGAGTTGGTTTTGGCGATCTGGGGGTTTCACACAGCGGGGCACCTCCGATCAGGGTGCCCTGGGGGCAAGGACCAAAAATAGTTAAAATCCTGGGTTTTGGTCCACTTTAAATGGCTGTTTTGTGTGTTAACAAAGTTTTAGGTGACCGGACACACACACAGGCCCTTATTTAAGAAGTGTGGAGATTAGCTCTGGTAGGCGACCGGGTGTCAGCAGTATAGAGGCGGAGGCAAACGGTTCAAAGTAAAGTCTGTGTTTATTTCACACATAAATCCACAAAAGCATATGTCCATACAGGTTACATCACCTTTTCAGGAAACAGCAGCATAAATGATTCAATCAGGCAAACAGCTTTTAGTCCTTGAGCAAACGTCCTGTTTACAGTCCAAATAGGCCTCAGGTCCGCATGAAACAGCCTCCACAGGAGATTTCAGCCAGGCTCACAGAGTCTCACTCCCATGTGAGCTCTAGACAAAGGACAGCCACAGCTGATTCCCCAGGCTATTTAAACAGCCCGCAAAACCCGGACCTGGGTAGTGGGATGGAGTCCCACCCTGCTCTACTCCATCCCAGTAAAGCCGTCCCAGGTTAGCCTTTCGGCTATTCTAAAGCAACAGCAGCAAACTGCCACCAGCAGCTGATGCTGGAAATCAGACTACACGGCTTTACTGCACCAATGCCAGGTACATTGGTGCTACATACCTGCCGTCAATAACGGCCCCTTGTACCTTACCACATACTCCCCCTTTGTTCAACCCTGAGGGGGTGGACACATGCCAAACAATGTGCTCTGGACAGGGCATCTGCGTTACCCAATAATCGTCCCGCTCTGTGCTCTACTGTAAACTTGAAGTTTTGTAACGACAAGAACCATCGGGTGACCCTGGCATTCCTGTCCTTAGCCTGGCACATGCACTTGAGGGGAGAGTGGTCCGTAACCAGCCGGAACCTTCTCCCCGGGAAATAGTAGCGAAGAGACTCCAGGGCCCATTTAATGGCCAAACACTCCCTCTCCACTATACTATACCGGGTCTCTGCGGGTGTCAATTTGCGACTCATGTAGACAATGGGGTGCTCCTCCCCGTTGACTTCCTGAGACAGTACAGCACCGAGACCTACCTCGGAGGCATCGGTCTGCACTATGAACTCCCTCTTAAAGTCGGGTGTCACCAACACCGGAGACCCACACAGGGCAGACTTCAAAGCGGAGAACGCTTTTTCGGCCTGTTCATTCCACTTCACCATGACAGACTTGCGTCCCTTTAACAGGTCTGTCAATGGTGCCGCTAGGGTGGCAAAATTGGGAATGAACCGCATATAATATCCCACCAACCCCAGAAATGACTTTACCTGGCGGGTGGTGTTAGGCCGGGGCCAGTTACGGATGGCTTCTAGTTTGTTCACCTGGGGCTTGACCACTCCCCGTCCAATCACATAGCCCAGGTATTTTGTTTCTTCTAGGCCTAAAGCACATTTTTTCGGGTTTGCCGTCAACCCAGCCTTCTTGAGGGAATCCACTACGGCCTGGACTTTGGGTAGGTGACTTTCCCAATCCATGCTATGGATAATTATATCGTCCAGATATGCCGAAGCATACCGACGATGTGGCCTGAGGACAATATCCATTAACCTTTGGAATGTAGCGGGAGCGCCGTGTAACCCAAAGGGTAATACCTTGTATTGGAACAGTCCCTCTGGTGTAATAAAGGCTGTTTTCTCCTTGGCAGCCTCAGTCAAGGGCACCTGCCAGTACCCTTTTGTGAGGTCCAAAACTGAAAAGTACCTGGCTTGGCCTAGCTTCTCAATGAGTTCATCTACCCGGGGCATAGGGTAGGCATCAAACTTGGAAACTTCATTAAGTTTGCGGAAATCGTTACAGAACCGCAACGTACCATCGGGCTTGGGAATCAAGACTATGGGGCTGGCCCACTCACTCTTTGATTCTTCAATCACGTCTAACTGGAGCATTTGCTGCACTTCCTCCGCGATAGCTTGTCGCCGGGACTCAGGTACCCGGTAAGGCCTCAACCGGACCTTGACCTGAGGTTCCATGACAACATCATGTTGGATGACCGAAGTGCGCCCAGGAAGTTCTGAAAACACGTCCGTGTTTCTGCTAATAAACTCCCTGGCTTCCTGAGTCTGTTTAGAGGAGAGGTTGTCGCCAGTTTTCACCTCGACTACTGCTTCTCTAATAACAGACCGAGGAATGGGAAGCTCCACCCCCACCATACCTGGTCGGGGACTGTCACGCCCAGGGGTCTCCCTGTCTTTCCATAGTTTCAGCAGGTTTACATGGTACACCTGCTCGGGCTTCCTCCGCCCAGGCTGATGTACCTTGTAAGTCACTTCCCCAACTTTTTCAATGACCTCATAGGGACCCTGCCACCTAGCTAGAAATTTACTGTCCACCGTGGGTACCAGAACCACAACTCTGTCACCGGGGTTAAAGTTCCGTACCCTGGCTTGCCGATTATAAACCCTGCTTTGGGCCCGCTGCGCTGCCTCCATGTGTTCTCTGACAAGCGGCAAGACGGTCTCTATCCGTTCCTGTAGGTGAGTCACGTACTCTACCACACTTTTGTGGGGTGTGGGTTGCTGTTCCCAGGCCTTGGCTATATCCAACAGGCCCCGTGGATGTCGACCGTATAAGAGTTCGAAGGGCGAGAACCCCGTAGAGGCCTGGGGCACCTCTCGCACTGCGAACATCAGATAGGGCAGCAGCAAGTCCCAATTCTTCCCATCCTTGGTGACCACCCTTTTTAACATGGTCTTTAAAGTTTGATTAAACCGTTCTACTAGGCCGTCTGTTTGCGGGTGGTAAACGGATGTCCGCAACTGTTTCACCTGCAGCAGTTTACAGAGCTCTTCCATTACTTTCGACATAAACGGGGTACCTTGATCGGTCAGGACCTCTTTAGGCAGACCTACTCTGGAAAACATTTCCATAAGCTCCTTAGCAATGAGCTTGGCAGAGGTGTGACGCAGGGGCACTGCCTCAGGGTACCGTGTGGCATAGTCCAAGATCACCAGAATATGTTGGTGCCCTCTAGCGGATTTTGGCACTGGACCCACTAGATCCATGGCAATCCGCTCAAAGGGTACCTCAATAACTGGGAGAGGAACTAAGGGACCACGGTAATGAGGCTGAGGGCTGGTCATCTGACATGTTGGGCAGGACTCACAATATCTCTCCACCTCCTTGTACACGCTGGGCCAGTAGAAGCGTTGTAAAACGTGGTCCAGTGTTTTCTGCTGGCCTAGGTGTCCACCCAGAACATGTTGGTGGGTCAAATCCAACACCAATTTGCGATATGGATTGGGTACCACCAATTGTTCCACCACCTCTTCACGTACCTTGTTTACTCGGTACAACATTTCCTGGTGAACCACAAAGCGAGGAAACTGTAACTCCGCCCCTGGCTGTTGTGGTTCACCTTCCACCTCAAGAACATTCTCCCAGGCCCGAGACAGGGTCGGGTCCTGGTGTTGAGCGGTACCAAAGTTAGTTGTGGAGACATGGAGATCTGCCAACTCTGGACCTGTTGCCAACTCTTCCACATCTCCAACCATAACATTTAGTGGGGTTGACTCCCCCTCTTCCATTTTAGGGACGGGCACCTCTTCCACGGTGCCTCCTGATTCCGGTTCCCAGGGCACCGGGGTCTCCCCTGAGTAGGGCCAGTCTATTGAGACACACCCGCCTCGCGGGTTTCCGGAACTGCCAGCTTGGCCCACAGTGACCTGAACCCTGGAAAGTCTCTCCCAATAATCAGTTCATACGGGAGTTTAGCGGCGACAGCGACTTCATGTTTCCAGCTGCCGGAGACGGTGGTGAGAGACACTTGTGCTGTGGCATAGTCTCTCAAGTCCCCATGAATGCACAAAACCCCGGTTTTCCGCCCAGTGTACTCATCGGGCAGTACTAAGGCGGGTCTTGCCAGGGTAACCATACTCCCCGAGTCCAAAAGGGCCACAGCCAGGGTGTCTCCCACTTTCACCTGACAGAGGTGACTTTGCCCCACAAGCTCAGGGACACCGGCAGCACACAGCCTCCTGGCATACATGGAAGGGCGGTAACCAAAGTTCACGTTCATGGGCTCCCCCTGGTGGGGACAATTGGCTCTGATATGTCCTGGCTCCTTACATCCCCAACACAACACTTGGGCAGGGACTTTGGGGGGTAGGTCCTGAGAGAGTTTAGGGGACACCACTCGCCTGAGCTGGGGCAGGGACCTCCGGGGTTTCCCCGAATCCCTCCTCATGGAGCCGCCTTGCAAGTTCCTGGTGGCCTCATATCGCTCCACTAGGTCCACCATCCCTAGTGCGTTGTCAGGGGATACCTGGCCAACCCAGTGCTGAAGAGGGTGCGGTAAAGCCCTCCAAAACATGTCCGCCAGCAAGCGGTCCAACATGGCAGTGGGGCTTAACAACTCCGGCTGCAGCCATTTTTGCAGCAGGTGCAGCAGTTTATAATACTGGGGTCGGGCGGGCTCTGCCGACTGGTAGCTCCACTGATGCACCCGCTGAGCCCGAACCCACACATTCACCCCCAGTCTCGCCAGTATCTCACCCTTCAGAGTGGGGTAGTCAGCGGCTTGGTCCTCTGGGAGATCAAACAACACCTGCTGGGGTCCAGACGCCAGAAATGGAGCAATGACATCAGCCCACTGGTCATGCGGCAACTTCTCCCTTGCAGCCACCTTTTCAAACACTGCCAGGTAAGTCTCAACGTCATCTGAAGGGGTCATTTTTGTGAGCGCCGAGCGGACAGCTTTCCGGGCATCAGGAATACTTTTGGGCGCACCTGCAGCTTGCTGCGCCATCATATGTTGCAAAAACAGCTGGTTGGTCTCATGCTGCTGCCTGTTGGCCTCCACGAGCGCTTTCACGACCGCCTCCATTTTGTCTGCAGTCCCAGGTAGCAGCCTGGCAGGTTTAATATAGGACATGCACAACAAAAAACTTTTTCGTCGGTTGCTCCTAGCAACGGCCTCACTGCTGTGCCCGCATCCGACACCAAATGTGGAGATTAGCTCTGGTAGGCGACCGGGTGTCAGCAGTATAGAGGCGGAGGCAAACGGTTCAAAGTAAAGTCTGTGTTTATTTCACACATAAATCCACAAAAGCATATGTCCATACAGGTTACATCACCTTTTCAGGAAACAGCAGCATAAATGATTCAATCAGGCAAACAGCTTTTAGTCCTTGAGCAAACGTCCTGTTTACAGTCCAAATAGGCCTCAGGTCCGCATGAAACAGCCTCCACAGGAGATTTCAGCCAGGCTCACAGAGTCTCACTCCCATGTGAGCTCTAGACAAAGGACAGCCACAGCTGATTCCCCAGGCTATTTAAACAGCCCGCAAAACCCGGACCTGGGTAGTGGGATGGAGTCCCACCCTGCTCTACTCCATCCCAGTAAAGCCGTCCCAGGTTAGCCTTTCGGCTATTCTAAAGCAACAGCAGCAAACTGCCACCAGCAGCTGATGCTGGAAATCAGACTACACGGCTTTACTGCACCAATGCCAGGTGTACATTGGTGCTACATACCTGCCGTCAATAACGGCCCCTTGCACCTTACCACAGAAGGGATAGCGTCAGGTAGCGGCTGGTTAATGACAGGTAGCGACTGATAGCGACTGGTGAACGCCGGACACGGCACGCAATTACACATTTATCAAGCAGAATCTGTTTAGCGGCTGGAATAGCGCCATGTAGCGTCTGATTCATCATTTTCACAGCCTCAGCGAACAGCGCCGGCGTTAAGCCTTGCACAGCGCCAGGTATGACCTCTCGCTACCTGTCGCTCTCCCATACATTTCAATGGACGATCCTTTTCTTCTCTTTAAACGGGTTTTTTTTTAAAAAAATCACAAATAATTCTGTGACCTCTTCTGGCATTGAAAAGGCAGTTTTTTTCATATTTTTTTCATGTTTTAAATATTTCCTCAAAAATGACATTACAGGTCTGTCATTAAAGTGTTCATGTTACAATGTTATTACAATGTATTTCCATATGTTTTCGCTTTGTTACTAGTGGATAGATGCTTGAAAACAGACTTTAAACACACCGCCTCCTGCGCTCTGGGCTTCAAACAAATATTTTTCAGCGCCAGAGATTTGTGAGGCTGTTTTTTTGCTGAATATGGTGTGAGTCGGTCGCTATGACCAGTCGCTAACATACGTATCCATACAGCGCTGTACTGGTCAAATAGCGACTCCTCACAATGTATTCAACATTACTGAACAGCGACTGAGTCGCTATACAGTAGCGACTCACGGCCGAGCACCGCGACTACTAGCGGGCGCTCTGAAAATGCTACAGACGCTCATCTGTCGCTACCTGCCGCTAATGATGAATCAGCATGTAACTTTTCCCCTCTTCATCCTACTTGGGAACATTGTAAAATGAGCCATTTTAAATAATCTGAAAATCTCCAATGATATGTATATGCCTTATGTATTGTAATTAAAACCACTTTTTATTATTACATTTCTGGGTTGGGGTCAGTGCGTGTCATGGCACAGATTTATGAGTCATGAGCATGCTCTGCTGTGTTCACCGACACCTGTGGAACCACTGTGACTTGCCCTGCTCACTCACACTAATGCCCTTATTCATCAAACGATAGCGCCAGGTAGTGTCTGACGAGCGCCAGGTCCCGCCAGCTAACGGCGGCTACCGACTCAAGTACGCCCGGCGTCGGCCACAATGACGCATTTATCAAGCTAAATGAGGCTAGCGCCGGCGAGAGCGACAGCTACCGCGGGATTCATCATGTAGCCGACTGCAACGAACAGCGCCGCTGCTAATCCCATCACAGCGCCAGGTATGACCTGTCGCTCCCTGGCGATGTTCAATGCATTTCAATGGAGCAATCTTTAATTAATACTTGCTATTAATGGTTTTTTTGTTTTTTTTTTATGTCAAAAATTCTGTGACCACTTCTGCAATGTTAGGATTTTTTTTTAAGGTAAAAAAAAAATATATATTGTAGACATGTCACTGGAGAAGTGATCGAGGGGGTGTACATTTCACCTAGGTTACTATGCTGGGTGAGATGGTAAGTCCAGGATTGATTTGTTTCCCAGCAGTGATATGCTGCTGAGGTGTTGTTTAAATTTTGCCGGGCCTGGATTTATATGGAATGGCAGGTAGGTTTGGTAGAGGGACCTGTCATTCCACACCTCCCCGATCCAGTTTGGGTTTTGAATCAGGTGAGCTCTGATCCTAATTAGCCTGGGAGGTAAAAGCTCTGCAGAGACTGCAGGCTATTGCTCTCAGCCTGAAATGAACAGCCTGAGTGTGTGTGAAGGAAGCTGCGAACGCAGCCATTGCTGGAGCTAAAACTCACCCTGCGATACCCAGGCTAACGCTGCGTTATGAAACTGCTAGATAGGTGAGAAGAACCTGTTAAGTAAGCGCCCAGACGGGCTAGGTCTTTATTTTGTTTGTACACAAATGAAGCACGCTGCTGCTGTATGTTTTGTTACTGGACTGTTTATGCCATGAATAAACGTCAAGACCTGCTTTTATAACACCTAAGTCTGCCGTGAACTGTGTCCAAACACACCATCCCCCGGGAAGATCCCTACAATTGGTGCTGCGGAGCGGGCATTACGGTTGCTAGGGGCAACGGTGTGGACAGACTTAGCTACAGCTGCTTATGTCTTGGGTGAAAGCTGCAACTACACTCCAAGAACAGTCGGGCAACATGGAGGAGATGCTGAAGCAGTTTATGCAAGTAAGTTTGCAACAACAACAGGCTCAGATAGAGGCCAATAGACGACATGAACAGGCTCAGATAGAGGCTAATGGACGACATGAACAGGCTCAGATAGAGGCTAATAGACGACATGAACAACTTATTGAATACCTGATAGCAAAACAGGAGGCGCCTGTGGTTGCTAACCCCCAAACAGTGGTGCGAGCCGCTCCAGAGACTTTTGATGTGAGAAGAGCTGTGCAGCGAGCGCTGCAAAAGATGACTGCTGAGGACGATGTTGAGGCCTTCCTAACTGGGTTTGAGCGTGCGGCTGAGCGAGAGAAGTTACCCGTCACTGAGTGGGCAGAGGTAATTGCGCCCTATTTAACAGGGGAACCTCAAAAGGCCTACTATGACCTCAGTGAGCAAGAGGTTAAGGACTATACTCGGCTAAAAGCGGAGATACTTGCCCGGCTAGGCGTTACTACTGCGGTCCGTGCCAGGAGGGTACGCAACTGGAGCTACAGTTTGGACAAATCGGCGAGGTCCCAGATGTATGACCTGATCCATTTGGCGAGAAAGTGGTTGGAACCAGACACTTCTACTCCTGCACAGATCCTAGAGAGGGTTGTGATGGACCGCTACCTCCGAGCACTTCCTGCTGACCTGCAACGCTGGGTGGGACAAGGTGACCCTAAGAATGCAAACGAACTTGTCAGCCTTGTGGAGAGGTTCCAAGCGACTGAGGACTACCTCCGTGATGTTTCTACAGCATCTTCACCTCCCCGGAGTGCCAGATCTGTGCCATCAGCTGGTAAGAGACTTCCATCTATTGGGGGAGTGTGGAGGGGTGCTGAGGGAGGAAAAAGGGCTCAAGTGGTGTCTCAGGGGCAAAAGACTGGGGATGGTCCCGGGTGGCTAAGTGGCCCTAAAAAGGACTCCTTGCCAAGGAGACCAGGCCCTATCCGGTGCTGGAGATGCCATGAGACGGGACACGTGTCTGCCCATTGCCCTCTTACCACTGAGCCCATGGAATGTTAGGCTAATCGGCGTCAGTCGCTATTTGCGGAACCATCTTGTGTTGCAGTTCCTGGACTAGAGACTGAACCGCAAATCTGCAACGTTACAATTAATGATTTTCCTGTTAAGGCGTTGCTGGACTCAGGAAGCCTCGTAACCTTGGTGCATGCCAGCCTGGTGGCTGGGGACTTTGAGTGTAAAAAGCATATGAGTGTTGTTTGTATACATGGGGATACAAAAGTGTACCCTATAGTGCTGGCTGAAGTCGGGACTGAACAAGGCACCGTACAATATGAAGTGGGTGTGGTTAAAAACCTCATGCATAACGTAATATTGGGGCGCGATTTTCCATTATTCTGGGCTCTCTGGGGAAAAAGAAAATCCCCCGAAAGGAGTGAGGATACTCCTAAGGTTGTTGCATTGCCCCCTGTAAATGATAAAAGTGTGCAGGATGAAAATGTTTGTTTTCCTTTGCAGGTCCTGGCTGGAGAGGAGGAGGCTCCTCCCACTGAGCAAAATATACCAGACTTAGAGGTGTCTAGGGATAATTTTGGGACTGCACAGTTACAGGACCCCACTCTCAAAAATGCGAGAGAGCAGGTTTCTGTCATGAATGGGGTACCTCAGGAACCAGATGCTGAGAAAAGATTTCCACATTTTTCTGTGACTAATGATCTTTTCTATAGAGTCACTAAGATTAAGGATGAGATTGTGGAACAGCTTCTGGTGCCTAAGCCGTACCGGCGTCAGGTGCTGGACATGGCACATAACCATGTTCTTGGGGGACACTTGGGGACTGACAAAACGCAGGAGAGGGTTCTCCAGAGGTTCTACTGGCCGGCGATATATAGTGATATTAAAAAGCACTGCGAGTCGTGCCCCACATGTCAGGTGTGAGGTGCCTTTTGAGCGTATAGCCATGGATTTAGTGGGTCCCATTGTAAAATCCGCTAGAGGACACCAATATATTCTGGTGGTCATGGATTATGCGACCCGCTATCCTGAAGCTGTGCCCTTAAGAAACACCGCATCTAAAACAATTGCACGTGAGTTGTTTTATATGTTCTCTAGGACTGGAATCCCCAAAGAAATCCTGACTGACCAAGGTACACCCTTTATGTCAAAGGTGATGAAGGAGTTATGCAAACTATTTAAAATCTCACCCATCCGTACCTCTGTATACCACCCCCAGACGGACGGATTGGTGGAGAGATTTAACAAAACTTTGAAACATATGCTGAAAAAAGTGGTGGAAAAAGATGGCCGTGACTGGGATCATTTGTTACCCTACCTCATGTTTGCTATTAGGGAAGTGCCCCAAGCGTCCACAGGGTTCTCACCATTTGAGTTGGTCTATGGCCGTCACCCTAGGGGTCTACTGGACATTGCAAAAGAGACATGGGAGAGCGAGTCCACCCCATACAAGAGCGTTATTGAGCATGTAGCACAAATGCAGGACCGTATAGCCGCTGTAATGCCCCTAGTAAGGGAACACCTCCAGAGGGCGCAAGAGGCCCAAAGTAGAATTTACAACCGGTCTGCAAGAATCAGGACATTTAACCCAGGCGATAGGGTCCTTATACTAGTTCCCACTGTTGAGAGTAAATTCCTGGCGAAGTGGCAAGGCCCCTATGAAATTGTTGAAAAGGTCAGTGAGGTGAACTACAAGGTGCACCAACCAGGTAGAAGGAAGCCTTTCCAAGTTTACCACGTAAACTTGATTAAGCCCTGGAAAGACAGGGAATCCTTGGGGGCGACAAATACTGTTAATAATTTGTCACAACCAATCCCTCCAGTCAAGGTTGGTGATACCCTATCAGTGTCACAGAAACAGGAGGCTCAGGAATTTTTACAGAAAAACAAAGACAAGTTTTCTGACCTTCCAGGGCGTACACACCTCATCTATCATCACATTGAAACTGAGCCCAGAAGCAGAGTAAACCTCAAGCCCTATAGGATCCCGGAAGCCCGTAGGGAAGCCGTATCTGCCGAGGTAAAACGTATGCTTGATCTGGGAGTAATTGAGGTGTCACAGAGTGAATGGTCCAGCCCGATTGTATTAATCCCAAAGCCTAATGGAACTTGGAGGTTCTGTAACGATTTCAGAAAGTTGAATGAGATCTCAAAATTTGATGCCTATCCTATGCCCAGGGTAGATGAGTTGATTGAGAAGTTGGGTAATGCCAGATACATAACCACCCTCGATCTCACAAAGGGCTACTGGCAGATTCCACTTACTAATGAGGCTAAAGAGAAAACTGCATTCTCCACCCCTGATGGGCTATTCCAGTATGTAGTGATGCCGTTCGGGTTACATGGAGCACCTGCGACTTTCCAGAGGTTGATGGACTTGATTTTGCGACCACATCGTGATTACTCAGCTGCCTACCTCGATGATGTGGTCATTTTTAGCCCTGATTGGGAAAGTCACCTCTGTAAGGTACAGGCTGTATTGGATACCATAAGTGATGCGGGGTTGACCATAAATGCCGAGAAGTGTGCAATAGCCCTAGAAGAGGCCAAGTATCTGGGCTACATTATTGGAAGAGGGTTGATTAAGCCACAGCTAAATAAAGTGGAGGCAATACAGAATTGGCCAAAACCCCGGACAAAGAAACAGGTCAGAGCTTTCCTTGGTATTACGGGCTATTACCGTAGATTTGTGCCGAACTTTGCCTCAGTTGCTGCTCCCCTAACTGACTTGACCAAGGGCGGAAAGAGAGCCATGATCACGTGGACTCCAGAGGCCGAGAAGGCTTTCCAAAGCCTTAAATCTGCCTTGTGCCAACAACCTGTGTTAGTTACCCCCGATTTCAGGCGAGAATTTCTGGTCCAGACAGATGCTTCTAACACAGGCTTAGGTGCAGTACTCTCACAAGTAGTAAATGGTGAGGAGCATCCGGTGATGTACTTGAGTAGAAAGCTAACCCCGGCCGAAAAAAATTATGCCATTGTGGAGCGAGAGTGTTTGGCAGTGAAGTGGGCCCTCGAATCCCTAAAATATTACTTACTAGGCAGGAAATTCAAGTTAGTGACAGACCATGCCCCCCTAACATGGATGAAGTTAAATAAGGAGAGAAACGCAAGAGTGACTAGATGGTTTCTGTCCCTACAAAACTTTAATTTCACTGTGGAACACAGGCCAGGGAAATTACAGGCAAATGCTGACGCATTGTCGAGGGTACATTGTCTGTGGGGACAAAATGCTCAGCCCTCCGGTCTGAAGAAGAGGGGGGGGATATGTAGACATGTCACTGGAGAAGTGATCGAGGGGGTGTACATTTCACCTAGGTTACTACGCTGGGTGAGATGGTAAGTCCAGGATTGATTTGTTTCCCAGCAGTGATATGCTGCTGAGGTGTTGTTTAAATTTTGCCGGGCCTGGATTTATATGGAATGGCAGGTAGGTTTGGTAGAGGGACCTGTCATTCCACACCTCCCCGATCCAGTTTGGGTTTTGAATCAGGTGAGCTCTGATCCTAATTAGCCTGGGAGGTAAAAGCTCTGCAGAGACTGCAGGCTATTGCTCTCAGCCTGAAATGAACAGCCTGAGTGTGTGTGAAGGAAGCTGCGAACGCAGCCATTGCTGGAGCTAAAACTCACCCTGCGATACCCAGGCTAACGCTGCGTTATGAAACTGCTAGATAGGTGAGAAGAACCTGTTAAGTAAGCGCCCAGACGGGCTAGGTCTTTATTTTGTTTGTACACAAATGAAGCACGCTGCTGCTGTATGTTTTGTTACTGGACTGTTTATGCCATGAATAAACGTCAAGACCTGCTTTTATAACACCTAAGTCTGCCGTGAACTGTGTCCAAACACACCATCCCCCGGGAAGATCCCTACAATATATATTTTGTGCAGAATTGATATTACAGGTCTGATATTAATGTATTCATATTACAAAATGTTTATAAAAACTTGTATAATTTTACAATCAAAAAATATGGTTGTTTGGGGGTTAAAAACTATTTTAAACCCATCGCCGCCAGCGCTCTGGGGTCTAAACAAGGAATTCACAGCGCGAAAAAATTCGGAGCGTGATTTGTTAATGAATCTGCAGCAAGCCGTTCGCTCTGGCCATTCGTTGTCAGGCGCACCCATACAACGCTGAACCTGTCAAACAGCGACCCCTAAGCCCGTATTCAAAATTACCGCACACCGACTGAGTCGCTGTCAACAAGCAAACCCCGGCCAAGCACAGCGAATACTAGCTGGCGCTGTGAAAATCACGCTACTGGCGCTCATCTGTCGCTACCGGGCGCTATTAATGAATCGGCCTCTGAGACCTCCAAGGGACAGAGTCACTTTTTTGCCTGGTCCTGGAGGAATTAAATTGAAAGCAAGGCAATGTCTGGAGCCTTGCTACATCTTCTACCTTACAATGCAGGAAATGGAGGCCCGGGCGCATGGGACAGGCATTATTAGGTGGCCTGCTTGTTGCATTATTATTGCCATTGGCATTGACCTTTAAAAACAAACAATTGCCTTTTCTCCCTTGGCATTTTGTTAACCACTCCGTCCCAAGATCATGTCCCACTGCGTCCTGGTGTAGCCTCTTCACTCAATCTGCTTGCTAATGGTGAGAAAGCCTGAATGGGAAGCCTATCATCCAGGACAAGGAACACAAATGGAGGACAATGGGCAGGGGGAGGAAGAGGAGAGACTACAAAATGTTGCCCGGAGAGGAATCATCATCGATCCAGCCCCAGGTAGGAGCTGTGGGGAAAGATCTAACCTTTGGCTGGACAATCAAAATAGTAACAAAATATTAATAATAAGTATTATTAGGGGATTATATTAGGACATATCAGCAACAGAGGCCCTTATTTAACAAGGGATAGCGCCAGGTAGCGAATGGTGAGCGAACGGTAATGACGCTCACCGCCACGAGAACGCCGGCTCCCCTCCGCAATCACACATTTATCAAGCCGATCCTGCTTAGCGACTGACAGAGCGCCAGATAGCCACTCATTCATCATTATTCCAGCCTCACCCCACAGCGCCAGCGAGCGACCTTGAACAGCGACAGGTATGACCTCTCGCTACCTGGCGCTCTCCAATGCATTTCAATGGAGCAATCTTTAAATATTAATAATTAATTGTTATTAATGTTTTTTATTATTATTTTTTTTTTAAATGTCCAAAATTCTGTGACCACTTCTGCAATGTTAGATATTTTTTTTAAGGTTAAAAAAAATTTGTGCAGAATTGATATTACAGGTCTGATATTAATGTATTCATATTACTAAATGTTTTGAAAAACTTGTTGTTTTTTTTTTTTTCAAAAAATATGGTGGTTTGGGGGTTAAAAAACTACTTTTAACCCATCGCCGCCAGCGCTCTGGGGTTTAAACATGCATTTCACTGCACGAGAATTTTTGGAGCGTGATTTGTTAATGAATATGCTGGGAGCCGTTCGCTATGGCCATTCGCTGTCATGCGCTCCCATACAGCGCGGAACCTGTCAAATAGCGACTCCTCACCCAATATTCAACAGTCGCTATCAACTACAGAACAACGGCCAAGCACAGCGACTACTAGCGGGCGCTCTGAAAATGCCGCTACAGTCGCTCAACTGTCGCTACCTGCCGCTATTAATGAATCGGCCTCAGAGTGTTTTTGGCACTTATTCCCCCTAAATCATTCCCATAGTCAGTGTGGAATTTCCCCCATCTCATAGGCAGTGTGGGATTCCCCTTCCCATTCCCCATATAGGCAGTGTGGCAGTGTATATGGTGGCAATCTTTGAGGATTACGTGTAATTATGTTGAGGTGAGCATCTACTCTCGGGCAGGCTGATTCATCATTAGCGCCAGGTAGCGACAGATGAGCATCTGTAGCAGGCATTTTCAGAGTGCCCGCCAGTAGTCACTGTGCTCGGCCGTGAGTCGCTACTTTAATGTCGAATACATTGTGAGGAGTCGCTATTTGACCAGTACAGCGCTGTATGGGAGCGCATGTTAGCGACTGCTCATAGCGACCGACTCACACCATATTCAGCCAAAAAACTGCCTCACAAATCTCTGGCACTGAAAAATGCTTGTTTGAAGCCCAGAGCGCAGCAGGCTGTGTGTTTAAAAAAAAAAAAAACCCTGTTTAAAGAGAAGAAAAGGATCGTCCATTGAAATGTATGGGAGAGCGACAGGTCATACCTGGTGCTGTGCAAGGCTGAACGCCGGCGCTGTTTGCTGAGACTGTGAAAATGATGAATCAGACGCTACATGGCGCTAAACAGATTCTGCTTGATAAATGCGTAATTGTGTGCCGTGTCCGGCGTTCACCAGTCGCTACCTGTCGCTACCTGACGCTATCCCTTCTTAAAGTGGACCAACACCCAGGATTTTGACTATCCTGGGTTTTGGTCCACTTCGGCGGGGCACCCCGATCGGGGGTGCCCCGCTGTGTGAAACCCCCCAGAAACCCCAAAAAACTCACCTCTCAACGCTCCCACGTGAACGCCGCAGCCAATCCCCGCCAACGTCCAGGCGGGGGACAGGAACGTCCAAGCCGCTTCCGCCGCCGCCACCTCCCGCGCGTCACTCTCGGCGCGCGTGCGCCCCTGCCGGCCATTCACTGAGGGCCGGCGCGAGCGCGCGCACGTCTGGAGGGGCGCGCGGGAGGCGGCGGAAGCGGCGGCGGATCAGGTAAGATGTTTTTGGGGTTTCTGGGGGGTTTCACCCCGCGGGACATCCCGATCTCGGATGTCCCGCGGGGTGGGAGGTGATCGGCCCGGGAATCTTATAGATTTCCGGGCCGATCACCCCTGGGTGTTGGTCCTCTTTAAATAAGGGCCTTAGACAGAGGTGGGCAACTGCCAGGATGTGATACTTTTGTTTTTAATTGTCCTGGGAGCTTGTGGCTTATAAGTTCTTTATGGATATACCGCAAAATGTTTTTTGATTCATATATACTGTAACTCCTGCCAGGTTGGTCCCTTAGGTCCATTATCGGGGGCTTTTCTGGAGCTTCAGCATAGTATTTTACATTTATCACATTTATGGATTGGAGCCTGGCTTTGTAATGGGCAGTGTGGATGACCTTTTCTATTCAGGGTAATAAATGTACAATTTATTCAGTATTGATATATCAATTAAACCACTTCAAAGAAGTCACAAAAATATCTCTCATTAAACAGGCAATTGATATGTTTCACCTTTTCAGAACATCCAGACAGACATTTATTTTATTCCCAGTCTGATCTAAGACAAATGAATATGAGAAAAGGTCTAATAACAATACATCAGGGTCTGTCCAGCTGACACCTGGAACTCAATAAATAATGTAGATAGAGTGAAGCTATCATGACTCATTGCTGGGCGCAGATCATTGCACAGAGCGGGTCTGACCCCGAGTCTGCCATGTGGCTGGATTCACATTCTCATATGCCATTCATTTGTCTGTGGCGCTACTTGTAGACTTCACTTGGACAAACAGCATCCATCAGGCTGTCAGATGAAGCATCAAATAAGGTCGTAGAATCCTCTGCCAACATCATGGTAAACTGAAACTTTTACATGAGAAAATAACAAAACAAAATCAAAAAATGGAATGCATCTTCTGATGATCTGATCTTTAAAGTGGGCTAAGCATTTTATAGTCAGCTTTTATTGAAAAAAATTGTGCAAATGTACACTATTTTTTCACTCTATAAGACGCACCTGCCCATAAGACACACCTAGGATTTGGAGAAGGAAACTAAGAAAAAAATCCTAACAGGCTGATTCATTAATAGCGCCAGGTAGCGACAGATGAGCGACAGTAGCGTTATTTTCACAGCGCCCGCTAGTATTCGCTGTGCTTGGCCGTTGTTCGGCTGTTGACAGCGACTCAGTCGGTGTGTGGTAATGTTGAATACGGGGTTAGGAGTCGCTGTTTGACAGGTTCCGCGCTGTATGGGAACGCATGACAGCGAACGGCCATAGCGAACGGCTCCCAGCATATTCATTAACAAATCACGCTCCAAAAATTCTCGCGCTGTGAAATGCTTGTTTAAACCCCAGAGCGCTGGCGGCGATGGGTTAAAAGTAGTTTTTAAACCCCCAAACAACCATATTTTTAGAAAAAAAAAAACATGTTTTTCAAAACATTTTGTAATATGAATACATTAATAACAGACCTGTAATATCAATTCTGCACAAATTTTTTTTTTTTTTTTAGCTTTAAAAAAAAATCTTACATTGCAGAAGTGGTCACAGAATTTTTGACATTAAAAAAAAAAATTAGAGCAATTAATTATGAATATTTAAAGATTGCTCCATTGAAATGCATTGGAGAGCGCCAGGTAGCGAGAGGTCATACCTGTCGCTGTTCAAGGTCGCTCGCTGGCGCTGTGGGCTGAGGCTGGAATAATGATGAATGATTCGCTATCTGGCGCTCTGTCAGTCGCTAAGCAGGATCGGCTTGATAAATGTGTGATTGCGGAGGGGAGCCAGCGTTCTCGTGGCGGTGAGCGTCATTACCGTTCGCTCACCATTCGCTACCTGGCGCTATCCCTTGTTAAATAAGGGCCTAAGTCAAATGCGCTAAAGCACCCCATTGCAGACAGTGTGGCATTTCGCCCTCATCCCATTTCCATCGGCAGTGTGGCATTCCCCTAAATCATTCCCATAGTCAGTGTGGAATTTCCCCCATCTCATAGGCAGTGTGGCATTCCCCCCTCTCATTCCCCATAGGCAGTGTGGGATTCCCCTTCCCATTCCCCATATAGGCAGTATGGCATTCCCCCATCCCATTCCCTATAGGCAGTGTGGCATCCCCCCTCCTATTCCCATAGGCAGTGTGGCATTCCCCCTATCTCATTTCCAAAGACAGTTTGGCATTTCTCCATCTCATTCCTATAGGCAGTGTGGCATTCCCCCCCCATCCCATTTTTCAGTGTGGCATTCCCTCCATCCCATTATTCAGTGTGGCATTCCCTCCATGCCAT
The DNA here is from genome assembly GCA_027917425.1 of Gastrophryne carolinensis. Taxonomy (NCBI): domain Eukaryota; kingdom Metazoa; phylum Chordata; class Amphibia; order Anura; family Microhylidae; genus Gastrophryne; species Gastrophryne carolinensis. The sequence continues at coordinate 45,237,127 of CM051236.1, forward strand.
CCCCATAGGCAGTGTGGCATTCCCCCATCCCATTATCCAGTGTGGCATTCCCCCATCCCATTATTCAGTGTGGCATTCCCCCATCCCATTATTCAGTGTGGCATTCCTTCCATCCCATCCCCATAGGCAGTGTGGCATTCCACCATCCCATTATTCAGTGTGGCATTCCCTCCATCCCATCCCCATAGGCAGTGTGGCATTCCCCCCATCCCATTATTCAGTGTGGCATTCCCTCCATCCCATCCCCATAGGCAGTGTGGCATTCCCCCATCCCATTATTCAGTGTGGCATTCCCCCCATCCCATTATTCAGTGTGGCATTCCTTCCATCCCATCCCCATAGGCAGTGTGGCATTCCCCCATCCCATTATTCAGTGTGGCATTCCCCCATCCCATTATTCAGTGTGGCATTCCCCCCATCCCATTATTCAGTGTGGCATTCCTTCCATCCCATCCCCATAGGCAGTGTGGCATTCCCCCATCCCATTATTCAGTGTGGCATTCCCCCCATCCCATTATTCAGTGTGGCATTCCCCCATCCCATTATTCAGTGTGGCATTCCCCCCATCCCATCCCCATAGGCAGTGTGGCATTCCCCCATCCCATTATTCAGTGTGGCATTCCCTCCATCCCATCCCCATAGGCAGTGTGGCATTTCCACCATCCAATTCCCATAGGCAGTGTGGCATTCCCCCTCCTATTACTATAGGGTGTCAGCGTGCACCCTGCCTGTTCACCCACTGCTTGGCTGGCCACCCGGTGGCCGTAAAACTAATGTAAGTGTAGTACATTCACCCAATAAGACGCACTGACATTCCCCCCTCCCCATTTTGGGGGAAAATAGTGCGTCTTATATGGCGGACAATATGGTATATAGCAAGAAACACAAACCATCTGCATGTTGGTAGTGCAATGTCACATGTTGGGGATCTAGTTCAAAATCAATATAGATGGATATGACAAGTTTATCCCTACAAAAAATAATCATGGATATAATAATGTATGAGAAGCTCAAAAAATGTTCTTCTGTTAAGATACCAAATGTGCCTCTCATCATTTTCTTTTTTGAGATTAACACAAGAAGAACCAAAGAAAAGCAATGGGAAAAGTGTTGAATAGAAAAAACAAAAGTGAAAAAAGATGGGAAATTATTAGAATGAAGTCAGCGGAATTCTCTCCTATGCCATTCCCCATAGGCAGTGTGGCATCCCCCCTCCAATTCTATGGCTGTCCTGGGCAGTATAGTCTGTGTCTGTGTTTGTCTTGAGCAAAATAATTCTGTTTCAGTAACCATACATTTGAATGTTTGTGTCTGTTTTGTGTTATTAACCGGCAACCAGAATGCTGATGTAGCCCTCGGTAAAAACCCCTGATCTAAGGGGTTCTGTCTGTTTATCAAAAAGAGGACATGGGGCTAAATTATCCCAGTGGCCAATGGGAAGAGCATGTTAAAGCAGAGCTAAAGTAGCAAATTAGGTTGCTGTAAACATCCACCACTGGGGAATCTTGATTTGGATCAAATATGCTTAGTAAGTCAAAAACGTGGCATTATCACACACTTTTTCACATTTCAGGGCTGCAGCAAAATGCTCCTGCTTGCCCCATTCTCCACCAGAGACTAGGTTAACTGCACGCTTACGTAGGCGGAGCAAGGACTCCCCAGGGTACAGACTGTGTCATTCTGCCTGATTTTGGGCACCCTAGACACCATTAATTGGGATGCCCATCCAGTCAATGCTTAGGATGTCTAGTATTATACATTAATGCACAACCTTCTGCATTTCAGGGTTGCCTCAGAACACATCCTGCGTGTCCCCTTTTATCAATTTGGAATGCAACAGGACAGGGACTGAATGGGGCAAAAAATAGCACAGAATTTTACTGGCCTTGACCAGCCCAGGAGCTGTAGCTCCCTTGCCCCTTACATGCCCAGCTGATCAACTATTGCGCTCAACAGCTTAGGCTATAGCAGTGCAGGGGTGGGTCATGGTCCTTTTTAAAAGGATTGATACTCACCAGCAATCAGCAATGCACCTTGCTGGTGAATCACATGGCCTGCCACCAAGGGCCCAATGAGCAGTTGAAAATGATTCAGTGTTGGGCTCCCGTCATCAGTAACAGAAGTGCTGCCAATCCCTCTCCATTCATTGCAATGAAGGAGTGTCCTGAGGTCTAACACTCCCCCCTCCATTTTACTGAATGAAGAGGGTGGGGTAGCATGCCTGTGATGGATGGATGGATGGATGGATGGGGGAGGGGGCTGGTGTCAGTTGGACATGGAAGTGCCATCTATTGCTCTTCAGTATGGCATGGTATATATCCAGTGATCGGGTGAGTGGCAGACAGCTGGAGTCAGACCGCTGGCGAGTAGTAACATAGTATGTAAGGCAGAATAAAGACTTTAGTCCATCCAGTTCAGCCTGTTTAACTCCGTCCAGTGGTCTAGTAGCCATAGCCGGAAATGTTATTACATGCCAGGAAGGCATCAAGGCCACTTTTGAACATTTTTACTGTATCCATCATTACTACCTCCTCTGGCAGCGAGTTCCATAGTCTCACTGCTCTTACAGAGAAGAATCCCCCCCCTATGTCGGTGGAGAAAGCACCTTTCCTCTAACCTTAGTGGATGCCCCCTGGGTGATGGTTACACTCCGGGGTATAAATAGATTGTGGGACAGATCCTTGTATTGACCCCGAATATATTTATACATAGTTATTAGATCACCCCTCAATCGTCTTTTTTCTAGACTAAATAAACCTAACTTGGACAATCTTTCCGGGTACTCTAGCCCCCGCACTCCTTTTATTAACTTTGTTGCCCTTCTTTGAACGCGCTCCAGTTCTGATATGTCCTTCTTAAGCACAGGTGCCCAGAACTGTACACAGTATTCCATATGGGGTCTGACCAGTGACTTGTACAGGGGTAAAATGATGCTCTGGTCATGAGCACCTATGCCCCTCCTGATGCACCCCATGATCCTATTTGCCTTGGCAGCAGCTGCCTGGCATTGATTACTACAGTTGAGCTTATTGTCAACTAAAACCCCTAGGTCCTTTTCAAAGCAATCGCTTTAATGCAGTAATGAAGTGGGCTGTTGTTACATTGTATAACAGCCACGTTGTATTTTTTACTGTTACTGACTCTTCCTTATTTTGTTGTTAAGTTGCTGTTGTTCACTTTTAGCACTTTGAAAGTATTGCACAGAGTAGAAGGGGTCATTTTTGGATAGGGGGTTGTCTTTTGCACAGGATTCATTTTATGATCATCCCAATTATGTGTCTTTTAAATGTATTCTTGTCTAGTTCTTTAAATTTCATGGGTTTGTAAGACATTATTGAGGTTGATTCTCACTCCTTTTTTAAGAGACAAAGCTGCCATTGCCTTTTATTTTCTACCTTGCGGCTGATTCAGAGTCAGGTGAAAATTTACAACCGGTAGACAATAAAAAGTCAATGGCAGTTTTGTCTCCTTAGTGGACCAAAACCCAGGATTTTGACTGTGTTTTGGTCCTTTCCCCGGGGACACCCCGATCGGGCATTTGTGAATGACCGGCGCGTGCACGCTCCCTGTTAGAGGGAGGTGGAGGATGCGGCAGTGGGCTGGAGGAGTCCTGGGGGGTTTCACACAGGAAAGGACCAAATTCCAGGATAGTCAAAACTATTGACTATCCTGGGTATTGGTCCACTTTAAAAAGGAGTAAGAATTCTCACCTGGCTCTGAATCGACCCCATTGTGTGGTAGTACCAGCGGTTATGTGTCATAGTTTGGTGGCTTGGACCAGAAAAGGTATAGAGTATAAGGGTCGCATTTCATTTCAGTAATGTCACTTTTTGTAGAGATTACTATATTTCCTCATGTGAATTTGCATATCTACACTTTTCAGTACATTTCTCTCACAGTGTCACATCAGACATGTTTTTATGTAATGGACCACTACCTTTATTGATGTAAACACACGACTACACTCAAGTAAATAGCATATTTATAAGACACTGGTGATATGCGCTTCTCATCTGTTTACATTTACACAACGCAGTACAGTGCATGAGACTTTAAACCCCCAGCCTGAGTTTATTTACTCTCAGCGCTGCTGCCTCTGTATCGCGCATATCTGGAATTTCTACTGAAAACGCGGTAAACAACATAAGAACATTTTATTTTACCTTATGTTACCTTAGGTTTTTATAGTAAAATGTAACATACTGTGATACATAGATGATTATTTTCTAAGCGAGACAATGCCAAGCTGAGTTGCACTGGGTCTACAATAATTCCTGTATAATAAAATTTTCTGTAAAAACAAAAATCTGATTTTAGGCTCTAGTTGAGCCTTTATGGTTTCTGGGTTATACCCACACACAAACACATAGTAAATAAATATCTCAAGGTCTCAAAGTTAAGCAAAGACTATCAATAGATGGATATCTGTTTTGTCATTTCCTCAGGTAGGAGTAAAAGAAAGTGTGCAGTGGTAAAAAAATATACCATGGCACAAACCCCTCCAATGGTCAACTGCAAACAAGAAGGGGTGCACCACTAATCCTGAGATAAATCTGCTCACTCTAAAAAATCAAACCTGAACAATGAAGTGGACATGCCACAAGGCCCACCTTCCTCTCAAAGAGAAGCAGCATGGGAGCCGCGTGCGCAGGTGTATAATTGTGTTTTGACCCCTGCTGCTCTGGACCTATGGGCTGCCCTGTTATGTTGGTGGTATTTATGGTATATCTTTGAAATGCTGCTGGCACATGCACTTTATGCATTTATTTATTTGTCTTCATTCACTTTCTATTTGATTCATGATGTATTGTAGCACATTACTTTGGGATTTCTGTGCAATATAAGTCTTTCGTTCATTTAGGCATTTATACACATAGATTATATGTCTTTAGGGATTGTGTTATATTTTTTCATGTATAGATATTAAGTCACTTTAGAGTATTTTTATATATGGTAAATTATATATGGCGTATGTAGCACTATTGCACTTTATATTGGTTGTACTTTATTATTATCAGTATTAACTTTGTGCCGGCACAATATAATCAGGGTGCAATTCTATTTGGGATTGTATTAGCCCGTAATGTGCTCATTATTTGTACTATTTTGTTGGTTTGAGTATATATTTTGTATTTGTATTCCAGTGCATATAGGGGTCTTTTCATTGTATTTTAAAGTGGACCAACACTTCAGGGGGGCACCCCGATTAGGGCCCCGCTGTGTAAAACCCCCCAGAAACCCCCCAAAACTCACCTCACCACGCTCCCACGTAGCCACGGACAAGCGGGTGACAGCTGCGGACAAGACAGCGCGTCCGCCGCCGCCTCCCGCGCGCCCCTTTGACAGTGCGTGCGCCCGCGCCGGCCACTCACAAACGGCCGGCGCGGGCGCGCGCACGCCTAGAGGGGAGATCAGGTGAGTTTTTTGGGGCTTTTGGGGGGGGGGTCCCTCACCGCGGGACATCCCGATCTCGGATGTCCCGCGGTGAGGGAGGTGATCGGCCCGGGAATCTTATAGATTCCCGGGCCGATCACCCCTGGGTGTTGGTCCACTTTAAAGGTCTTGTGGTTCATGTGTGTTTTTTATGGGATTTTTTGATGCATTAATAAAAACTATTTAATATTTTTCTTATGTGTTGGTGCTCCTCTTTGGGAGGAAGGTGTGCCTTGGTAGTCATCTAAAGCCAGAGGTCAAACTCATAGCAGGTAGTCAGCAGAGCCAAGGTCAAATCCGGATATTCTTATACACAGGAGCAGGTGGCCCTTCCAGGAAGACCTGCAGGCATCTCCCTAGCATTGCATGCCTCCTTTTAAGATTGAGGTTTGCACACACGCATGAACGGGTGAAAGCAAGTGGGTTAAGGGTATCAGCCAGCGCATGTGCAATACAGTTAACTGGTCACCTCTGTGACTGCACACAACCTTGGCCATGCACTAGCCAGACAGAAAGACCCAAACGGCGTGTGCACACTGATGGGAGCAAGCGTGAATTTGTAAGAACCTTCCCCCCTGGCAGAATAGGCCTGCTCCACCGCCTGACGGATCCACTTGCTGATAGTGGATTTAGCAGGAGGCAAACCCTTCCTAGGTCCAGCAGGAAGAACAAAAAGAGCGTCATATTTCCTGAAAGGCTCAGTAGCAACCAAATAAAACTTCAGAGCCCTGACAACATCCAAAGAGTGAAGGGTCCGCTCCTTGGAATTTGCAGGGTTAGGACACAAAGAAGGCAAAACAATGTCCTGATTGAGATGAAAAGCAGACACAACCTTAGTCAAGAAATCCGGCTTAAGCCGAAACACCACCTTATCCTGATGCCTTTCAAAATAAGGCGCCGCCAGCTCAGAAACTCGCCTGACAGAAGTAATGGCCACCAAAAAGGCCACCTTAAGAATGAGCAAAGCAGCCCCACAGATAGGCTCAAAGGGAGGACCCTGCAGAGCAGACAACACCAGATTCAGGTCCCAAACCGGTAGCATAGGCTTACGTCGCACATGAGTAACTCCCTGGAAAAAAGTCTTAACCAGCCGGTTAATCTGGATCCTTGGGCAGAGCATACTGATCTACTGCCAACTGCACGACGTCTGCGAACCACACTCTCCTTGGCCAATAGGGGGCCACCAGAATGGCTGGTACCCCTTCCTGGGCTATCTTGCGCAGCACCCTGCTCAGCAGAGGAAATGGAGGGAACACATAGAGGAGCCGAAAACCCATCCAAGGCATTGCTAGCACATCCGTGGCGAAGGCCAGAGGGTCCTGTGACAGGGAGACAAACCTGGGAAGCTTGTGATTGTGGCGGGACGCAAACAGGTCCACATCCGGCTGACCCCAGCGGTGACACAAGGAGTGAAAAATCTTGTTGCTGAGGGACCATTCCCCCAGCCGAGACGTCCCCCTGCTCAGGGCATCTGCCTCCTGGTTCTCCAACCCCTGGATGTAAACTGCTGAGATGCAGGGGACATTATCTTACGCCCAAGACAGTATCAGAGTATCACTAGTACTCTGTCACAGAGTATCAGAGTAACAGTATCAGAGACACTTCCTTGAGGGCTCGCTTGCTCCGAGTCCCTCCCTGATGATTGATGTAGGCAGCCGCCGTCTGGTTGTCCGAGCGGATCTGAACTGCCCGACCCTGAAGATGTGTGGTCAGCAGACACAGAACCAACCTGATCGCCCTCAGTTCCAGGACATTGATGGGAGCATGGGCCCCACCGACCCTGGAACTTCAGAGACTTCCAAAACCCCCCCCAACCGGTCAGACTGGCATCCGTGGTGACAGTCTCCCAGCACGGGGGCAGAAAGGTCCTGCCCACTAGGTTCCCTGAGTCCAGCCACCACGAGAGGGACTGTCTGGCCAGGGGGGACAGAGCAAACTCCTGATCCAGGGACACAGGGTCCCGATCCCAGACTGACAAGAGGTGCAACTGAAGAGGTCTTATGTGGAACTGAGCAAAGGGGACCGCTTCGAAGCAGGACACCATCAGGCCCACCAACTGCATCCCTTGCCAGATGGAAGGATGGGGACACAAGAGCAGAGCCCGTGCCTGCTTCTGAAGGCCCTCCACCTTCTGCTGAGGCAGGAATACCTTGACCTGAGAGGTATCCAGAGTCATGCCCAGAAAAGACCTCACCAAAGACAGAGACAGTGAAGACTTGGGATAGTTGATCACCCAGCCGAAAGACTCGAGAGTGGAGGCCACCACCAGAGTATCCTTCTCGGCCTGATGAAGAGACTGAGCTGCAATGAGAATGTCGTCCAGGTAAGGGGGAATGTGAATGCCCTGATTCCGCACCATCACGCCCGCCAGCACCTTGGTAAACACCCGAGGGGCCGAGGTGATACCGAACGGTAAGGCCACAAACTGGTAATGCTGATCCTCCAGAGCGAACCTGAGAAATCTCTGATGACCTGGAAAGATTGGCACGTGAAGGTAGGCATCCTTGATGTCCACTAAAGTCATGAAGTCGCCTGGGCGCAGGGTACTGACTGCCGAGCGTAGAGTCTCCATGCGAAAATGCTTGAACCTGACAAACTTGTTGAGACCCTTCAAGTCCAGGATGGACCTCAGGGACCCGTCCTTTTTGGGCACTGTGAAAAGATTGAAGTAGAACCCCTGACCCTGTTCCTGGGAAGGCACCAGGCAAATGACTCCTGATTCCAACAAACGTTGGACCGCAAGACGCAAACCCTGAGCTGACAGAGGGTTTTGAGACATCCGGGATCTGATGAATCTTTGGGGCGGCCAGGCTGCAAACTCTATCTTGTAACCGGAGGACACCACCTCCTGAATCCACCGGTCTGAGACGCGGAGCCTCCAGACGTGAGCAAAGAGACGAAGCTGTCCCCCCACCGGGATGGGTGAGGGCGCCTCCTCATGCCTGAGGGGGCTTGGGGGAAGGTTTGGGCTTGGGGCCCCATGAGAGACCGGGACGACCACGTGGTCTGCCACGGCCCCAAGAATCCCTGCGGGTACCCGAGAAGAGGGAGCCATGACCTCCCCTGGGAGCACGAAAAGAGGGAAGAGGAGGGCCCCCGAAAGGGCCGAGGCTGCCTCCTACATTAAGGCAGCCTACCATCCTTGGCTAAAACATCCAGACGCTCACCAAAGAGCTGCAGCCCCGTGAAGGGGAGCCCAGTGAGATCCATCTTAGCGGCAGTATCAGCCGCCCACTGACGCAACCAAACAGAGCGGCGCATAGCCACCAAAAGGGCAGATGTCCTACTACACATCCGCACCGCATCATCCAAGGCTGTAAGGACAAAGGCAACAAAATCAGAGCAAAGCAAAAGGGACCTGTAATCCTCCCCCCTGTTACCAGCCGTAGTGCCCTCCAGGAGACGCTTGAGCTGTCTCTTAAGTGCAATAGCTGTAATGGCAGCAGCGCAGACCGGGCGTAGCCCAGCCCCCATACACGTAAAAGCATGGCAGGCCAGCTGATCCATGCACCGGTCCTCGCTGTCCCGCAGTGTAGTAGTGTCAGGGGAAGGCATGACTGAGGTGTTGGACAGCCCGAGCACGGGAGCGTCCACCTCAGGGGGACACGACCATTGCTTGACCAGGTCGGCAGGAAAGAGATACCTCCGATCCCACTCTTTGGGCACCGCGGGCAATCTACTAGGACGTTCCCACTCCTTGAGCACCATATTAGTGAAATGGCTCTGCTCAGGGAACTCCTGGCGCTGTTTGTCAGGACGAAAGAGCTCACCCTGCTTCCTTAGCCACCTCAGGGGGGACAATGTGCAAGATTTCAAAACTGTGAGCTAACAGACTATCAGTGTCCTCAGGGAACCATGAGTCCTCCCCAGACGCAGACCCAGGGTCACTGCCATAACCCTCCTGCTGGTCCCCAGAGGAGTCAGAGTCCTGAAAGAGTTCCTCCTCCTCTAGGGGGTAAAGGCCAACAAAAGTATCAGGTCCCTCATCCTCCTCAGGAAAGAGGGATGTCACGGGAGCTAGGTGTCGCTTCTTGCCAGAGGCCTTACGTGGAACAGGCCTGGCATGCTGCCTTTTAATACTGGCCACACGCAGTGCCAAATCAGACTGTGACCCCCCACTAGTATCCCCCTCACTGGGGGCTAAATGCAGGCGCGGGGGGGTAGGCGATGCCAAAGGCGGCGCAGAGCTGGGAAGAGAAGGACACCTTGGGCGCACGGCACGCACACCGTGACACTATTACTCGCAGGAGACACCCCACACATGGAACACAGCCGGGATTGCCCCGAAGACATAAATAAAGACACATAAGTATCCCGCAGCACATGCCCCAAAGAGACCAAAAAACCCCCAAAGGGGACTCACGGACCAAGTAGGGCAAGGGCACCACCCGTCAGACCGCAGGAGGACGCGTCAAACAGACAAGGATCACCGCCGCAGCTCCGGGATGAGAAGGGCCCCAAACGCGCAACAGAAGCAAAATGGCGCCGGCAGAGGAACCTTGAGGGGCGGGCCGCGGGAGGACGGCACCATACGCATCATCCACCGGCCCCGCCCCCCCGAAGAGTGCAAAAACGGCGCTCACGTGACCTCACCGACATCATCACAGTAGAGAAAAACCACTTCACAAACAAAGCAGCAAGGCGGCGAAAAACAGAACACAGTAAAAAACTGAAGACACAGCAAAAACACCCTCGCCGCTACCAGCCGCCCCCCTCCCCCGAGCACACTACAGGGAGGGAGCGAGGAAGGCAAGCGAGCAGCGGCGAGCGCCCAGGTCAGGGCCGGGGGGGACCCCAAAACGCTGAACAAGTAAACAGTCACCAAAACACTCACCCCCTCAGAAGCTAGGACAGGAACTCAGCATCCCTAGCAGGCTCACCATAAAGCCTATGGCCGGCTGCCCATTGTGGTACAGGGTCTGCGGCTTGGAGCAGCGCTCCTTGAGCACTTGACCCTAGTGCTCCTCTACCGTCACCCGATCCGGTGAGGCACAGAGGGTCCGGAAACGGGTGGAAATAGCCATGCAGGGCCGCAGGCTTGGTCGCTCCGCTCAGCTGCGCAATATAGAGAGCCATCTTCTATCTTCGCAGAATCACTGCAGAGAAAAACTGGGATAAGTCTATGGTGATTCCGTTTTTAATATGGTACCGGGAGGAGCCACAACTCTTCTGCAGTGCACTGCGCCACCTTGTGGCGGAATACCCAGATGTAATGATTTCGTGAAGCAGGCCGTGCCATGCAATGGGAAAATTATTTTTTTTCCTGCAACTCTGAATTTTCTGACCCAGAAGGCAGGTTTTTGATACTGGTGGGTACGCTGTAGGATGTAGAAATTACTGTGGCGTCATATTACGCTCCCAATATGGTGATTTATGGAAAGTTTCCGGGAGACTGTATCTAAACATGCTCGGGGGCTGTGGTCATTTGTGGAGATTCTAACATGATTCTCCACCCGCACATTGATAGACAATCCCCTAGGGCTATAATTCCAACCCCTTCAACAATCGCTACTGCACAGGCGTTTAGGACATTATTAGAAAAACATGCCTTGGTAGATGTCTGGAGGGAGGGCCATCCGGGTACCCAATCTTTTACTCATTATTCGCATCTGCATGATCTTTATACACGGATAGACCATATTTTTACTCCTTTTCAAATTCTTCCCAATGTGGGTAGCTTTCAGATTGTACCGATCTCATGGATGGACCATGATGGGGTTATCTTAAAATTTAACACGTTATTAGTTAGGCAGCCAGGGAGTTTATGGGCTTTGAATGAATCTCTCTTATCTGATGAGACTTTAGTTGAGGAAGTCCAAAAAGTAATTTCAAGCTATTTTAAAGATAATGATGTGCCTGAGGTATCGTCGATCATCCAATGGGAGGCCCATAAACCTGTTATAAGGGGGCAGCTAATACAACTAGCTGCTAGAAAATGGAGGGTGAGGAATGCTTATATAGAAAAATTTGAAAAAAAGTATGCAGATTTAGCTGAACAGGCCTCAGGAGCTATGACACCCTTGTTATGAGCTAGCCTTACGAGAGCTGCTGAGGATCTTAACCTGGCCCTAGTGGCAAAAGCAGAAATCTGTTTAAAATGGATTAAGCATAAGTATTATGTCAAAGCTAATAAGCCAGATTCTTTGTTGGCTCGGAAATTGAAAACTCCTGATCAGGTATTTAAACCCATCAAGTTGACAGATAGCAGGGCAGCGCCTACAAGCAATCCTAAGAAAACTGTGGAAATCTTTAATAGGCATCTTAAAGCGCTTTACTCTGCCCCGCCAGTGAGGCCTAAAGACGCTCTTAGCCATTTTTTACAGGAGATGGATTTGCTGTATATATCTGAGGAGATGAGGGAGAGAGTGGGTAGTGACTTTAGTCTTTCAGAAATTGTCAAAGCTATTAAAGGATTGAAACTAAACAAAGCCCCTGGTCCGGATGGATTTTCTGCAGGTTAATTTAAAAAATTTAGCACACTATTGGCTCCAAGAATGGTTGTAGCTTATAATGAAGTTAAGCATGGAGGGGCCTTCTCAAAGGAAACTTTGATTGCAGCTGTTCGCATGATACAGAAACCAGATACGGACTATTTAGTTTGTTCTAATTATAGGCCAATTTCTCTTTTAAACTTGGATGTTAAGATCTATGCCAAGGATTTAGGTGAGAGACTCTCAAGCTTTTTACCATATTTAGTGGCAAAAGACCAGGTGGGCTTTGTCCCAGGGCGGCAAGCAGGGGACAACGTAAGGAAGATTGCACAGGTGATTCATGCTGCTGAACAGGGAGGGCACGTACTATGCTTCTTTCACTTGACGTGAGGAAAACGTTTGATTCAGTTTCTTGGGATTATTTGTTTCAACTCTTGGAATACTGGAGGTTTGGGGATAGTTTTCGCCCTGGTGATGGAGCCCTTGGCTTATGCTATAAAAGAGGCGAGGGATATATCTGGGTATAGCTTAGACGGCCTATCTCATAAACTTTGTTCGCGGATGGTGTAATATTGTTTATTACCAACCCTTTAATAACGCTTCCAAATTTGACCAAACTCTTACGGGAATTTGCTGTAGTTTCAGGTTTGGAGGTTAACACCTCCAAGTCACGAGCTTTAAACATTAGTCTGTCAGAAGAGGTTTGGGGGAGGCTAACCTCACTGTTTTGATTTCAAGAGGGAGAAGGAGCGTCTGAAGTATCTTGGGATTTATCTCACGGGGAAGTTCTCTGGACTATATGCGGCAAACTATCCACCTCTGTGTAAAGCACTCTCGGGCATGTTAGGACGTTGGAGGGGTCTGGGGCTATCCTGGTTGGGCAGAGTAAATGCGGTAAGAATGACCCTACTCCCAAATTTTTTATATTATGCCAGAGTTCTACCCATAAAAATTCAATCAAAACATTTAGTAGACTTTGAACGGAGGGTTTTGGATTTTATATGGGAAGGGAAAAAACCTAGGGTTGCAAGGTGTACCCTTTTGAGGAGGCCTAAGGAGCGGGGAGGGCTGAGGCTCCCAGACTTTTATAAATATTATCAGGCTGCGCAAATAGCACAATTATGTGGATATCATGAGAGACTAGATACCCCTATATGGGTGGAATTGGAGGGAAGAATTATGTTAGAGTTAGATATAGGAAATCTTTTGTGGGTGGTACCTGCTGCAAGACAAAAATGTGACAATCCTATTATCCTTCATTCTCTTTCAGTTTGGGATGTGGTCAAGTATTCGGGGGGACTATTATCTACCTTTTTATCTTTCTGGAATAATCCCATGTTTCAACCTGCTGTGGCTTCCCCGCAAAACTTTCTGGGATGGAAAGAAAAAGGGATAGGGAGGGTATTAGATTGGATACAGGAAGGTAGGGTCCTAACTTTCCAACAGTTTAAGGACAAATTTGGATTGAGTGACAGGGAGCTGTTTGGCTATATGCAAATGCAGCATTTTGTGAGGCTTTTGATTCGGGGTAAGACAGATCTAGAAACTTTAACAAGCTTCGAGAAGCGTTGTTTAAAAGATCCTAGGGGGAGAGCCATATTATCAGAGGTATACATGGCCTTGTCCCTGTCTTCTGCAGCCGGGGAGCTGCCGTACATTTCTAGTTGGCAGAAGGACCTGGGAGGCTCTATTGCATGGGAAGAGTGAAAGAGGATGTGGACTGCAGCATTATGTGGCAATGGGTCGGTGTTGGCGGTGGAGGTCAATGTAAAGGTCATGTTGAGGTGGTACTTGGTCCCGGAAAGATTAGCTCGCAGCAGAAATCTAGACCACTCTGAGAAATGTTATAGGGGTTGTCAGGAAGTAGGGACATTTAAGCATATGTGGTGGGATTGTTAGGTAGTGGTTAGGTTCTGGAAAAAAATCTTTAGGGCTGTGTCCAATGTGGTTGGGAGTCATGTACCTGTGGACCCTTGGGTTGCTTTACTGAATAAACCATTGGACCAGGGAGGGGGGCTATATGGCAATTAGTACATCATTTATTACCTGCAGCAAAATTAGTTATAGCTAAAGCCTGGAAATCTGATAAACTTAGTTTTGTTGGGTTTCGAAATAGAGTCAATGCTTGTATGGCGATGGAAAAGCTCTCGGCTTTGAAAGAAGGAAGTATGGGAAAGTTTGAACGAATCTGGGCACCTTGGGTTGATAAGTATCTGCCGGATAGCTTTGATAAAGGGTTGTTGGTCCTATAGGTTGGAGGGAGATAGCTAGGTGTCATAAAAAGTTGTGAATGTTGGTGAGGGGGGTCTCTTTCTTTCTTTTTCCCTCTTTCTCCTTTTTTTTTTCTTTTGCTCTTAAGGCTTCTTATTCCTGGTGGTGAGTTCTGGTCAGCACCACCTCAGAGAGCACTAAGCAACATGAATCTCGTGTACTGAGGGAAGGGTTCTTTCCTTTCCTCAAATAAGAGAATGACAATATTTTCTGGAATAAGGATGGGGGAGGGTGGGGGTGGGGGGTTTTGGGTGTATAAAGTTGATATTTGAAAAATTTTGAAGTATGTGATATTCACTCGATACAAGCTTGGATTTCATGATGTATGCGATATTATGTACACGTTTTATCTACGAATCCCTTTCTGTACCGAAAGTTTTGTGATATCAATGCTTGTGCATCTATATTATGCTCAATGAAAAATAAAAATCTTTGAATATCTGTTTCAGTGAAAGAAAAAACTATGCTGGCATGTGCGGCATGGCTCCTGTCATTGCAAAAAGCCAGAACATGCATGCTGTCATACCGTTTATTCCTGTAAATAAAATGGAGAGAGCAGCTCCTCCCCTGGAGAGCAAACACAAACTGAGTCAGGTTAAAAGCCCCACCCCTTCCTCCAGTCCTCTGATCTATGGAGAGGATGAGCAAGAAAAGCTCTACGGATGGGAAACTGCCCACAAAACCCTTTTCGCCAAAAGCTTGTTGACTTTCAAATAGAAGGTCTAGCCTTTAGTGTCTTAAACACGTATGTGGGAAAGTCCAGGTGGCAGCCTAGCAGATGTCTTCAATGGAAGCCCTCGACTTCTTGGCCCAGGATGTAGCATCTGGTCTTACAGACAGTCTGTCCCTTGGATCTCTCCGCATGAGCGAGCAAAGCAAGCCACAGTGGTCCCGAAGTGGTCTCCGACTCATAGATCAAGCAGCTTCGCATATATTTACATATAATCTAAAATTTTGAGACACTTCAAAATGGCTCATTTTACACTGTTCCCATGGGACATAATTTCTGAGGAAATTAGCAAGTGTGTGGACAGAAACTTTAATGCTGCTGCACACCGCAGGCTGGCTCAGGAGGACTGTTAACGGAACAGATAATCATGTAAAAGGGGAATTGTGAGGCCGGGGAGCTCTTCAAATGGAACTCTCCGCCAGGGAATTATTAGGGAAAGGGATTATTAGGCCAGAGAAATTACACAACACAGGAATAAATGAACTAAAAAGGAGTTTATTAAACAAAGGCAAACAATAAACCATGAAACAAAGGATGACCTATGATACAGGCAAAAAGGAAACCGGTAACAAAAACACAAAACCAAAACTAACACAAGCATACGCTAAAGGGGACATAAACAAAAAGAGGGACACCCAGGTGCTGGTGACTCACCCCAGGGCATGAGACAGAAGCCAGCAGCCTCCAGGAACCGATAGGAGACCTGCTGCATAGAGGATCTGGGACAGGTGGTGGTCAAGCAGCCTCAGGGAAGCCATGGAAAGCCCTGCTTATCACTGGCTTTGATCAAGAAAACACACAATATCCTACTGCATTAGGTAAAGGGCGGTCCCCACTTAAAGTGGACCAAAACCCAGAGAGTTTGGCCCAGGAATCTATAAGATTCCAGGGCCGATCTATTCCCTCGCCCTGGGGCATCCAAAATCGGGATGTCCCATTGTGTGAAATCCCCCAGGACGCCCCATACACTTACCTTACCTCCCAGTCCAACTGCACATGCACGAGCTGCATCTCCGCTATCCCTATAGCAGGGCGAGTGCCCGAGTGCGCTTATTGGACGAGTGGCCATGCATGCGTCATGGGAAAGGAAAGGAGGTGAGTTGCGCTTGGCGATCTAGGGGGTTTCACACAGCGGGGTACCCCCCATCGGGGTGCCCGGGGGAAAGGACCAAAACCCAGGATTTATTCGCTTTAAATAGCCCTAATAAAAGGTCCAGCAGCTGGGGGCAGATAGAACAGCGAGGGGCTCTGCTGACACCCGCTGGTGGCTGTCCAAACTGCAGGCCGAGTAATAAATAGCACAAGCAACCAGCTAGGCATCAGCTGATCCCCGAGTTCTCACAGGAATGGGATGCTCCATAACCTGTCACCTCTGGTTTCTATTTATTGCATGGAATGGAAACTTATGACTAAAGGATTTACCCAGGAAGTGGAATTTCACATAAATATTTAGCTCTAAAAATCTATGTAAAACATATACAAATATTTAAATATATTATTGCTTTAAATAAATACAGAGAGATATTAGGAGACAAGGTAATCACCCAACATCAGTGTTTAATGTTTCACTAATCACTGATCCTCAGCAACTTAATGTCCCTGTCCAGGCAAGAACATAAAATATATATATATATATATATATATTAAAGCGGTCCTTCACTCTGAATAAGAGTCTATCTTAAATGTTTCCCACACCCTATACATACAGATTGCCCCCATTAAAAATCATCCTACCTGCATCTACTGCATGTTATGAACCTTTAAACATTCAAGATGGCGGCTCATGGGGCATCAGGCAGCCTGCAAACAGGAAGTGCCTTCTGTCTGTGCTGCTCTGCATTCTGGGATTGCTGACCTTTTCCTGACCCCAGCTCTGCTCTGTCTGAGCAAAGCACATAACCCCACCCCCTGTACTGTATCCCACTCTCCTCTACTCAGTAAGTGTGATGCTTCCGAGTCAAGATGGCGGCATCCGTATCCTAAAGATACGGGTGCTGCCATGAACAGAGTTGCAGCTCAGTTGGGGGAAAGAATAATAAGTAAGTGACTAAAAACTTAAAATATATTAATGTTACATGCTGGGGAATAGTTTTTTAAGGGTTTGGGGTTTTCAATAAATCATGGTGAAGGTCTGGTTTAAGCTCTTGTCCCACGCAGTTCCTCCATGCAGCTGCTGTATCCATCAAGATGGTTTTGCAACCTCTAACACACCCACTTCATTAATTGCAATGGAGGGGGTGTGCTGAATTACAATGAATAGAGCGGGCATGTGAGGGACGTAAACAAGGTTTGATGAAGGCACTGGGGGGAGCAGAATCTCTCTTCTCTGCTATTAGTAAATATAAAGTTGCCCAGGCTGCACAGAGAAGCTGCAGGGGAACACGGGAGCTGCGAGTCACAAAAGGCGAGTATAGACATTTTAATTTTCTTGCCAGGACAATTCCTTTAATCCGTGTTCAAGGAAGAACAAAAAAAAGAAGCTACACGCAGTTACAACCTACTTTGGTAGTTTAAAACTGGGTCCTGAGATAGAGTCCCGCCGGGGTCGAACACAGCTACCCCCCTCTGCATTAATCACAGTGCCCCCTCTATTTACTACAATGAAAGGGATGTTCTAGCTACAGTGTGTTCCAGCACGCCCCCTCTATACCAGTGAAGGAGTAGGCATGCTTGAGTCACTGTGACTGATGCAGAGGGGGGTGGTTCTGGTAAATTTTAAAAGTAGGACAGAACTTCTGAGGGGGACATGAGGAGAGTATATATTTTTTTTTTTGGGGGGGGGGGGTTCTTGTCTGGACAGAACATTGAAAAACACATACAATACATACCATATATTATTGCTAATTGCTTATTGCTTAAATGACCTTTCCTTTTTAGCCCACAACCAGGCAAAATGTATAAGCCTGGTAGAAAAAAAACTACCTTCTACAGATACAAAATGATGTGACGTGATCTCTGCATCTCATCTCTACGCTGTTTATACAGTAATAGCAGGCTCACAGTTCCTATGCAATGTATCACAGAAGGGATCTGACCCTGTAACAATGTATAGCAGCCACATACCTGGCTCTTTACAATGTAACCCATAGCAAGGAGCTAGCTGGCTTTTTACAATGTAAGACCAGGACTCATCCTGCTTGTTACATTGCAAAGCAGGAGGCAGAGAGGCAGCTTCGAGTTTAGAAACTCCCAGCCGAGTTTCATTACTGCCAGTGCTGCTGTCTCTGTACTTCCCCCATATATTATTTCCTGATGACAAAAAGGTACAGGCATGGCTTCTTCTTTCTACCCCAATAACCCTCAGACTCCCCGGAACCTGTGCTGCCCGTTAACTACCATAATTGGCAGCGCCTCCACAATTAAAGCGGACCAAAACCCACTGAACTTGTGAAATACATTTGGCCAAAGCCCCTGCCGATGCTCCCTTCATAGGGTGTAGAACTGGGAATGGATATTCTCGAATCTCCCTGGAAGACTTTTTTTTTTGCTATCCCTCTCTGTAAGAGAGAGGGCCGAGCAACAGCTATGATATGTTCTTATAGTGTCCTCAATGGAATTCCCATTTTTATTTAAAAAAAAAAAAAAATTAAAAAAAAAAAAAATCCAGCAGGCACTGTGTGCCTGGAATTCCGTGTTTTGTATTTTTAATAAATATATTCAGCTTGCAGCGATCCCGTTCAGCTCTAGGTGTCGCTAGTAGATAGCTAATAGATATAAAAAATGTGCGCTGTGAACACTACGTGGCCGGGAGCACTACAGCTGACAGCGCCGCCAGCCTGAAGCAGACGTTGTGGTGCGGGTGCTGCCGAGCACCTCAGACAAGGCGCTCAAGTGCTGCCTGCACCTTTAATAATAAATTAGCCTCTAAGTGGCTTCTAAGTCTTTCCAACTCTCTCATTAACACACATGCACCCTTTCCCTGGAGCTAGACACTGAAAATATTCAGGGACATCGAGAACTTTGCCAGTACTACTTATAAAAACATTTCTATCTCTTTCTTGTGACACAATTTGTGTTATAAAAAAACTATTTGGTTTAATTCTAGCAGGAGCTGACCATCTAAAGCCATCTCTAGGAATAGAATGTCACAAAAACTATGGGTGTTCATTTGCGGATTTCCCACACATAATACTACAATACTCGCTGATTTCCCACAGAATACTACATAAAGGGAGAGGTTTGCTGCCTGGTCTGAAGAGCCATAATGAAATATAAAAGGTATTTAACATCCTCATTCTTTCATTGCCATCCTTAAAGGGACATTCAATGGCAATAAAAAGGTAGCAAGAAAGGAGCATGTCCCATGTGCCTCTCCTCCATTTCATGCAGCGCACTTTACATGCTGTAGCAAACACATGCTCAACCTTCCGCCCAAAGGCCACATGTGGTCCTCAGAGCCCTTTGATGTGGCCCCTGATCTGCTGTGGGGAATGTGGGAGGGGTAGGAAGTGTAAAGGTTCAATAGGGGTATACAGTAAGGATGTCAGCTACATAGAGATGTAGCAGGGGCAAATAGAGGTGACAGCAGGGGCTGTGAGGAACAGAGTGACATTGATTGTACAACACCACCCCTGGGTGACATCTCTGGCACAATCATTTACAACAATGAGAGCCGTGGTCACAGCAGATGGCCCTCATTGGATGAGAACCCGTGTATGCACCATTGGAGTGGGGAAAGGTGAGTGCTTACGGGTTTCACACAGCGGGGCATCTTGATTTGCGATGAAGGTCAGTGGCCTGCCCTGGAATCTGGTTTAAGTCATTTTTGACTGTTGGCCCGCTTTAATGTACATTTTCAAAAATGCTCAACAAAACTGGACTTCCCTTTAAGCAAATTCTCCTCTTCCATTAACACGTATCTTCATGTTCTATTGGAGATCAGACAATTAAACAAAGCACTGCTTACACTAAGCTCTAACCTGAGAGAAAGCAGAGCACAAGATTATAAAGGTAAAGTTGCCCAGTTTTCTAGTATTTAGTAAAACTGTAGACTTGTCCCAAAATGTTTACATCTAACCCTCACATTCTTGACAGGTAAAACTAAAAAAAAGACACTTGTCGTGCTCCGTACTCTCATACCTAGGAATAAAAATGATTAAAATAGAAATAGCAGCAGTTCATTGGCACATAGCTTTAGAAGGCACAGGAAGGATACCAGACAGCTGGCATCAAAGCGAACCCAAGTCTGTGCCATTGATGACTTCAAAGGGCGACTGGGTGAGGTTTGTTGGTGGCGAGGTAGTTGGATAAAGGATTTCTTCCACTGTTACGTAAGTTCCCATAACAAAACCCACCAATCCGATCACAGCTATTGAAAGGTCCTTCATGATGGTGATTGGGCTAATGTGGTCCTTGTAGAAGACGAGGATCTCTACAAGTGGCGGCAGGATGAGGGCTAATGAACTGCTGCACACAGCCCCGACGAATGAGATCACCAGATCCAGACGTGGGATGGACACAGCCAGGGCACCTAGAAAGAGACAGACGATGCAACGTTATATTAATCATGGACCAAATATCACATTACATTTATCAACAAACTTTAGATATTAAATTCCTTCAGAAAGAGGATCAAACATTTTCACTGCTTTTGATCAGCTGAACGAAACCTATTTCAAGCAGAAGGAATTGGGGTGATGCCAGTTACAGTTTCACTTAGAATATCTGAACAGCTAATGTATGAGCAGCTATGTATGTGATAACCTGAGTGTAACAGCATATATACTATTTAGAATTAACTCTATGGGCCCCACCATCTCACAAATTATATATATAAAAAAAATGAGTCTGGACAGTCTCTTTAAATTTTTGTCATGTCCCAAAATCAGTTTTTCTCTGCGTCTTGAAAATCTCTCTTTGGGTCTCAAACATACCTCGGGGATCAAGTCAACCTGTGTTAAATTCCTGCTCAGCAACTTTTCTGCTTTAGCCCAGTGGTTCTCAACTGTTTAACTCCAAGTATTATTAATACTATTTATTATTGTTTATTATATACAAAACAACATACCCCTGGGGGGGGGGGGGGGGGTGAGTAAATAAGTAGGCCACAGGCCTTTTAGTACCTCTAACCCTTCAAATGCTGCCTCTCTGTCTATTAGCCCTTCTAATGCCAGCCGTGTATTATTATTCTTTTGGCTGCCTATCCAACCTTTAAATGGCAGCCACATAAATTTGACGTGCCTGGCTTCCTCCCCTGCTATATTCTCCAAAAAAATGAAAAAGGCGCTCACCTCAGGCCGCAATACACCGGCGTGGGTCTTCTCTTCCCCCTGGGGGTCTAGGATCCCCATCCCGGGCTCTTCCTCTGTGAGGAGAGGGCCCGGAACAGCACCCTTCCCCCCGCTTCCGCCATTGCTAGCCCCGCTTTTTGGGTGGGGCAGATGACGTCATCCCGCCAACAGTCCTCAGATGGGGCGGTGATCGAAGGAGAGAGGGTGGAGGGGCAGGGGACTGCCCCCCCTCCACGATCACTGTCAGCTGTCTTCGGATCGACGAGGGACAGAGGTTTGGAGGTGAGTAAAGAAAAAAAAAACAATAAATTTTTATAGTTAACCCTTTGAGAACTGGTAAGGAATACATGACACCCCCTATAAGAGGTCACAAGGCACTTAGGGGGGTGGCAAATCACTTGTGGCAATCAGGTGACTTGCCATTAACCCCTCGCCGCCATTACCTGTTAATAGATGGTGACAAAATCTCAATTAGGCTGGCAGTTAAAAGTAGCTATGCATGTTTGGTATTGCTCTGTTTGCTACTTGCACTTTCAGATTTAGCTTGTTTTCTCTTGTTTGCATATTTTTAGTTTATGAAAATTTGGTTTTTATTCTGCTTATTTATACATTTTTTAGGGAAACCCTGAGCAATCAAAGAATTCTTAGAGAAAATACTTCTATAAAGATGCGCAACGAGCTGGGTTTTCCTAAAAAGTAACGTGTGTACTTTCAGGGAATATATTTGGGGGTTTGTGGAGGGTATTTCAAATGTAAAAGGTTGTTTTGTTGAAAAAGCACAAGGTGCGCACTTTGACTGCAGAGCTGCCATTTTTAGTAAAATTAGCGTTATGCACATGCTTCACTTTGAGGTGTTTGGCAACTCTTCCCTTGACAGTACCTATGCAATTTGGGTATTGTTCTGTTCGGGGAACCTTGCCTTTTGAGATTTAACTTTTTTCTTGTTTTAGGAAAATGTGGCTTTGAACTGTTTTTAGGGAAACCCTGTGCAACCAATGAATTCATCAATGGATTACTTCCATTAAGACGCGCCCATTACAACAAGCTGGGTACACCTAGCAAGCTCAAGGTACGTACTTTCAGGGAATTTATGGTTTGTGGGGGGTATTTCAAATGTAAAGGGTTATTCTGGTTGAAAAAACCCAAGGTACGCACTTTTCTGCAGAGCTTAAATTTTTAAGTAAAATGACCCGTACAAGCATGCACTACTTTGGGATGTTTGGCCACCCTATCATTAATAGCTATGCATGTTTTTTGTTTCAATATATTTTTT
This sequence comes from Gastrophryne carolinensis, assembly GCA_027917425.1. NCBI lineage: Eukaryota > Metazoa > Chordata > Amphibia > Anura > Microhylidae > Gastrophryne > Gastrophryne carolinensis. The sequence goes on from CM051236.1 coordinate 45,259,495, forward strand.
TTTTCTTTTTTAGGAAAAAGTGGCTTTCAGTGTATTGTCTGGGAGCCGAGTGAAGCAAGAGCAGTGCCATTTGCCCAAAGTTTTTGTCAGGTCTGGAGTTCCTCCACAGCTGTTCAGTACTGTTGGCTGGCTCCTTTCTCTAGACTTTTTCCATGCTATATCCTGCTTCACCAGCAGATGGCCCTCTCTTGCAAAGGGGTTGCTATTTAGCCAGCACCTGAGTGACTTCCTGGGCTATTTAAGCTGACCTTCCCATTCAGTTAATGGATCAGCACTGATGTGAGTTGATGTGTCTTTGTCTGTCTGTACCCTGAATTGTACCTGGAATCATGTATCTAGACCTGGACCATGAACTCTGTACCTTGGACTTTGAATCTTGAAACCTGGAACCCGGGAACCCTGAACCTTGTAACTCTAAACCTTGATCCCTGCCATAGCCCTTTTGTTTACTTTTCCTGCTTCAGCTCAGTATCTGCCTTTGGACTTTCCTTGAATTTCTATGTATGTGTATTTCCTGACTTCACAGCAAACTGGGTGTTTCATGTTTTCCAGTGTATCTGTATATCTGCACAGCATGATTACCTTGATTCTTGTATAGTCACCCTAGTAGATTTATGTTCCATGTATATATATGTATAGCAGTCTGATTGGTATGTGCTCTGTTCACTGTCACGATTAAACACGGTTTGCCGCATATCAGTCTGTTTCTCAGCCTCATTACTGGTCATTACAACTAAATGAATCCCTCTGATGAGAGATTCCTGGCAGTTTTGTTTATGGGAGGAGCAATTCAGGCGATGCTATTTAAAAATGTGGGTTTTGGTCCACCTCAACCCTTTCAGTGCCAGCCTACCCAGAGATGTTTTAACCCTTAAAAATCCAAAAACAAAATGATATGGGGTCCCCCTTACCCAGCATTACCAGCCCGGGACCAGCTATGGGGGCTTGTAGGAACAGGGTGCAGGGGCCAGCTTTTGTGGCCCCCCACCCTGCAGCTTACAAACCCACATACCCTGTGTGGGCCCGGGCTCTTCTGCCCCCCCCTCTGGGCTTTGGGGAGGCAGGTAATTGGGGGAGCCGGGGGTTAATGGCAAGTAACCCGCTAGTTGCAGGTGAACTGCCAGCCCCCAGCCTTGTGAACTGGTATAGGGGTCTCATGGACCCCTTACCAGTTCACAAGGGGTTAACAGTATAAAAACACAGACACAATAAAAAAAAGACATTTGTTTACTTTTTTTTTCTCTTTACTCACCTCCGATCCTCTTCTGTCCCCCGGCGACCCCCGATGACAGCTGCAGGGGGATTGGTGGAGGGAGCCTGGGGGGAGAGGGATCACAGCCCTCTCCCCCTCCCCACCTCTGACCTCCAAGCACCCGGCAAGATTGATTCTGAGCCTCGGGAGCGGGTGTTAAGAAGCCGGCTGCCGGTCACATCACACAGTGATCCCAGGGGGTGGGGCTAGCAGTCGCGATCCAGGAAGTGCGGGGGAGGGCTATTTCTCGCCCTCTCCTCACCACGGAAGCGATCGGAGCCCCCCCCCCCCCCCCCCCAGTGAAGAGGAGCCCCGGTGGGAGGCAGCGCGGGCACAGGTGAGTAAATGTCTTTTCTCTTTTTTACAGTTAGCAGCGGCCGCTGCCACAGCGGGGGGGGGGGTCGCTATTCCGGGGGTTCTCCTGGAGCCACCCGAGTCCCCAGGGGAGATCGGTTGGCACCAAATTAAAGAGGAGACCAGGCCGGATCGATAGAGGGGTAAAAAAAAAAATGGCTTGGGACTTTCTGGGTCACACCGGCCCTGCTGCACTGTTCCTGGCCCAGTATAGTGTCTTAATGTAACTTTTTGTTCCATAACAAGCACCCAGGGTTTAAAGAACAAGAAAGAAAATATTCTGAACCAAATGGTGTGCTTAAACCCATTACAAACGCAGTGTGCAGAATCATCCCATTATAGGCAGTGAGCGGTATCCCTCATTAGATCCAGTAAGTAGCATCCCTCATTACAGCAAGTGAGGGGCATCCCAAACAGGCGCGTTGCCGCATTTTCCATTATGGGCAATGAGGGGGATCCCCATTTATCGCCAATGAGTGGCATCCCTACATTACAGTTATTGAGGGGCATCCCTCATTAAAGTGGACCAATACCCACCCATGATCGGCTCCCTCCCCGCGGGGCATCCGAAATCGGGATGCCCCGCTGTGTGAAACCCCCCAGAAAGCCCCTAAAACGTACCTTATCGGCGACGGACAAGCCGCTGCCGCCGCCTCCCATGGTCCCTCTAGCAGGGCGCGCACCCGCGCCGGCCGTTTGTGAATGGCCAGCGCGGGCGTGCGCCCTGTAAGAGGGACGCGCGAGGGGCGCCCCACGGAAGTGGACCAACACCCAGGATAGTGAAAATCCTGGGTGTTGGTCCACTTTAAAGGCAGCGGGGGCATCCCTCAATACAACCAGTGGGGGCATCCCTCAATACAGCCAGTGGAGGCATCCCTCAATACAGCCAGTGGAGGCATCCCTCAATACAGCTAGTGGAGGCATCCCTCAATACAGCTAGTGGGGGCATCCCTCAATACAGCTAGTGGAGGCATCCCTCAATACAGCTAGTGGGGGCATCCCTCAATACAGCCAGTGGAGGCATCCCTCAATACAGCCAGTGGAGGCATCCCTCAATACAGCCAGTGGGGGCCTCCCTCAATACAGCTAGTGGGGGCATCCCTCAATACAGCTAGTGGAGGCATCCCTCAATACAGCCAGTGGAGGCATCCCTCAATACAGCTAGTGGGGGCATCCCTCAATACAGCCAGTGGAGGCATCCCTCAATACAGCTAGTGGGGGCATCCCTCAATACAGCTAGTGAGGGCATCCCTCAATACAGCTAGTGGAGGCATCCCTCAATACAGCTAGTGGAGGCATCCCTCAATACAGCTAGTGGAGGCATCCCTCAATACAGCTAGTGGGGGCATCCCTCAATACAGCTAGTGGAGGCATCCCTCAATACAGCTAGTGGGGGCATCCCTCAATACAGCTAGTGGGGGCATCCCTCAATACAGCTAGTGAGGGCATCCCTCAATACAGCTAGTGGAGGCATCCCTCAATACAGCTAGTGGAGGCATCCCTCAATACAGCTAGTGGAGGCATCCCTCAATATAGCTAGTGGGGGCATCCCTCAATACAGCTAGTGAGGGCATCCCTCAATACAGCTAGTGGAGGCATCCCTCAATACAGCTAGTGGAGGCATCCCTCAATACAGCTAGTGGAGGCATCCCTCAATACAGCTAGTGGGGGCATCCCTCAATACAGCTAGTGGAGGCATCCCTCAATACAGCTAGTGGGGGCATCCCTCAATACAGCTAGTGGGGGCATCCCTCAATACAGCTAGTGGGGGCATCCCTCAATACAGCTAGTGGGGGCATCCCTCAACACAGCTAGTGGGGGCATCCCTCAATACATCTAGTGGGGGCATCCCTCAATACAGCTAGTGGGGGCATCCCTCAATACAGCTAGTGGGGGCATCCCTCAATACAGCTAGTGGGGGCATCCCTCAATACAGCTAGTGGAGGCATCCCTCAATACAGCTAGTGGGGGCATCCCTCAATACAGCTAGTGGAGGTATCCCTCAATACAGCTAGTGGGAGGATCCCTCAATACAGCCGGTGGGGGCATCTCCCATTACTGCCAGTGGGGGCATCCCTCAATACAATCAAGGGGGCATCCCTCAGTACAGCCAGTCCCTCCTCCCCCCACCCCGCCGCGACCCTCACACACCCACACACTTACCGCTGGTTCCCATCTTCCTGTCGCTGCTCTCATACACTCACAAAACTGACTGTTGCTTGCTGGTCAGTGGGCGTGCCCCATATGGCCGGCGTCCAATGAAAACAATGGACGCCGCCCATTGATGCCCACCGACCAGCGTGCAACAGCCAGGAAGTGCCGGTAAGCATGAATGTGTGTGTGTTTGTGAGTGTATGAGAGCGGCGGAGGCAGTGACAGGAACAGCAGGGACGGGCAGGCCGCCCGCACTGCCCGCCCTTCAGCCTCCAGCATATGTTTTTTACAGGGTCGCGCCCTTCCATGGCACCGGCCTACCGGGATATTGCCCGGTACGCCCTATGGCCAGTCCGCCCCTGCCCTGGGGGATGTGTGCCACAGGTTTAAAAACGAGTGCCATGTGAAAAAATTGACTATACTTCTGTAGAAGACAAAAATGTTGCAACATTATTAAACAGCAGCGTGTAACTGAAACTCATGTCGCCTCAAGCTTTTAAACCGGGTTCGCAACATGGCCAGTTCCACAGCAAGACACATCATTACCATCATACCAAGGATACGTGATTTATTTTGCGGTTCTGGAAACGAATCCGATTTGAGGAATTCTCCTATATTATTTCCAGCAGCTCTGCAGCATTCACAGTCCAATCACTCTAGGATAAGTCTTTGTCATGTCCTAAAATCACCCATCGGCTTATTCTCTGCGTCCTGAGATCACCCATCCAACACCTGAGACTCGCCCTCTTCAGAACGTAATTTTAGAATTACAAGCCTGTGTGCCTACGGATGCAGCCGCACGAGCAAATGAGAAAAATAATAGCAAGTTGTTTTCCCAAAGCAATTACTTTTGCCTCTTACTGAAGACAGCGTAAATGTAGGAGAATTATCACGTCGGGAATATCTACAATTTGATATTAGCACTATGGTCTAGAATGGAGGATTTTTAATACTTATCTGTTGACATGAAAATAACTATGCTCAAATAATAGGCGCTGTATGAAAATACCAATTTCTTCTTTTTTTTAAGTGTATTAAAACAAAGCGTGCTGTTAAACACCAAGGACAGTCGCTGGGGTAGCGGAATTTTGATTGGTTTAGAGTCAGATAGGTATTACAATCTCTTCTAACTAACAGTAATGCAATAAGGACACGCTGGGTGCAGCTCACACGAACCATGTTATACAGCGAACAAACTCATTCGGGAGTCTTATGATGAATGTCTAAGATTGGTTCCTAGGCGATACTACTCCAAGCATGTTTCCTGAGAAGGCTGCATGTACCTTATAAGAAGCTTGTACAAGGTTACAGCACACAGTTCCATCAGTAGACTTGAGCATTACAGCAGTTGTTCCAACAACCTGATTACATTTGACACATCAGTCTCCCCCTAGAGCTCTATTCATATCTCTCCGCTTGCACTGTGTTGGGCAACGCAGTCACAGCGCAAGAAAAATGCTGCCCATTGTTTTTAATGGGCCAGTTCACATATATACAATGCGTATATATGTGAAGTGGCCCATTAAATATCACAGGCAGTATTTTCCTTTGCGTTGTGTCGCCCAACGCAGTGCAAGCAGAGCGGTGTGAATAGAGCTTTAGGCCCCTTTCACAACGCAACTCCATAGACGTCTATGGCAACGCAATGCAAACACAAGAAATATGCAAGTAAAACCCAATGCAGCTCATCTTATATAGGCTCTGGTTCCTCCTTTTACTTTACTTCGCATAACCAAACTGCAACATTAAGCAGGACAACTCAGGTTTCTTCATGTGAAAGGAATCTTCTGAAAAAAAACATCTAGGCACAAATCTCAGTTACCCATTCCTCAATATTCTCCTACTACTGTGAACGCTCCCACCTGGTCATCAGAATTCTCCCATGATGCTAGTGGTGGGTGGGGCTCAGCATGGCAGTCTTAGACTTGAGTGAAAGACCAGTATAGTCATATATGCTGTACAGGATTGGGTGACTGACCTGTCACTAAGGAAATATTACCTGTCACTTAAAGTAAATGTCCAGACAGGTAAATAAACTAAATGATTAGATTACCCTAAAGCTAATGTTCCCCGTATTTTACATTTGAAAAAAAACAGAACCCCCCCAAAACTGAGAAAACTAACTTTTACTTTGCGCTGCATTTCAGAAAATCCTGGCAGGTGGACGTGATCACATGCTGAGGACTATAGTGCTTACATTAGCATAGGAGAGGACTATAAGCTGTATGTACACCAACTTGGCTTGTCTGAGAAGGCTGCAGGTTTCTGACAGTCTATGACTCTGAGACCAGCTCTGACACCAGGGGAGTATGCAAATAAGCAGTGGGAAATATGTCCAACAGCATGTGGGCAGACTTTCCAAAATGAGAGGAGAGAGACAGATTGGATAAAGCCTGAAAACAAAGGAACAGCTGCTTTACATCAAACACCAGGTGAGAAACAGTCTAAGACAAACTGTTTTGGGTGGTCATTCCCTTCAACTCTAACATGCCACTATGAGACATTCAGCAAAGTGTTTCAGATAATAAGAGCATCGGTGTAACATACACTGTCTAGATAGAGATCTGCTTTAACAGTTGACAGACTGAACTAACTACTTGATTGGTTTTCTCTTTATAAGCAGCATGGAAAGCTCTCTAATATGAATATTTTTGGGGAGACTTCGCCATGGGGGCTATTTGTGATATAACAGCCTGGACCCGTCAGCAGACGATTGCTCACTTGCAGCTTTTCATCTAGAAATCTACAGAACTGTCATGTCAGCGTAGAGAATTCTTTTTAGTCTTGATGTTATTCCATGAAATCTAATAAGAGGAGATGTGTGAAGTCCTTTCAGCATGAAAACACATTTTCACAGAATAACATAATAGCCGCACAAATGACTGCGCCAGCTCCTTCATGAAAAGTGGGTCAGCAAAAAGCGCAGAAGAAAATGTACTACAGGTGGCTTTATTGCGAGTTTCCAAATGTACTTCCTACAATCGCTCCAAGTACTTCCATAAAGAGGACCTTTCACCTACAGTAGCCCTCACCTACATCCCCTTCCCGAAATCAGGCATCCTTATTTGGGATGCCTACCTGGGGAATACACCCGCAGTACAGAAAAACGTACCAAACATTTTTGGGGGGAGATTGGGGGAAAGAGGGAAGGGAGGGCAAAAAAACTTACCTAATCCTCCTGTGACTATCTGGTGTGACCCCCCCACCCCTTGTATTGAGGAAGAGAGCTGGTCTAGGAGGAAGTTTTCTTTATTGCCTGGTCCAGACGTTCCCCAGGAAAGCATCATTTATTAGGATATCCAGGGGGAGGCTGTAGTACTAGGGAAGATTTGTACTGTATTTCTAAAATGTGTATGGACATGCAAGAAACAAAAAACACCTAAATACATACCTTACAACTGTTCCGCCCTAGTCTAGTATTATAAAAGTTCTTGTGATGACTCCACTTGACCACCGCCAACCAGTGACCTCTGTATTGAATGGCCACCCCCCTTCTCCTCAGCACAGCCCAACTCTAGCACGCCCATTTATTTTAATGAAGGGGTTACACCATGGCCAGTCATGCCCCAGCATAGAAACATAGAAGGGTGATGGCAGAAGGAGACCATACGGTCCATCTAGTCTGCCCTTATGTGTATACTGTATGTTCTCTTTATCTAAGGATAGATGTGTGCTGCTTATCCCAGGCATGTTTAAATTCAGTGACTGTTGATTTTTCAACTACCTCTGCTGGAAGTTTGTTCCAAACATCTACTACTCTTTCTGTAAAATAATATTTTCTAACATTGCTCCTGATCTTCCCCCCGACTAGCTTCAGGTTGTGCCCCCTTGTTCTACCATTAAGTTTCTTGCAGTGAATAGAGCTTGTGTGGCCAGTTACTGTTGACTGTGTTGCAGTGATGGATTTTATTGCGCTTTACTCACTGTGAAGGCTGGGGAGGGGGGGCGGTGGACCTCCTCCATCAATTTGCTGTAAATGGTGGATGAGCACTTAAGAAATCTCCGGGGGTATAGCTGGATTGGGGCACAAATGAAGGTTTTTTTTTTTTATTTTAGCCTGGACAATCCCTTTAAAGGGTAATTCCACTTTCAAAGGCATTTTTTTTTAAAGTTTCCGTTACTGTGTGCCAAAGTCATGTCCTCAAGGAGTTTATCAGTTCCTTTTTCTCTTTCTTATTTGTTTGCAACTCTGTGTTTTAAAAAGAAACCGTTTTCTCTAGCAACAATGTGTTTACTATACCAACAGTACACCAAAGCGGTGTGTTTGGTGTACAGAGCAGAAACTTCCTGAGTCTAGCTTGCTAATCATCTGATTGGCTAAAGCAGAGATGACGCTCCACATTCCTGAGCTCGCAGGTTTAACTCCTGCTGCTCTAATTAAACCTTGTTGGATGGGGGAAACAATTGTTTGTTCCAGTAGCTAAAGGGTTACTGGCAATTGCTCACTTAGGGAGGTCAGCACTGCTGATGAGCTCACCTGTTACAGTGAAAGGATTATTGGATTTGTAGGCATAAACTATACAAAGTTTATACCTATACAAAGAGCTTCAAGGTCACGAAAGTTGCTTCCACTCGGGCAACACAGTCCCAGGAATATAAGAACTTGGAAACAGTGTACTGATAAGTAAATCACAGAAGGAAAACAATAAGGCAAAACACCAAAAACCTGACAAAAGAGCCACCAGGCGGGGCTCATCTATAGGTGTTCATTTACATTGTATTCTGGATATCATTCAATAGGCAGCAAGTGTTAAAGCAGATCAAAATCCTTGCCCACCCGTCCTGGAATCGAAAAGTCTCCATGGGGCGGTCGCTAGCCTGCCCCCCGGGGCATCATAGAGCAGGATATCCCACCGTGTAAAACCCCCAGGGGTCGCCCCAAGGTTACCTTTACCATTGGCTCCCGCGACACTGTGATCGCTGGGTGCCACATCCCCAGCATCCCTGTGGCTTTGCACAGTTCCACATCCAGCCTGGCTGGGTGGCTGAGAGTCAGAGCATGAAAAGAAAGCTGAAAATGCAGCCAGGGGACTGGCTTACATCATCCGGCAATCATCATCCGGCAATCATCATCCGGCAATCATCATCATGCAATCATCATCATGCAACCATCATCATGCAACCATCATCCAAACATCACCAGGCAATCATCATCCATCAATCTCTATCCTGCAATCATCATCATGCAACCATCATCCATCAAACATCACCAGGCAATCATCATCCATCAATCATCATCATGCAGTCATCATCTGGCAATCATTAGGCAATCATCATCATGCAATCATCATCCGGCAATCATTAGGCAATCATCAGACAATCATAATCCGGCAATCATCATCCATCAATCTCTATCCTGCAATCATCATCAGGCAATCATCATCAGGCAATCATCATCGGTCAATCATGATCGGTCAATCAACATCAGGCGATCATCATCCATCAATCATCATCAGGCAATCATCATCAGGCAATAACCATCAGGCCATCATCAGGCCATCATCATCAGGCAATCATCACCAGGCAATCATCATCATCAGGCGATCATCATCCATCAATCATCATCAGGCCATCATCATCAGGCCATCATCATCAGGCAATCATCATCATCAGGCGATCATCATCCATCAATCATTATCAGGCCATCATCATCAGGCCATCATCAGGCCATCATCATCATCAGGTGATCATCATCCATCAATCATCATCAGGCCATCATCATCAGGCAATCATCATCATCAGGCAATCATCATCATCAGGCGATCATCATCCATCAATCATCATCAGGCCATCATCATCAGGCCATCATCATCAGGCCATCATCATCAGGCCATCATCATCAGGCCATCATCATCAGGCCATCATCATCAGGCCATCATCATCAGGCCATCATCATCAGGCCATCATCATCATCAGGCCATCATCATCAGGCCATCATCATCAGGCAATCATCATCATCAGGCAATCATCATCATCAGGCGATCATCATCATCAGGCGATCATCATCATCAGGCGATCATCATCATCAGGCGATCATCATCCATCAATCATCATCAGGCAATCATCATCAGGCAATCATCATCAGGCCATCATCATCAGGCAATCATCATCAGGCAATCATCATCAGGCAATCATCATCATCAGGCGATCATCATCAGGCAATCATCATCATCAGGCGATCATCATCCATCAATCATCATCAGGCGATCATCATCATCAGGCGATCATCATCATCAGGCGATCATCATCATCAGGCGATCATCATCATCAGGCGATCATCATCATCAGGCGATCATCATCATCATCAGGCGATCATCATCATCATCAGGCGATCATCATCCATCAATCATCATCAGGCAATCATCATCAGGCAATCATCATCAGGCAATCATCATCAGGCAATCATCATCATCAGGCGATCATCATCATCAGGCGATCATCATCATCAGGCGATCATCATCCATCAATCATCATCAGGCCATCATCATCAGGCCATCATCATCAGGCCATCATCATTAGGCCATCATCATTAGGCAATCATCATCAGGCAATCATCATCATCAGGCAATCCTCATCATCAGGCAATCATCATCATCAGGCAATCATCATCAGGCCATCATCATCAGGCCATCATCATCAGGCCATCATCATCAGGCAATCATCATCAGGCAATCATCATCAGGCCATCATCATCAGGCCATCATCATCAGGCAATCATCATCAGGCGATCATCATCAGGCGATCATCATCCATCAATCATCATCAGGCCATCATCATCATCAGGCGATCATCATCATCAGGCGATCATCATCCATCAATCATCATCCATCAATCATCATCAGGCCATCATCATCAGGCCATCATCATCAGGCGATCATCATCCATCAATCATCATCAGGCCATCATCATCATCAGGCCATCATCATCATCAGGCGATCATCATCATCATCAGGCGATCATCATCATCATCATCAGGCGATCATCATCCATCAATCATCATCAGGCAATCATCATCAGGCAATCATCATCAGGCAATCATCATCAGGCAATCATCATCAGGCAATCATCATCATCAGGCGATCATCATCATCAGGCGATCATCATCATCAGGCGATCATCATCCATCAATCATCATCAGGCCATCATCATCAGGCCATCATCATCAGGCCATCATCATTAGGCCATCATCATTAGGCAATCATCATCAGGCAATCATCATCATCAGGCAATCATCATCATCAGGCAATCATCATCATCAGGCAATCATCATCAGGCCATCATCATCAGGCCATCATCATCAGGCCATCATCATCAGGCCATCATCATCAGGCAATCATCATCAGGCCATCATCATCAGGCCATCATCAGGCCATCATCATCAGGCCATCATCATCAGGCAATCATCATCAGGCGATCATCATCAGGCGATCATCATCCATCAATCATCATCAGGCTATCATCATCAGGCCATCATCATCATCAGGCGATCATCATCATCAGGCGATCATCATCATCAGGCGATCATCATCATCAGGCGATCATCATCCATCAATCATCATCCATCAATCATCATCAGGCCATCATCATCAGGCCATCATCATCAGGCGATCATCATCCATCAATCATCATCAGGCCATCATCATCAGGCCATCATCATCAGGCCATCATCATCAGGCCATCATCATCCATCAATCATCATCAGGCCATCATCATCAGGCAATCATCATCAGGCAATCATCATCAGGCGATCATCATCCATCAATCATCATCAGGCAATCATCATCAGGCAATCATCATCAGGCCATCATCATCAGGCAATCATCATCAGGCAATCATCATCAGGCAATCATCATCATCAGGCAATCATCATCAGGCGATCATCATCATCAGGCGATCATCATCCATCAATCATCATCAGGCAATCATCATCAGGCCATCATCATCAGGCCATCATCATCAGGCAATCATCATCATCAGGCGATCATCATCCATCAATCATAATCAGGCCATCATCAGGCCACCATCACCAGGCCACCATCATCAGGCCACCATCATCAGGCCATCATCATCAGGCCATCATCATCAGGCCATCATCATCAGGCCACCATCATAAGGCCACCATCATCAGGCCACCATCATCAGGCCATCATCATCAGGCCACCATCATCAGGCCATCATCATCAGGCAATCATCATCAGGCCACCATCATCAGGCCATCATCATCAGCCAACCATCATCCATCAATCACCATCCATCAAGCATCATCAGGCAATCATCACCAGGCAATCATCAGGCCATCATCATCATCAGGCAATCATCATCAGGCCATCATAGTCAGGCAATCACCATCCATCAATCATCAGGTCATCATCATCCGGCAGCCATCATCCATCAATCATCATCAGGCAACCACCATCCATCAATCATCATCAAGCAACCACCATCCATCAATCATCATCCATCAATCATCATCAGGCAATCACCATCAGGCAATCATCAATAATCATCAGGTAATCATCAATCATCATCGGGCAATCATCAGATAATCATCATCAGGCAATCATCATCAGGCAATCATCAGATAATCATCATCAGGCAATCATCATCCGGCAATCATCATCATCAGGCAATCTTCATCAGGCAATCTTAAATATTACCAGGTGGCATGGTCTTCGTTGTGGAGTTTGCGCGGGGGGAGGGGCGGGAGTAGTTTCCACCCACTCTAATTTTCTGGCTTAGGGTCTGATATTTTATATAAGGGGAGAGATTATAAAAAATATATAGAACATGGCTTTTCTGGGTTCTGGTCGTTATTAAGTTCAGAGTTTGGGTTTGCGCTTAGGCCAGAGGTACTGTAGAACATGTGGATATTCATCCTGGTTGATCGCGGGCATTTTGTAGCCATTCTATCACTGCTGTGTTCTAAATGGACTCATTTTGGGGAAGAAACGTGCTGCTGTACGATTTCCCAGCAGAAAGGAAGGTAGGATGTGCTCATCCAGTCAATATATAGCAATCAAAGAGATGCTTGAGGGGTGTGACCACACACTATGGATTGTAGCTCTCCCAATGTAACAGGGACTCCAATTGGCCTCTACCTAAAACCTCTCTATAACACTGTGCAGGCAAGTAAAGCATTTTTCATTGTGTGTGCAAGCAAGTTAATTTATTGCAATGTCTTTAGACAGGCTGATTCATGTATTGCATTGCTTGCGCACACACAAGTAAAGAAGTAGCAATGTCTGTACAAACTTTTAGATTTAGTAATGTTAGGGACAGGGTATAAATTGGACGGCCTTGATGTGGCTACCTCGCTTTTACATTTATTGCAATCTATGTTAACTAACAGTCCATGTTTTTAACAAGTGTTAGCTAGGTTTTCCAATATTATGAGTGTGCAGAGGGTTACATTTCTTTTTTGCTGTACGATTTCCCCTCTAGTGAAATCCTACTGACACGGATACGCTCTACTATCTTACCTAGTTTGAAACCAACTCAAAGTATGGAAGCACTCTGACACTAACTCAAAGTATGGAATCACTTATGTGAACTCACTTTATACCTTATATATTAAATGTTTAAGCCTTGAGTTTCCTATCTAGAGAGAACCCAATATTTGAAGGACTGACATCAGGCTTATGTGGGCCCTCGGCAAATAAAAGTCTCCGTTTAGTTGGCCCAAAGTGAAATGGCCCTCCAAAAGAACAGTTTGCTCCGGCATCTGCCCAGGTTTGCTGGTGGCTGATGTCGGCCCTGCTGCGCCCCTTTGGTTGCAAGGAAGCAAACACATGAGCAATCTGTCATGCCCGCCGCTCCCCTGTCATTCAGCTTCTATGGCGCCTATTATCTTTCAAGGCAGAGAATGCTGATTGGGGGAGAATCCATACATGCGTTGTGGGATTTCGTAGGAGTGGCTGGGTGTGGGAGCACACTCTAGAAAAAAATGCAGCCATCATCAGCCAATCTTTAGATCAGCCAAACAGCGAACTCAAATATTGCCAGGGGACGTGGCTTTCGAGATGAAAACGCTGTTTTTTTTTTAAAGAAGCACTATCGCGAAAAATAGCCCCATGATAAAAATACATATAAATTTGCAGGATGGCAGGAGGATGGGTCACCTCACCCGGCATCAAGAAATATCCAGCCAGGCTTGCTTTTCTTTCTTTTAATGGAAGGAAAATGACATCCGGGGTGACAGGCTCTGTCACCCCTGATAAACTAAACCTGTCACCTGTCAGGTGTATTAGTGACCCCTCCTCTCATTAGCTAATGTGTTTATATGGATTTTTAATATTACACAATTTCGCGATAGTGCTCTTTCAACTAACAGTATGGAAGCACTCTAAGGTCGACCCATTTATTCCTCCATTCACTGAAGCAAATTGTGAACACACTTTATACCGAATACATTATTAATCTTCAAGAGAGAGAGTAAATGAAGGACTGACTTCAGGCATATGTGGGCACATAAAGTCTCAGTTTAGTTGGCCCAAAGTGAAATGGCAGAAAAGGTGGATTGGGGGAGAGCCCACACATGCGTTGTGGGATTTCCGTGAAGGTAAGAATATTGGCCTTTCACACAGCAGGGCATCCCAAGCCGGGTTGTCCCCTGTACGAGGAACAAAACCCAGGAGAGTAAAAATCACGGGTCTTGTTCCACTTTAAAGCAGATCTATTGGATCTGCAGCACAGCAAAAAGTATTGCCCTCTGCTAACTCTAATGAGGTCATTAAAATAAAAGACTCACCCACTCCTTGCTACAAGTTACATCCTATTGACTCAGCTACCTTGGCTCAGACGGATCAGGAGTCAATGGTTAATACTTTTTCCACCCATCACTGTAACTCTGATGGCTCAGTGGCCAGCCAAAGTGTCACTTACAAAGCAGCACAGAAGCTCTGGTGACTGCATTTCCAAGACTTGGCAGCCAATGTTAGCTGCTGGAAGGAAGCGGGGGGGGGGGGAGTACTTTTTTTATTATTTCATCCCCAGTTCAGCTGTAAAGCAAAGGGGAAGTGAAGGGAAAAAGTTTCCTTTATTTTGAGGATAGACTGATCCTTGACTATTTTACCTAAAATTGTCCTAAAAAAAGGAGGGGGGGGGGGCAGAACCTGCAGTTTTTTTTTGCCCTATGTGCAGGGGACTCCCTCGAGTAATAATAAATAATGGGCAATGTGAACTCAGCCCCCTCCCCCCAGGCACAAGTGGCATCTCAGAGCTGCATTACGTCCGCAGCAGCTGATTAGTGTCAGGATAATGCTTTGCCAATTAGAAACAAATTAAGTAAAAATTGTCAAGCTTACAGCAGCGGAAACCGCTTAATTAGAGGAGATTTCGGAGCCCCAGTCACTGGGATAAAAGGCTAACCGAGCGCGCCAGATTTAGGAAGTGCTGCACGTTGGTAAACTTAATTTTATGAAGACGTGCAAATGAATTAGGTTAAAAAATGTTGGCAGAGTTTTTGCTGTGACATCACTTTAGCAAAAGTTTCAAATGGTTTGCTTAACTTTCAAATTGTTTTCAACAGCAATGAAGTGAGACATTTTTAAGGGACCTAGGTTAATGAACAGTGTTTCAAATGGACAACCAGGATAAAGAACAATGATAACACCACCCAGCCAAGCAATAGGATATAAAATGGCGGACACTGCACAACCTACAGTGATTGCAAGGGTGCGCTGTTGAATAGTATAAATTAAAAACTGTTAAAACTCCCCTTTTGTCAGGTCTTAAATGTTCTGCCTTATAGTTTTCCTTGTTTGAAATGTAAAATCAACATTTGTGATTTTATAGCTGTCATTTACGTATCAGCATGCTGTTCCCAAGTTTCTTAAATTCTTGTGACACTGTGTTGCTAAGGTGGGAGCGGCTTTTCTGTCCTTGAATAAAAACTACTGGCTACAAGTCTCAGAATCCATCCACTGTAACAGGTGAACAAATCAGCGGTTTTGGCGAAACCAAGTAGCAGTAATGACCCCCGCAGATGAGAACACAAGATTGTGATTCCCTCACCTTAATAAGCTAAATTACAGCAGAAAGGCTTAAACCTGTGAGCTCAGAAATGTGGAGTGTCACCTCTTCCTCAGCCAATCAGATGATTAGCAAGCCAGATCCAGAAGTCTCTGCTATGTACATTAAACACACCATTATGTTGCTAAGGTAAACACAAAGAGCTACAAACAAATAGAAACAAAATAACAGATAAGGGAGTGGACAAGACCCGTCCAAGGACACTATAAATAGAAACAACCCAGTAGTAAATGTAAATTTATGGATCTTGCATGCAGTAATCAAAAAATCTATACAATGTGACATGACAAACATTTACACCTATAGATGGAGACATAATCCTATTCCAGGAGAGGTGAAGCTCGAGACCATAACCCCATTCAGAGAGACCCCACACATTCCGTGGTTAATGACACTGTTCACAGAGAACCAACGCATTACATAGTTCACGACAACAGAGAAGAATTGGTGTTGCGAACCATGGAACGTGTGGGGTCTCTCCGATTCGTCTTGGGCTGCTCCTCTCCTGGAATAGGATTATGTCTCCATCTATTTGCACACAGCACTCTAGAACTGTTACAGTGTGCTAGTCTGATCTGCAATAGAGGTTTCTATATATATACACAGTATACTACCTTGCCGGACCAACAAAAAAAGACCCGCTCTAATATTTTGTTGACCGCCTTTAACTTTGATTTCGGCACACATTCACGGTGGCGTCCACGAGCATGACCATTCTTGACACAAGGTAATCCTCCAAAAGGCTTTATCTCACTGTGTATTCACCTGCCTGCTGCCATTCCTGAGCAAGCTCTGAACTGGAAAACGGTTGCCTTAGTTGGATCATCTTTAGGGCTCAGTCCTAGAACTTGCCGGACTTTCTTTGGAATGGCAAAGCCTTCTTCAAAGCCAAGAACCTTTCTTCATGCAGTTGTCAATCTGATAAATGGTTGATTTAGGGGCAATGTCCTTGTCTGTAAAGCTCTTTGGATTAAATGCAATGACAAAGCAGGGAGGTGGACTGTTGCAAATTCCTGGAAATCTATGGAGCTTAATTACAATTTCCATCCTTGTGTTAAGTTGTTGTACCTTGTTAGTTTTGGCAGTATGTGCAATATCAGATCTTGTTGTGAATCCAGTCAATTCAATTCACATCCTAATGATAAAATTGCTATCCCTGTTTAGCCCACCATCCATCGATTTGAATATTTGGATGCAATTTCCGAAATTATAACAAATGAGGGATGTTGGAGTTTTCTGGTAGTCTGGAGGGTTGAGTAGTTATGCCATTTGGAACCTATGGGCCTTTGATTAACTTTTGTTTTGTTTTGGTATGACTGGGTATGAATGAGGGATGAAAAAGAACAATATTGCGGTTTGGAAAATGATATAACAGCATGTGCCAGGTGGCCAAGTCAACAAACTACCAGAATGGAGCACATTGGGATGACTGCATTGCTGGCAGAAGAGCTTGAAATGTTGGGTCAGTGTAGGATATTCACCCTGTATTGATGGTGGCATTTGAGATCATTGTAAAATGGGAAGTGGGATGTCATAAAAACAGGTTGGGAATCCCTAATCTAGGGTTAATACAAATTGCCAATATAAAAACTGAAACAGCAAATGGATTTAGATCTAAAGACAAACTGTCAAAGGATCCAGGGAAGAGTCATTTCAGAGACGTGGATAACACATGGCTGCTGAATACTTGTTTCTAATGACTGTTAGGTTTTCTTGAACTGTTACAGCAATTCTACAATACAAGCCTGCTGTTCTTTTTCTTTTTAACAGTAATAAAGAAAGAGTAACAGTTTCATGCTCACAGTCCTATTGTTCTGCCCTCAATCTGCTAAAGCATTGATAGCTACATGACGCCAAATCGATTTTCAAGAGTCGCATCATGCATTTACCTAAAACGCATTCTGCAATTCCAAAGCTGCTCTGTTTACTAGGTGATTACTCTGTGAAGCGTGAGGAAAAGGAAGAGCGCATCAGAACTTACATCCAAAAGCTGCTGTTTGTGAATGGGAAGACGCTAGAAAATATTCCAAGGATGTTGGCACTGCTGAAAGTTAATATGTAAATCCCCTTAAAGAGGAACAACTGTCCAAAATCCCCATAGGCATGCATAGCAAATAAGGAGATCTGTCTAACAAAAACTCCCGAAACTGGGCATCTGCTTCTGTAAGTGATCAACGGTGTCCAATGTGTAGGTGTGTGTGCAGCAACACAGCAGCGGTGCATGCTCATCCAGCAAAACCTATTAGACACTGGAAATGATGGGAAAACACTATTGTGGATGTTGACTGTTCAGTAATGTAGAAGGGTGAGTATTGTGCCTGATTTCCAGGCTCCTATGGGACTTAATGTGGAGGCATCACATATAAGGATGACTGAAATGTATAGACCTAGAAATGTATATTTATGATTGTCCTGGAACACTTTTTTTTTGCTGTCCCTCGGTGTGAGATGGCAGGCGATCAGTTATTGCATAGTTGTGGCAATGACATCACTGCCACACACAACAGTGGCAATGAATGGAGGCGGAGCTTTACAGCTAAAACAGCTAGTGCTAGTTAAAAAAGTGGATTTTGGTCTGCTTTAAATCAGATGACCCCCTGCACAGTAAAATTGCAAATGGGGACACCACTGATAACAAAGGAAATGCCTTATGTGGTTATTATCGTGTCTCTAGGGTAAGTTGATTATAAGAGTTTTTTTCACTTGAACCAACAGTGACCACTTTAACCAGAACACCACCCATGTTTCACAAAATTGGTGTTGTTCCGGGGGCAGAGAGGCATTATAATTGCTGATTCCCCTCATGAGTTAAACGGGAGAAATCTTACATTTCTCCTCAGTCCTCTGCAAAATCCGGCAAGAAGATTGGCTGCTGCCGTCATGCCACCGAGTGCCACACTGTTGGCAGTGGTGGATTTTTGATTGTGGTGAATAAAGCCGATTCACTGCTAGGTACATACAGTAAGGAGAGCCCGAAGCCAAGTCTAGAGAGTTTAGGAGAACCCCTTAGTCTTCATTTACGCTGCAGGACAACTGAAGTGCGTTCATCTTTTGGTATGCACAAAGAGAACAGAGCATGGAGTCTATCAGAACCCCATGATCTACACTTGAGCCCTCAAGGTTTGGGATAGGCTTGCCAAGAATAGAAACTTGAGTCATGTAGTATGTCATTTTGTATCTAAGGGCAGCAGTGGCAGAATCAAAATACCCAAGGTACCAGGAGCCGGTGATACAACATTGTAATTCTATTGTAATGTATATTTTGTGAAGAGTGCAAGAGAGAAGGGCCCCATGCCGTGGTGAAAGTGGTGAGCAGGTGGCAAGAATCATGTATGATTATGCAGGCAGAGGTTGTAATCCAAACAAGAACATGCAAGCACTATAGTTAGTAACAGGGCAGTACCATTAGATCTTCCAATGCCATCTTAGATCTTGGATTGCCTATTCTAGGCCTTCACAGATGCACATTGGTGGCTTCTGAGTGGTGAGCTGCAGGAGGGGGTTTCTACACATACGTTGAGTGGTATGCCATGTATCGTGGAGGTGCTGCTTGGCAGTGGGTCCTTGAGTGGTGTGCTTTGTTTGCTGCTCTGACCCCCACACCCCATTGTGATGTTTCCTACATGCTGGGCCACATCCGTCCACTGGATGAATTTCGAGCTTGCTGTGGACTCCCATGAATATCGGAACCCAGCTCTTATGTGGTATCATCCATCCCCATATACCCCCCGTAACTTTGCAGCATAGTTCACCTAATATTGTAGGTTCTTTTTTGCCCCTTTTCACATCAGTGTGATGGCACATGCATTGGAGCTACTACCCACAGTTATGCACACGTTGATTGCCCTTGTTAATTGGCTCTACCCAGATTCACAATTCTGGTGACTATATAACAGACATGTCATCTGTTTTATGTTGATTTTTATAGGAAACTGCTAACACCTTAGAAAAATAGTTCCATCCAATCACTGTTATGTGTGGCTGTGTATATGAAAATGTTGAATGTCTTTTAACATCTATGAGGTTAGAAGCGCAGCATAAGTGAGAGAACATGAGTATATTTATATCAATCTCTAACAACTCAAGGTGGGACAAAAGCACAGCCATCTTCCTGAAAAAAAAAGCCCAGGACAGCTGCCCTATCACCAAAAACTGTTGGTAGCTTTCTACAACTTAGTAAGTACTGTCATTCTCCATCACTACTTGATATGGTGGAACAACCAAAAGAGACAAGACAATACTATAGAAGGACTGTAAGATGAGAAGAGGAGCGGGGCCCAACTCAATGTGAGCAATGCAATCAATCAAGAGCAAGGAAAATCCTCTCTGTCCCTATTTATTTGGGTTCTTTCCTCTCACCCCTTAAGTCTGCAAGACACTTTGGGGCCTACAGGGCCTACAGGATCATGAACAACTACTTTTCAAAAACCATAGGTCTACGAAGCAGGTCTCGGGTCAGAGAGATGCCCATTGCACTTCTTTAAGTTGATAACTTCATACATATGTAGATAAGATATATGTAGATATTATCTTTGAGTTACTGACACTGTGTATTATGTAGATATTATTTAGCAAATTACTTTTATGTGTATTATACATTATGTTGCTACCCCTCCTGCTGCCCCATAAAGCATTCATTTGTGCATTAAAACTGTACTTGGCGAGAAAAGGGATTTGTGAAATTATACTTTGCACTTACCTCATATTTAAAAAAAAAAAAATTGGGCAACCTCAATCCCATTCCCCTATAAGCCCCCTTCTTATTCCAACATGGATTTCCATAGACGGGGCAATGAGCAGCTGCAGGGAACAGCTAGGACAGTGCGTGCCTACAACTGCATTAATGCCAATAAGAAACACGTCTACCTCTTTTTGTGAGCATTAGGGGGTTTTACACACCTCCGGAACAAAACGCCCTCCCCATAAAGCCAAGCAGAGCAATGGATGCAAGTAGGTAGGGCATGCCCAGATTCCCTGAAAGCGTGGGAGCAGGGCTGACATCATTGCCAGCAGCCGGGTGCTATTGACTGGGCCCCATATACGAGTCCTGTATATACTGCCCTGATGTCAGCCCGGTATTTCATCATGCTCCATTCAGTTAAGCACCTTTTTACATATCAGCAGCCCTCAATGTTAGTGGCATGTATAATGCTATTACATAACACTATTAAGAACAAAATAGCTTCAGTTAAGAAAGCTGTACTAAGTACTATACAAAGATCCAACATGGGAACTCCAAGTCACTCAAAATCCCCGATCCCTAGAAAGACGCTACTAATAATGCACATTCTATATTCACTTCCATTTAGTATCAGAATCTCACTGAACATTTTACAATATTCCTAAATGGAGACGAGTTTAATTAGGCCATGGAGGAATATCCACTTGTACAAAATAGCAATAAAAAAGTATGTATGGGGACAGTGGGGATTGTTTTATCTGATACTATTGCAAAGCGATAAGAAAAGGGAAACATGGGAGTATAATGTAATATATTATTGTACATAACAAACCCCACTTAAACAAGTGCGAGAAAGAAAAACTAAATGTAACCCGAGGCATTTAGCCGCCATGTGAATCCGGTAACCTGCGGCAAGATTGTATTTTTTTTGAAGGCGCAATAGAAGCAGCTACAATAGCGCTCCAATGATCGCGGCAAGTGAAGCATCATTAATTCACAAGGATATTTCTTGCCAGCACAGCTGTCCAAATATCGCCTGTGGTTTGAAAAAAAAAAAGAAATCCCTTTTTTTTCACTGCCAGTAAAGGGCATTGAAAAAAAGAGAATAGAAAATGTTATACTAGGAAGATGAACAGGCTAGAACTTTGCTGAGGAATTCATGTCCGCAACATGTGACCAAAAAGAGTTGCACACTATAAAAAAACTAATATTAAAGTTACAACTAATTGTAACTAAGCACTTTTGTAAACATTTAATAGGTCATAAATTAACCATTTCACTGCAAGCCTACCTACATATTTTGTCATCCTCTGTTGCCATTTTGCGCTATACATGTTTAGCTGTGATTTTTTTCAAGAATTTCCAGGGATTTCTAGAAACATTCTATACTGTTTTTTTATTGGCAGAGTTTGGGCTTTAACATTAGATGCCTTGTTTGTCATTTTTTCAGTGTTTTCTCAATATTTTTCAGTGAAATATGTAGAAAGAAAATACCCTTTCAGCGCCAAGCACGTAGATTCTTTGTGCCTGACTTTCCCCCCCTGCTACAGTAAAAACTAAGTAAAAAAAAACACTCACCTGACCAATCGTTTAATCCAGCCAGGTCTCCTCTTCACCCTGGGGGCCTCCAATCCCCCCTCAGGCTCTTCCGGCTGCAGGAGAGTGCGCGGAATAGCCACGGGGGGGGGGGGGAAGGATATATCGCATCGCCATATGTGTATCGCCAGGTTCTTCACCCCTACTAGACCCCATAGCTGGTTCCCAGGCTGGTTTTACTGGATAGGGGGACCTGATACCTTAAACGTTTAAGAAAGGCTTGGGGTTTTCCCCTCCTGGAGAGGGGGATCCTATGTTGTTTCCTTTTTTTAATATTTAAGTGTTCAACACTTTTTTCTTGGGCACTAAACTGAAAAGCTCATCTCTGCTTAAGAGCAATGTAACAGTGGGGACAAGAACTGTATAGAGAAACCAGGACCGGTTCCAGGTTCACGCGGGCCCTTGGGCGATAGAGTCGCAATCGGCCCCTGGAGGTGTGGTGTGATACTCCAAACTTGGTAATAAAGTTGCATGTAATCGAATACTCCTAAAAAATAGAAAGAAAAATAACAGGCGAAATGACAACTATAGAGGTAATGACAAAAAAAAAAAAAAAAAAAATGAAAGAATAGAAGGTATGACAAAAAAGAGAATACATGCAAAGAAATCTAAAAAATGAAAAGAAGCAAAGAACAAATAAAAGGAACACAGGAAAAAGAGGAGAGAGAAGGAATGGGAGAGAAAAAAAGATGAAGGGAAAGAAAGAATAAAAGGACTGAAAGAATAAAAGGACTGACAGAATAAAAAGAAGGAATAAATAAAAAGAATAGAATGAATGGCAAAAAAGGAATGGCAAAATGAACAGATGAAAGAAAGAACAGATGGAAAGAAAAGATCAGAAGAAAAGAAACAAAGAATAGAAGGACTGACTGAAAGAAAGAAACGCTCTGCCAATGGTCAATCTGTCCCTGGCTCACAGTCTTTAGCCCTGGCTACTGCACAGCCCTGTGCCCTGCATAAGGGCTGCTCAGGGTATAGGGAATAAGGTGAGCCCTCCCATCTGCCCGGGTACACCCAGTGCCGACGCCTGCCCTGGGAGAAACCCATGTTAAGCTTATATATTGGGCTAAAAGTGAGCAGAAAGCGTTCTATTTGGGGATACAAGTTATGTAAAGTTTCAGATTATTTCTGAGACAAAAAGGGGCAAATCTAGATTAGCGAACATACAAACTAAAATTGTTCTTTGATACCGATATTGCTGCTAACCACTGAGCTACAAATAAGATTTGCCTTTGGCACCATAGGCTTTACAAATACTACTTCTTCAGGCCATGCTCCTATTCAAAACAAGAACAACACTCTTCCAAGGCTTTAACACTAAACACAAAAAATCATGTCACATAAAAAGAGAGTAAAATAGTCTAATAGACAACTAGAACCCTCAACATTTTCCTTACAGTATCCCTTAATCCTGTGTTCCTATTTAAAATGTCTCATTTCATCATCTTTAACAGAGCCCTTCAAAGCTATCACAATAATGCAGGAACTTATTCTAGTTATTCATGGCAGCTGCCATCGAAGAACTTCAATTACTTTCCTGGGACAGCAATTTTCGAAAATGATGGAAGGAGCAGCAGCCATCTGCTTGTAAAAGATTATCAATGAACAAGTGGGAGGCCGACAGGTTTATGGCTGCCTGCAGTGATTAACATGTTTTCTTTACTATTTGCATATGACTGGGTGGCAGATTTCTTCTATGTAATGTCTGGAGGAGTAGGTTAATGGTTGGCAGGTCTGGCAGGGCTCAAAGGTAGGCAAATATGCTGCAATGTACTTTTCATTGCTACTAGGATTGATATGAAAGTTTTAAGGTTTATCAGCAGTGGCACAGCCACAAATGACACGTTCTGATATGTATTTACCCCCAGCCATACAGGAACATTATGTACAGAGTGACTGATAATGTGTTTTTTAAAAATGTCACGGTATAGGAAGAAATATTCTGGAAACACCTAAAAATATATGGAATAAGGGAGGTGGAAATAAAGCTTTAGAACTTCCCCAAAGGGTAAGTAATGAACAGATCTGATCTTAACTCATAACTCTATTAAAAACATTTCACAATATTATGGTGTTCTTGAAACTACTCTTGAGTTCGTTTAGAAGAAGAAAATAAATTATGATGAGCGCTGAAGAAATTAAAACAATATATTTTGGTGTTTGGTCAGAAGGTAATGTGTAATGGGAAGACAACTTTGACCTTGAAGATGTCCTTTTTCAACAACAGGGACAAGACACTGTAGAAGACTGAATCGAGAGAGAAAATAAAATTGAAAGGAAAACCTATTGCAGCAATTTCAGCAAGATGAAGGCCCTAAGCCCATCCAAAAATAAAACTATTCAAAAATAAAACCATCCCAAAATAAAACTTTCAAATTCTAGAATCCAGGTACATTTAAAAAAAAAAAATCATAGCAAGTATCCTTTGAAATCTCTATATATTTCAAACCTGCGGGTATGACATGTCATGAGTAAGTATCTAAGTCCAAAATGCATCAACATTTCATAGGATACTTGCTATACCCCTGTTTAACAAGATGGGTCAAAAAAGGGCCCTTTAATGACCCCGAAACAAGCCCCCAACCTACGTGACCGCCTTTGCAAGAGCCACTATACACGCCCAAGAATGTGGCTTACCCCCAAATCAGATAGAGGCTCCAGTAGGCCATGTGGTCAGTGTAACATTTGCCGATATGTGGTTACCTGGGAGTCGTTTGAGGGGTTAAATTCCCCAAAACAATATACTATCAGGCAACACATGAATTGTCGCACAGAGGGGATTATTTATATACTACAATGCTCCTGCCCTCTACAATACGTTGGCGAAACAAAGAACGCTGCCAAGGTACGTATACAAGGGCATTTGTCAAATATAAAATTGTCTAAGAGGGATAAGGAGGCAGGTAAAACTCTCACCCCTGTGGCGGCACATTTTTTGACCAGACATAATGGCAATTGGGATAATCTGAAAATCATATTCATTGAGAAGGTTACACTGGGTGGTAGAGGAGGTAATCTTAAAAGAAGATTGGAGCAGAGAGAACTTCAGTGGATATACAATTTAAACACACAAGCACCTTTTGGTATAAATGAGGATTTTTCATTTTCCTCCTTTTTGGGACGGGATGGTTGATGTATATTATTCACATTAGGAAAGTTTGGGGCACATGGGTGTCACGGGTTTTTCACTTTTGTGTTATGTTGGTGGTTTTTGTTGCCACAAAAGAACTTTTTGGAGTTTTCACTCATTTAATAAACTATTTTCACTTAATATTTTAGAGATTTACAATATCCCTCAGGCACTCCCTTCTGAAGGAGTTGTTCATCATACATCCTCTCCCTCTTGAAGTATAAGCCCTACCACAAGGAGCGTTTTGGCGTTATTGGCTGTAATTCGGTGGATGGCGATGATCATGCGGATCTTGATGATTCCCGATCTGGAGGTCACTCGAAAGTGGGGACTATTCTAATTTGTGATCATCTTTGAGAAGATCAAGATCAAGAATATGATCCTGAACATCTATTTTTGACACCCAATGAGATATGCACCAGTCAAGGTTCGCCTAATGGGGCATTGGATGGTCCAAGTAACTTGAAGGATACTGGAAGCACTCTCCAAGAAGTTATTCTGAAATTCCATCATTCTCAGGATTGAGTGATATTACATTGTGGGAAAGCACACTCACATTGAACAGTAACCAGTGATAGCCTGAAAATATGGACTGAGGGCCATGGACTCATTCCGGCTGTGTTGTCTTGATCTTTTTCAAATATTGACAGGCTGTAATTTTTGAATGAATATAGAAAGAGCTTTTGAATATGTGTATGTTAAAGCCCTCAATACATAACCCCCCTCCTTGGTCTTGTTATCAAGGTGGGTTATTTGGGCTTTCATATATGATTGCGTTATACTGGGTTATCCCGTAGAGGAGTGGTTATATCCCCAATGTGAATTGTTCAGGGCTGCATTTAAAGGGTTAATTCCCTCTTCTTTATTTATTTATTTAGCTCCGCTTTATGAATACTCTCCGCTTTATGATAATGTATTGCTTAGATTATATAAAATATTGTTTTCCTTGATATCTCTTATTAGTACCTCAGTATTGTTTATAAGTACAGAGCGACATTTATGCATAGGACATTTGCATCACTCTGCCTTGAGTATACTGTATATAGCAGGTTATGTTTGTACTCAGTGTAACCACTGCTCATTCAGCAAAGACATGGAGCGCTGTGCCGGTTCAGCGCATGCGCGTTGCGCCTTGCGCTCGCTCTCGGACGCCTCCTACTGCAGGGGTAGGCGCCCGGAGGCGAGCTGCGGGAGCGCACGTGCGTGCATCGGGCGGACGCAGCGTCACCAGTCTACCCATAGACCCATTAGCCGGGAGGGGGCGTTCGCACTTCCGGTATGGAGTGCGGGCGGGACAGCGTCATGTGAGGTGTGCTTAAGTCGACATTGGCTCATATTTACAAACATCCAGTATATAAGGTAGGATGATGCAAATACATGGGTATTGCATCCTGAGGAAGTGGGCGGGGTTACGCCTACGTAACGCGTAGATGCCGACATAACCCCTTGGTGGCAACCTGGGACCCTTCAATATTATGGTGATATGAGATTTGTTTCTCTTCATGCCTGCTTGTTTATACTATGAAATTGGATTAGGGACTGTGTATGTAGGAGCATCGTTTGCACTTGTGTAGTTTGCACACATTGGTCTTTTGGCACACATACCCTTCGATTCAAAGAGCAAAAGTTAATTGATTTCTGATCGAGAATCGTAAGTTTGGGTGGGTGTTAGTCATTTTTTCATGTTTTTTTGGCCATTTCCGACTCGCACGAGCCTACGTACGAATGCGTATATGCTCTTACGATCATCGGAAGTTCGTTCCTAAATTTTAGGATCAAAACGTAAAACTTAGAATAATCGGATGTGTTTAGGTGTGATTCAGAGAACAGTTTTCCAACCTCTAAATACGTTTTAAAAGAAAGCCACTGCCGACACCTTTTAGCAGTCGGATTGCTGTTCTTGAACAGGTTTTTTGTCTATGTGGAGGAGTCTGCGCGTCTTGAGCTCCAATGAACTGCATATATCAGCATGGCCGAGGCCATAAATTGTATGGCAATGCATACCTGATTCATGTATGCCTTATAAAAGCATTTTAATGTGGACCTTAATTAGTCCTTTGCATGTAAACCTTTATTTTGCAATCTATTTGCGCTAATTAAAGAAACTTATGTCCTTTGTTATTTATTTTTAAATTGATGTACTAGAATAATATTTTTAGATTGCATTTATTGGTGTAGTTGTTTACCTTTGCTTTGTTTAATTATTTAAGCACATCTTTGGTCAGATGCATCACACTTACTGAGGAGAGCGGGATAAAGTGCAGGATGTGGGTTACTGCTGTATTTTGCACAGACACAGCAGAGCTGGGGGCACGGAAAGGTCAGAAATCAAAGAATGCAGAGCAACACAGTCACAAGGCCCTTTCTGTTTGCAGGCTGCCCGATAATACCTGAGCCGCCATCTTGGCTGTTTCTAGACTCATAACATGCAGAAGTTGCTGGGTGTTTTTTTATATTTGAGAGCAATCTGTATGTAGAGGGTGTGGGTAACCACACCCAAAATTTTAAGTTGTACCATTTGAAGCCAAAATATTAAAATTAAATCCACAAGTAAAAAATGCAAGTTAACTAAAAATTAAACAAAGTAAGATTTACTTACATGCAAATGCATTCATTAATGGTTGGTTACTACAAAATGAATGAAATAAAGAAAAATAAAAGACCAAATATTTAGAATGCACTTTAATGAGGTAAGTTTGTAGTGCGCAGCCGCAAGATCAGAAGGATTTACGTCCAGACAAAAAAGGAAAAAGGGCAAAACCAATGTTGCAACCTGAGAAATGAAACGGAAAATTCAGGATGGAAACTGATCTGATTCCCGAACTGCCATACGAACGGACGTACATTTTAGGATAGAAACGTATTTGCTTATAGAATCACTCGCAAGTTCATACGAACGCACGAGCGTACGGGAAAAATAGGGTGATCGGCACCAAAATCAAAGCTGTTACATGTTTCTTTGAATCGACCCTATAGTTACTGTTTACAGCACATTGCACTTTTTTGATTATGTTGGGCTGTGTGTGAAGCATGCACTTGGTTCACACACTCCCACAAAGATTTTTTGCCCCGTTTGTGGGGCTGTGTGTTTATTAAACACTTTTTCTTTATATATATATTTTTTTCCTTTTAATTATTTATTTATATTGTTGTACTTATTAATTTATGATAATGAATTGTTCACATATTATGAATTTAAGCGGGTCTTAATTAATTATGTATTTCTTCAATTAGACAGGCAGTTTAAGACACACTTGTTTAGAGTCATAAAAGGGTTTGCCACGATCGGGGTGCCCCGGGAAGTGGACCAAAACCCAGGATAGTCAAAATCCTCGGTGTTGGTCCACTTTAATGAGAGATTCTGCATACTGCATGTAATGGGATGGGAGAGCTTAGCACACCATTCAGTTCAGAATTTTTTTTTCTTATATTCTTCCTCTAAACCCTAGGTGCATCTTCTAGTGTGATACAGTAAAATTTTATGTCATAAACAATAACACACAAACAAGATTCTTACATCCCTAAGATACACAGATTTCTAGATTAGTCTACTGTACGTGTACGTGTATAGGCAGTGTGTCAGTCATCTCCCTTCCTGCAACTTTGCAGCACAAACTTCTGATTAGTTTTTAGGTGTCAAACAATACAATAGAATAGTACTATACAATAGAAACATTGTTCACCTTTCAACCAGGGCGCTGTTAATAGGAGTGCTTATCTTTATTTCGTTGTATTCATCAGGAGACAGATAATAGACTAGGAGAGATCGTTCCTGTGACGGTATTTAGAACAATTACACAGGAACATGTACAGTATCTGCTGCTGTGTATTATTACTTTTCAAAAGTAAAAAAAAAATATCGCCTATCTTTATGGTAATTTGCATTATTTTTGTTTTTCTGCAGGCATGTATACATTTCTGTAAGAGGCTTTTTTCGCATTTACAATTTAAAGGAGAGCTATCATGGAAAAAAATGGATCAGTAATAAAAATCTAAATAAATATGCTATATATAAAGAATATGGGTTTGGTATATAGCCTTAAAAAAAGGGCATCCCAAAAAGCATGCTTAACTCACCCCCCTAAGAAAAGAGAACTTGATTTTGTAACACCACAGCAGGGTAGATAGGTAGGTAGGGTTAATCAGATAGGGGAGTTAGCGAGTCCACTCGTAGGTCTGGCAGACTGGGTAGCAATTCGGGCCAGGGAACAACCTGTAAGAAGAACAAGGATAGGGTCAGACTTGCGGAAATGGACTTGTCTGGAGAGAGCAGAACTTACTTCTTCAGAGATGCCCTGGGTGGGATATCACTGTGGGGGCAGGCGCCAGCACATCCAGACAGGACCACCTCAAGGTCTCGAGATTGTGAGATCCCAGAACGGGGAATAAGAGGGAGGAGAGGAGCTTTCAGGGGGAATCGTGGGAACTGCGGAGGAGAGAGGAAGGTCGCGGCCAGAGCGGGACTGTAGAGAAAGAGCTTTGCTATGCCACACTGATGCACCAGTCAGGAAAACTGGATTTAGAATCACTTGCGGGGAGGCGAGTCACTAGGTGTATGCATAGACCAATACTCACCCCCGTCCCACCAACAAACTTTTGGCTAATGCCCTGAGCAATGAAGAAGTGGGGTGGCCTGCTGTTCGGGGGGCTGAGAATAAAATTGGGCTTCAGCAGTTCCCCAGATAAATGTGTCCTATGAAGTTTGTCCTGCATTGTCATTAAACAAATGTAAATTATTGATCACCAATGTAATAAAGG
Source organism: Gastrophryne carolinensis (assembly GCA_027917425.1). Taxonomy (NCBI): domain Eukaryota; kingdom Metazoa; phylum Chordata; class Amphibia; order Anura; family Microhylidae; genus Gastrophryne; species Gastrophryne carolinensis. The sequence goes on from CM051236.1 coordinate 45,289,450, forward strand.
GCACTCACCCTTCACTAGAACGCATTCTGCACCGCCCAGGGCCTGAACAGCAGTCAGAGATGAATCTGTGTCAGGCTCACGACCCCTTATCAATCACAGAAGCGTTGCCAAACCCTCTCTATTCATTGCAATGGAGGGGTTGTGCCGAAGCCTGACATGCCCTCTCCATTGCCGTGAATAGAGAGGGAGGGGGAATAGTAGTGCTCCTGTAGCCGATGGCGGGGGGGCGAGAGCTTGACACAGAAGTGATGCCGAGTGTAGTTCAAGACTGGCTGAGGCAGGGTGTGATCCAGCAATCATGTGAGTTGCTGACCACAGACGTACAAGGCAAGTACCCTTTAGTTTTGTTTTTTTTAAATTGGTGGTCAATAACTTTAAAGTGGAACCCCACAAAAAGACGATTTCTCCGGTCTGTTTTATACTAAACTACCCTCCTTCAAGGGGAACCCTACTCCTTTCTACTGTAGTTTAACACCCTGAATATAAAAAAAAGAAATCAAACAATGCTTGTTCCTTTATTTTAATGGAGGGAAGAAGAATTCTGGGGGCCAGGTTGTCCGGGAACCGCAAGTCCCATGATCCAACTATCAACCAGGGACCTCCGGACACACAGACCGCTCTCCCACACCCCCGCCGAGCTCGCATAGCGCAACTACCAGGCCCAAAGCCTGCGGACACACAGATTTTTGGCTAAGGCAAACAGATCGCTCAAGGTAAATAATGGTTTTAATGCTATAAGCACACTAGGCAGTGATAAACATTTGGCTATGATGGAATATGAATGAATACAAATGTTCTGAGAAGTGGGTTAAAGTAAGATAGGCCGAGATAAAAGCATGGAATGACCCAAACTGCTTTTACAGGGGAGATCTGCTCAACTCTAATGGTCTAGCTAATGAGCAAGCCTGGGTTAGTAGGTTATTATTATGGCAATCCTTGTGACGTGTGTAGATACTTTTACCTATCATGCAATGTTTCAGGAAGATGTTGACTGGTTATTTCTAACGCTCCCCAAAGGCTGGGCCAGGCTAGAGGCATGGGAATGGAGCAGATCACCCCTGCATTAGTTGAATGGTACATTCAAACACTGCACTGCTGCTTTTCATTCCTACCAGGAGAAGAAAACCATAATCTTCAAGCATTTTTTTTTTTAAGATGGGAGTATAAGTGACCCCTCCTCTCACTATCCAGAATGTTTATATTGATTGTCGGAGGTCCAGTTCCCATTTTTGAATACAAGGTGGCTTTTAATTATACGTTGCAGATATGGTTTTATAGCAAATAGAATACGTTGAGGAAACACCAGCCAGAGGTTTTGACTGACAAGAGTAAAAGGAGATGAGTGGAGAAAGAGAGTGCGAGCGCGCCCGCGTGCAGGGGAAATGGCTGACTTTGTACTGAGCTAAATGGAGGCTAATGTTTGTTCCCTTCAGCAAAAATGCTGTAGAACTTTGCCAAGAAACCAGGATACCGAGCATCCCGCTATTAGTGTTTTTTATGGTTTTGAGCCAGAGGGTCCTGAAATAGGGATAGTTAAAATCTTTATTTTTTGCCCTTTTTTCATGTTTACGGGACAGTGCCTTTAAAGCGGACCTTCACCCTAAATAAGAGCCTATCTTATATGTTTCCCCCTCGCTGTACATACAGATTGCCCACATTAAAAATCATTCTACCTGCATCTATTGCATTTTCTGAGACTTTAAACATCCAAGATGGCGGCCCATGGTGGTGCAGGCAAGTGTCTTCTGACTGTGTCTCTCTGCATTCTGGGATTGCTAACCTTTTCCTGACCCCAGCTCTGCTCTGTCTGTGCAAAGCACAGTTATATCCCAGCTCCCCTGCACTTTTGATCCCACTCCTCTCCTCAGTGGGTGATACTACTGAGCCAAGATGGCGGTGCCCGTATCCTAGAGTGCTGAACAGAGTTGCAGGCCAGTGAGGGAAAGAATAAAAAGTAAATGAGTAAAAACGTTAAATATATTAATTTTAGATGTTGTGGAATAGTTTTTCAAGGGTTTGGATGTTTCATTAAATGATGCTGAAGGTCCGGTTTAAGAACAAAAGTTTGAGTGAGAGAGATCTTCAGGCATAGTAGGGTGGACACACACTGTCTACGGGATATTTAAATTACTAATCCATTATTCCATAATCTTTACGTAGTTCTTATCACGCTTCTTCGGTCACATCCAGGACCACATTCCATTATTTGTGATGGGAAACATCAGAGCATAGAGCGCTGCAATAATTAGCAGCGAATTTAAGATTAGCACATATAATCCCTGACACTAGATAGAGGAAATTAAACTCTGTAAAATCAGTCAGTACATCGTATTATTGTAATTGGTTCCTGCATGAAAACGTAATCCATTTTCGCCCATCACAACCACTTTCGTGTTCCTTCAGGATTTTTTGATTCTCTTTGCAACTTAGTTCTCATTAAAATTGTTTGAGCCAGTGTTTTGCTCATGATAATGAAAGCAGTAATAGATTATAAATAATATTTCGCAAATCTACGATGGAACGATTTAGATAATCTTAAAAATTGCACCTTTTCAAAGTCCCATTAGCTGCAAAAATTTACATCAGGCTATACACATCCTTTTTTATTTAATAAAGTGTCATTCTATTCCATGGCGTTGTACAAAGTTACAGGATGTGGGACAAGTAACATAGTTACAGGCCATTATTAGTATATACCATATTTTTTGCTCAATAAGACGCACTTGGCCATAGGACACCTAGGATTTAGAGGAGGAAAATAACATCTGGTGAGAATTTCATGTCAATAGCACCTTTGTATTAAACCAAACCCTACTACTCCCCAGCATCTAAAATTAATATATTTTATGTTTTTAGTAACTTAAGATTCTTTCCCCCACTGGGCTGCAACTCTGTTCAGGACTATGGGCGACTCTAGGATATGGGCGCCACCATCTTGCCCCAGAAGCATCACATACTGAGGAGAAGAGAGAGGGAGGAACTGCAGGAGGGCGGGTTATAGCTGTGCTTTGCTCAGACAGAGCAGAGCTGGGGTCAGGAAAAGGACAACAATCCCAGAATGCAGAGTGGCATAGTCAGAAGACATTGCCTGTCTGCAGGCAACCTGAGACGCCATGTGCCACCAAGTAGATACAAGTAGGATAATTTTCAATATAGGCAATCTGTATGTACGGGGTGGGGGAAACTGGGGGGTGGGGGAAAATAGACTCTTATTCAGATTGGGAATTTCATGTCAATAGCACCTTTGAAAATGTATTAACTTAAGAAATTGGTGACATTTTCAATACTTATTTCACCTAGAGTAAATTCCGCACTAGGTGAGAAAACGGCCATTCATTTTCAGGATCATTACTACCTTACTACATTAACTTCAAGAGCTTCTATCCCACATTAAGTTTAAAGTGGACAAAAACCCACCCCGGAGTCTAAGACTCCAGGGCAGGCATACTCGTGTCCCCCCCCCCCCCTCCAGATTAAGGATGCCCCGAGCTTGGATCCACTCGCTTTAGACAAGCTCTTGGACGAAGGGGCGGGAGCAGATCTTAGCGTACTGACTGGACGAAAAGCTGTGCATGTGCCACAGGAAGGAGGAAGGAAGGGCGGGCATGGCTGGAGCTTGCTGAGGAGGAGCAGAGCTGGCCAGACACAGACTGAGGGGAGGGGATGTTGTTTGAATTGAGGGACCAGCACTGAGGGACGATTAGAAAGTGAAACTGGAAGTGAAGGGGAAGAAGCGGTCAGAAAGGACATTTGGAGTAGAAAAGAAAAGTGAAACCCAGTGGACTTCATTGATTGGTACGTTTACTATGCTCAGCTTTGTCTTTTGCTTTGCCGAAAATATGACTTTAAAGACAGATAAGCGGCTAAAATGCAATACCCCCACCCCCTATTTCTTCACTTAGCAAAGGTTTCCAAGTGTGGCTCTTTCTTAGGCATGAGTTCCCTTCACAGGCTCAAAGTGGACCTTCACTCTAAATAAGAACCTATCTTATATGTTTCGCACACCGTGCACATACAGATTTCCCACATTAAAAATCATCCTACCTGCATCTACTGCTATGTTATGAGCCTTTAAACATCCAAGATGGCGGCTCATGGAACATTAGGCAGCCTGCAAACAAGAAGTGCCTTCTGACTGTGCTGCTCTGCATTCTGGGACTGCTGACCTTTCCCTGACCCCAGCTCTGCTCTGTCTGAGCAAAGCACAGCTGTAACCCGCCCCCCTGTACTTTATCCCACACTCCTCTCCTCAGTAAGTGTGTGATGCTTCTGAATCAAAATGGCGGCGCCCGTATCCTAAAGTCCTTAAAAGAGTTGCAGCCCAGTGGGGGGAAAGAATAATAAGTGACTAAAAACTTGAAATATATTCATTTTAGATGCTGGGGAATCGCTTTTTAAGGGTTTGGGCTTTTCAATAAATCACGGTGAAGGTCCGGTTTAATTGAGTTACCAAACCCCATTGCCTTGACTGTCAGCGATAGTTCCCGCACACAAGTGAACTGGCTGCCTTGGCCCTACCAAAAGAGGTTTCTAGATGTGGCCCATGGGTCCACTTCATGGGCTTCCTTTAGTGACAGTTCCTCCACTGAAGGGCATTTGTTGCTTTGACCACATTTTTTAAAATACTTTAAGCGCAGATACGTGGCTGATGTGCAATGCTGCTCCTGTTGATTCATTTGATTATATTACAAATGTGAATGTAAATTATGTACCAATAGGACTGCCCCTCCGATATCCTGTTGCATGTAAGATATAGCATGCAGTCTCTTTCCTTCTACACAAACCTTACTCTACGCTTGGCCCCCACAGATGGATCAAGATTGTACATCTTTGCTAGCTGTCTAATTCCTCTCCTAGGGACAACATTGTTGCGACCATCAGCCTATCAAAGGTCCTCATCACTCCTACCAATGTAGCAACCTCAGAATGGACTTTTTAACTTTACATTAAACCGGACCTTCACCCTGAATAGGAGTCTATCTTATATGTCCCCCCCCCCCCCCCCCCTTGTACATACAGATTGCCCACATTACAAATCATCCAACCTGCACCTACTGCATTTTCTGAGCCTATAAACACAGCTATAACCTGGCTCCCTCCCCTCCTCAGTATGTGTTGCAAGATGGCCGCGCCTGTATCCCAGAGTCCTGAGAGTTGCAGTACAGCGGAGAAAGCATAAAAAAATAAAAATAAAGTTTTTTTTTAAGGGTTTGAGCTTTTCATGAAATGATGCTGAAGGTTCGGTTTAAAGAGGAACATTGGGGGAGGTTAAAATCTCCCCCAAACCTCACTGATCCACTGCCACCCCTCCGGTTTTACCTTTGGGGAAATTCTACTCACCTCCCCGGGGAATCCATCTTCGGGGTGCCTCGGATTCCGGCGACCTTCTGACGGGCGACTCCATCCTGCATATTTCTAATTAACTGGAAATTATCAATCTGAATAGGTCATATTTCTCTATACCCATCCTTCCCATTGAAAATCAAACCTGCGTTCAGCAATACCCAGAGACGAACAAATGCAATGTGCTTCTAACAGGGCAAAAACGTTTGCATCTGAGCAATTTAAATGCAGTACATTACATAATAGGTTGCCCGCTGGTTCTTTATGAATTCATCCGCATGAGTCTGAGATGACTCGTAGACTTGTGGGAATACGGATAAAATAAATGTAATTCCTGAGCTGTATTTCTAAGAAGAAGGCATATTATGTAAGAAAGCAATCATGAAAATAAGTTTTGTACATACACTGCCTGGCCAGAACAAAAGCTCTCCACCTGGATTTAACTAAGAAAATATGGAAGAACCTCCAACTGAATAATTACTGAGTCTGTTTCAGCTGGCAACAAGTTAACCCTAATGCAGTACACCTTGAAAAAGTAGTTCGGACTACGGAACGCGTGAGGAACCATCTCTTTGCTTTTCTGTATGGGGGACATCCCGGGGACTCGCCACTTTTAGGTGATGCGTTTTTCAATTTATTAATTAATTAATTGTGACCACTTTGCATTTTATTCCTCTTGCCATATTTTCTCCATTGATTGCATTGGATAGAGATTGCACAGTATACATAGCATTTTATAAATGATCAATTGAGGGAGATATTTTGTGATCGATTTTGATTATATGTAGATTTGTTACAATATTTTCTTAAAATTAATTGTTTATTACACCTTTTTTTTGAGGATTATAATAGGATTGCGGGTCAGCATGGGATGCCCCACATAATGAATTGCTTGGGGTAATTTTAGATTATATGTTTGTATGTAATTTTAATGGGGACTTTAATAAAGATGAATTCATGAGATACATTCGAGTTGATTAATTACTGTGGAGAGGGTTTTTTTCCTTGGGGCTTATTGGGTGGTTGCTGGGACCACTATAGGGTAAAATTTATAATCCTAACCGATGCAGTAAGTGGTCTCTTATTTTTTCTTTTCAATAATTTTTATTGAAGATATATGTATATATATATATATAAACACTTGTTGTATGTCTGATATAACAGATCATATACATCCTTATATAAACCAATTTGTGCACATAAACACATAATTTAAACTCTATATTCTAATTATAAAGTATAAAGGCTTATGTCATAAAAACTAGACACAGTACATCTTATCAATTTCATTAAATTGAACCCCATTCTCACACATTAACTAAAGTAAAAAAAAATACAATTCTGTGAAAGACTCACCTGTAGAATTGGTAATATTAGTATACAGTATGTCCTGCTCCAAATATAATACTTACACTCGGGTTATCCTCCGCCAGATGGCGCTGTACTGCAGAAGCATGCGAAAACAGGCTCCTCTCAGCCCTTCATATACCCAGGGACCTCCCACAAATCCCCAGCATTGAAAAGCAGTGAACAAGAAGCCGGGAGAATTAAAAACCACTCAGAACAACTGGTAACAATAACAAGATAACAATCACCATACAGGGGATCCAGAATAATGCAACAACAGGGTGGGGTGGAGCAGGAAGTACTGTATACTAATACCAATTCTACAGGTGAGTATTTCACAGAATTGTATTATTCTTAGTATACAGTAAGTCCTGCTCCAAATATAATACTTACACTCGGGACATCCAAAAGCAGTGTCCGTAAGTAGGGTGGGATACCCAACAACAATATGACCACAGCAGACAGTTAAAGCACTGTCACCTGCAGAACCCGACGGCCAATACAGCATGAGCTGAGGCCCCAACAACAACATTGTAAAGAAGAACCTTACAAAAGGGATGAAAACAGAAGGCCAGTGTTAGTGGCCTAACCAAGCCATTCAACAGCCAAACCAGAGCTAAAGCCCAAGAGGCATAAGCCCGCAAATAGGGAATCAAGGCGACAAGGGAGGTTCTCCCCCTTGCCTGAATAGGCCTGAGTAATAGCCTGACAATCCGATAAGCAATGAATGTGGCAGAAGCCAAGACCAAAAACAAGGTACTATGAGTAACATCCATTAAAGGTAACAACCAGGACCAAACCGCCCGACTCCGAGAGCGGGAGAAAATGAGCACATTCAGGATGTAAAGACCCCAAGCCCCAAGGAACCTCAGTTCCCCTAAGGGACACAGTGACTTCGAAGAAAAACTGCCATCCCCTGCATGAGGGATGCAGAACCACCTCCTTGACGTTGCAAGAAGGGGAAAACAATATCTCAGATAATTGAACATACGACACCAACAGATGTAGGGAATCCGGCTTCAGGCGGAACTCCACCTTATCCTGGTGTATCTCAAGGAAGGAGAGCTAGGTAGACCGAAACTGCCGCTAACACACGCCGGACCAAGGCAAAAGTCACCAGAAGGACAACCTGGAGGCTAAGGACATCCAGACAGCGTCCCGGATAGGACCAAGGGACAATCCTGCAAGCAGACGGAATGAATTCAACCTCAATCCCAACAGGGACCCTAGGAATACATGGAGGACGCAGATGAGCACCCCCTGAAAGAAGTCTTAACCAATTAAGACAGAACCAGAGACTGTTAAGGCGAGGTGGACAGGGCAGAGCCTGACCCCTCAGAGAACTGAGCTGGGGAACCAACTCCAATTCATGCTGAAAGCCACACTGGAACCTGGGAACCGAGAACGTTCAATAAGAGAACTAGACTCGCCCAATAAATGTGGGTATGCCATACCCAACCACAATAGAAGAAGACGAGGAAGAGACTTACTCCTAGCCTTGCCATAGTCACCAACACAGAGACAGCAAAACTTGTCTCCAACAAGATGTATGTTTCAGCAGAAAGATAGACTAGGCCAGGGACCATGAATTATAGTGACATAAGGGGGGCCCAGAGTGATCAACTGGCACTCCTGGCAAGATGCAGAACTACAGACTGCAGTACCATGTCTGTAACCACACTAAACTAGGTCAACTGGGGCCCCCAGAATCATTGGTCCGCTTACCAGAGTAAACTTCCACATAACCCTGCCTAGCAGAGGGAATGGAGAAGGACATACAGGACCGACGTCCTGTCATGACGGTACTAAAGGCAACCGGACCGCTGACATAGGATCCTGGGACAGGGAAACAAGGGTCGATAGCCTGTGAAGATGACGGGACCCAACAGGTCCCTAACTGATTGGACGACACGGGGATTAGCACATCCTGTCACAGAGGGGCTTCGCCAGAGCTAATATCACTAACATGCAGGGAGCATTGTCTCGCCAGCTCCAGGCCCCTTCAGTGTAGAACGTCTGTTGTCAGACAGACCGAGCACCCCCAGCCTGGCAATTCCGGAGGGGGAACGGCCCAGCGAGAAGGGCCAACTGAAAATGCTTTTTGCTTAGACTTCCAAAGACGTAAGGACCCTCTAAGCGCCCCACCACTCCAAAATCGCCGGAAGTTTTTTGGAAGAACCATCCCCTCAACCTGAAAGGTTGGCGGCCATGGTGGCCACCTCCAGGAGGGCAAGAGGGAACTGCCCCCAGACAGATTCCACAAGTTCATCCACTTTCAGAGAAAAAACGTCATACAGGAGGGAAGGCCCACAGGCCCTGCTCCAGGGGTGCTGGATCCCTGTCCTATGCTTACCACTAGAGGTCGCAGACGGCCCAAGGGAACTAAGCATAAAGGGCCTCTTAGCTGCTCGGGCTCCTGCCGAGCCAATTAAACACGGCCCAGCAGTTGCATCCCTGCCTGGTTAAGAAAACCGGAACAGTAGTGAGGGACTGGGCCCATGAGACCAGAGTGCCCACCTAATTGCTGAAAGGGGGAGAATCTAGTTTGAACCTGATCCAGAATCATTCCTAGTAATGGAGTCACCATTTTAGGGAACATCGAGGACTCGAGGTGATTGAACACCCATCCAATGACTCCCAATGGCCCGCCAGCCGGGTATCCAACTACCCTGACTCAGAGACAGGGAAGTGAGGAAGGGCGTCCTGGTAAACATCAGGTGGACGTCCCTTGGTCTCAGAGACATCACCATCGACCGCACCTGAGTGACACTCTAGCAATTGAAGAGAGGCCAGATAGCAGGGCCACAAGGAAACAGAGTTGGAATTCCAACACGAACCTGGAGAGCCTCAGAATCTGAGGGCGCAGGAATGTAAACCTAAGCATTGAAGAGTGCCCCAGGCGGCAAGACGCCCACTGGGCGCAAGGTGCTGATGGCCTAACGCAAGAGTATCCGTGCAGGAAACTGCCTGTAATCAGAGAATTGCTGTGAATCCAGAATGGCCACCTGACCCATCCTTTGGGGGGCTGTGGGAGGTGGTATATAGGCCCTTGCCTCTGCCTATTACAGGCAATCTGCAAGGGACCCTCAGACCTTGCAGGCCTAACATGGCCTGAGCCAGCAACCAAACAGGGGCAGAGACCAGAAGTACCTGGGGTCTGACAAAGAACTGGGGAAGGCAATGCAGCAAGCTCTATCCTGTATCTGGAGGACACCACCTCCTGAACCGCCAGAGTGAGGTGAAATGCCTCCTGATAAGAGCAAGGTGCTGCAGTCATCCCCTCACCCAGCCGGGCGAGGGCGCCCCATCATGCTTGAGGGGGATTGGTGGAAGATTTGGGCTTAGCTCCGCCAGAGGGGCCAGAGCGTTGCCTGCTGCTCGTGGGAAAGGAGTCTGCCCCAAAAATCCGGAAAGACACCCCTGGTTCCTGTTTAACACTAAGGTAGGGGGGAGGGGGGTGCTCCTGCCTCGAGGGGGCCGGGACGGCCGTCTGCGAAGGGGTGATTTGCCCTTTTTTCCGAACAGGTCTAGACGGGCCCCAAATAGGCGTCGCCCTCTGAAGGGGAGCCCAGTAAAAGTCTTTTTTGTAGCATCATCAGCACCCCACTGTCGCAGCCAGAGCAGGCGACGAATAGCCACCGCAAGGGCGGAAGTTCTTGCACACATTCTAATCGCGTCCTCTAGCGCCAATAGAATAAACTTCACAAATACATCACAATTGGAGAGTGTATTGAACACCTCCCAAGGGAGATCTTCAGGGTGATGATCGAGCAATTTCTTGATGAGGGTCCTAGCGGCCACCGCAGTAATGGCTGCGGCACAGGCCGGACACAGCGCCGTCCCGGCACAGGAAAAGGCATGGGAGGCCAGCAGCTCAATGCGTCAGTCCTCAGCATCCCGAAGGGCGCTATAGTCAGGGGTTGTAATAAAGGGGGGGGTTAGGGACCCCTATGATCGGCGCATCCACAACGGGGGGTGACGACCAACAATTAACCATCTCAGGGGGAAATGGGTATTTCCTATCCCAGTCCCCTGGAACCCCTGGAAGTTTACTGGGGCATTCCCATTCTTTGAGGACAAGAGCATTGAAATGAGCCTGCTCTAAAAATTCCAAACGTGCAGTCACAATATGGAAACACTCCCCTCTAGGCTTGGGAACCTGACCAGGGGGAGTGATGTACAGTGCCTTAAAGACCTTAAGCAACAGGTCATCAGTGTCACACTGGCCCCAGTATTCCGGGCCAGAATCATTGTGAGTCCTCGTCATCTCATCAGAAGAGCTGGAGTCAGAGAACAATTCCCCTTCTTCAGAAGGGGTATAGTCACAGGGAGTAGCAAACCCCACAGTTCTCATAGAGCATACAGAAACATGGGGCGACAGGTGCCGCTTTCTACCAGGGCCCATACGCTCTGACAACCTAGCAATAATCTGTTCAACCGTAGGCCGCCTAGAAGGGCCGGCAGGCTGCAATTCCCCACTTGTAGGCGACTCAGCAGGAGAGAGATTTATGCCTGGGGAGATAGGTGAATTGAAGCTAGGTGTAGCCACTGGCCGACCTGATTGCAGGCCCAGTGCTTGCTCGGCACAGGGTACGCAGACCCGTGCCCTGCCAGCATCAGCATGGGGTTGTCCACACGCTATACACCGCCGGTCTTTTCCCGGAGGGACCCCGGTCGCATAATTCTGAGATGCCTCCATATGGTGATTAATCAAGGCACAATATGCCAGTAGGGATTTACACTCTAAGTAACCCTGGATGCCCCAAGACCTGCTATGGAAGTGGGAGAATTTAACAAGGCCCACTATAATTTAACACCGGGCCGGGAGAAGCCAATGGTGTTCACCAGTCTGCCCGCTAGTGCACTTACAGACCAAGGGAGGAGGAGGATCGCCACCACGCGTGCGTGCGATCAGCAGCAAAATGGCGCCAAAGCGAACCTCGAAGGGCGGGCCAGATCGTCCCGTGACGCAGAGCGCGCCAACCTATGTCCCCGCCCCCCCCCCCCCCCCCCCGAAGAGGGCGACGCTCTGAGGTGGATACAAACTGTAATGGGAGCGGAGTGAATGGAACACTAGAGGAGATTATCTGCCACTGAAGACGCCGCCTCAGACGTCTGAGGCGGCGGCGCCGCACATCCAGCAAGGAAGTTACACAGAAGGAACTAACTGCGCGGTTCTGTCCCCTGAGATACTAGTCCGGTCAGACTAAGGCCATAACGTGTAAAACATACACCAGACCTTACTACACACACCCCCCCCCTTTCTTTCCCCCCGGACTACGGGGGGAAACGAGGGAGGATGGCGACCCTTTGTATAGGGCCCACCGCTGCACGGGGTATGGGGAAATAGTGCGGGAGGGGCATCCTCTAGAGGCTCACCATCAGCCTAAACCGCCTACCCTTTGGTGGGGGACTGCGGTGGAGCATGGCTCCGTAAGCACACAAGGTGCTGCCTACCTTCACCCGACAGACGCAGCCCAAGCTGGGAGGCACATCACAGGGAGGACGGGTGGAAATAGTCCAACAGGGCCGCAGGCTTGGTAGCCCCGCTCACCTGCGAGAGAGTGATACTTCATGTCTTCGCAGTCAGCACTGCAGAGAAATCTGGGGATTTGTGGGAGGTCCCTGGGTATATGAAGGGCCGGGAGGAGCCTGTTTTCGCATGCTTCAGCAGTACAGCGCCATTTGGCGGAGGATAACCCGAGTGTAAGTATTATATTTGGAGCAGGACGTACTGTATACTAAGAATACCTTATCATAAATTATAACAAAGAAATCAGCGTATAACACAACCTTATAATAATAAAAATGTTAGTATCAAAAAATATGTCAAAAGACGCATCCTGTGCTTGTGGAAAAGCTGTTAATCTGTTTCAGATTCTGTTTCGGTTAAGAACTGTCAAAAACATTATTGAAGAGTGGAGAAACATCATCTTGGAGGAAGGAATGTGGTCAGAAAAAAATTGGAATGAGTGAAATGTTTGCTGAATTAAAATTGTGGAAAAACAAATGTAGGAATGGACCTTCAGCATCATTTCATGAAAATTCCAAACTCTTAAAAAAATATTCCCCAGCATTTAAAATTATATATTTTACGTTTTTAGTAGTTTACTTATTCTATATTATTAATTCCTCCCACTAGACTGCAACTCTGTTCAGGACTCTAGTATACGGGCGCCTCCATCTTGCCTCAGAAGCATCACATACTGTGGAGAGGGGGCAACAGTACAGGGGATGGGGTTATAGCTGTGCTCTGCACAGACAGAGCAAAGCCGGAATCAGGAAAAAGACAGCAATCGCAGAATGCAGTGCGGCAGTCAGAAGACACTTCCTGTCTGCAGGAAGCCTGAGACTCCATGGGCTGCCGTCTGGGGCGAGTATATGGTATAAGGCATACTAAAACCTGTGGGGCACACAAATACCTGGGTTTTGGTCCGCTTTAAAGAGGCCTCTTCACCAATCAGCAACTAGTGCTTTATTCAGTTTACCTAAGCCGCTTTGATGTTGGTGTAGGTGCTTACATTAGCCAAAGGGAAGCTAGGGATGCTGCAGCAGCCCATGCAGGCGGTGTCGGCTCACCAGAAAATACCATTTTGTGAGTACTCACCTGAAAAATGGATATTGTTGGTGTGCCACACACCCCGCTTCACTTCTTAAATATTCATTACTTCATGGGTTAATCACCTGCAGGTGACGTAGTGCAGAGAGGAAGTCTTGTAACGAGCCCCACCTTCCGGCCTATATATACCTGGTACCTCCCTTCAATCACCAGTATAATCAACAAAGCAGTAATACAAGGTACCAGTATTCCACCAGTAACCTCAAAATCAAATTTGATATAAAAAAGGCTTCACCATATAAAGGCTTCGGTAATACCGAAAAGGGCGGGTGTGAAGCGGGGTGTGTGGCACACCAACAATATCCATTTTTCAGGTGAGTACTCACAAAATGGTATTATTCTTGGTGTGCCACACACCCCGCTTCACTTCTTAAATATTCATTACTTCATGGGACATCCAAAAGCAGTGTCCACAAGGGCTGGGCAACTCAAGGCCAGGTGAAGCATAACTTAAACGACTGCAGTCTGCAGAACTTTGCGGCCGAAAACAGCATCCGCTGAGGCCCGCACATCAACTTTGTAAAATTTAGAAAAAGTGTGAACAGAAGACCAAGTGGCGGCCTTACAAACCTGTTCAACCGAAGCTTGGTGCTGAAAAGCCCAAGACGCCCCAACAGCGCGAGTGGAATGAGCAGTGATACGAAAAGGGGGAACTCTTCCCTTGGCAGAATAGGCCGCAGTAACGGCCTGACGTATCCACTTGCTAATGGCAGATTTGGCTGGTGCCAAACCCTTCCTAGGCCCATGGGGCACAACAAAAAAGGAATCCGTCCTACGGAAAGGAGACGTGATAACCAAGTAGCACTTAACACAGCGTACTACATCCAAACAATGCAAACCCCTCTCTTTGTCATTCTTAGGATTAGGACACAAGGAGGGAAGAACAATATCTTGGTTCAAATGAAAAGCAGAAACAACCTTAGGAAGAAAGTCTGGCTTGAATCGAAAGACCACCTTATCCCGATGCTTCTCGAAGTAGGGCGCCTGAATAGACAAGGCCGCCAATTCCGAGACACGCCGGATCGAAGTGATCGCTACCAAGAAGACAATCTTCTGAGTCAGGGTAGACAAAGCAATCCCTTGCAAAGGCTCAAAAGGAGGAGCCTGAAGAGCAGAAAGAACCAAATTCAAATCCCAAACCGGGAGTAATGGTTTCCTGGGAGGCCGCACATGCGTAACCCCCTGGAAAAAGGTTTTAACTAAAGACTTAAGCGCAACACGCTTCTGAAAAAAGATAGATAAGGCAGAAACTTGCCCTTTCAACGTACTTAGCTGAAGACCAGAGTCCAGCCCAGATTGTAAAAACTCCAGAACCCTGGGGACCGAAAATACCCTACAAGGAAAAGATCTCATCTCGCACCAAGCGATATAGGCTTTCCAGGTCCTATAGTAGATGACAGAAGAAGACCTCTTTCGGGCACTGATCAAAGTCTTAACGACAGAATCAGAAAGACCCTCTTCCTTTAGGATGGAGGTCTCAGCAGCCAGGCCGTCAAAGCTAGCGCTGGTAAATTGGGGTAACACAATTGACCCTGAGTGAGCAAATCGGGCCGAAGGGGCAGAACGACCTGGTCCACTGCCAGCCGAACGATGTCTGCGAACCACACTCGCCTCGGCCACCTTGGGGCCACGAGGACGGCGGACACCCCTTCCAGAGCCAACTTCCGAAGCACTCTGCCTAGCATGGGTGTCGGAGGAAACAGGTACAGAAACCCCAGATCCCCCCAGCTCAGGGACATGGCGTCCACTGCCAGAGCCAGAGGATCCTGGGAGAGCGATACGAAGTTCGGGAGCCTGTGATTGTGACGAGAGGCAAACAGGTCCACCTCTGGAGTCCCCCATTGGCGACACAGTGAGCGAAATACCCGAGGATGGAGGGCCCATTCTCCCCGACGGGGAGAGCCCCTGCTCAAGCGGTCCGCTTTCAGGTTCTCCACTCCTGGGATGTATACCGCCGAGAGACGAGGAACATGGGCTTCTGCCCAGGTCAGGATCAGGGACACCTCCCTGAGAGCACTCAGGCTGCGAGTCCCTCCCTGATGATTGATGTAAGCAACCGCTGTTCGATTGTCTGAACGCACCTGGACCGGAAGGCCCAGAACGTGCTGAGTCAGGAGAGTAAGCACCCGACGGATGGCTCTCAGTTCCAGAATATTGATGGGTAAGAGGGCCTCCCGAGGTCCCCACTGCCCCTGGAACTGCAGCTCCTTCCAGAATCCGCCCCATCCCGACAGACTGGCGTCCGTGGTGACAATTTCCCAAAGGGGGGCCAGGAAAGACCTGCCCTTCACGAGATTGGTCGAGACCAACCACCACTGGAGGGACTGCCGGACCCGGGAGGACAACTGGAAGGGCTGATCCAGCGACCGAGGCTGCCGGTCCCAAGCCGCCAACAGATAAAGCTGAAGCGTCCTCGTGTGGAATTGAGCAAAAGGAACTGCCTCGAAGGAGGCAACCATCAACCCTACCAGCCTCATCCCCAGACGGATGGACGGCCGAGGATTGGAGAGTAGGACCCGAGCCAACTCCTGAATCAGAAGAATTTTGGACTGAGGGAGAAACACTCTGTGTTGATGAGAGTCTAACCGCATCCCCAGAAAGGACACCACCCTGGCCGGAGCGAGGGAGGACTTGGAGAGGTTGATCACCCAACCGAAACTTTCCAGCGTGGAGAGCACCACCCTGGTGTCTTTCTCCGATTGATCGGGTGACGGAGCCATGATAAGAAGGTCGTCTAAATAAGGTACGACACGAATGCCCCGAGCTCTGAAAATGGCCATGACCCCTGCCAGCACCTTGGTGAACACTCTTGGAGCTGAGGTAAGGCCAAACGGAAGTGCCACGAACTGATAATGCCGATCCTTCATCATGAATCGAAGAAAGCGTTGATGAGGGAGGCAGATGGGAACATGCAGATAAGCATCCTTGATGTCTATAGACGTCATGAAGTCCCCTTGCCGAAGAGAGCCGACGGCAGTGCGCAAGGTTTCCATGTGAAACTTCCGAAAACGGATGAACCTGTTGAGCAACTTCAGGTCCAGGACGGGACGAACCGACCCATCCCTCTTGGGGACAGCGAACAGATTGGAGTAGAAACCGAGGCCCATCTCTAAACGCGGTACCGGCCGGATGACCGCCATCTCTAACAGATTCTCTACCGACGCCAGGAGCCCCTGTGCGGCCGAAGGATCGATGGGCACCCGAGACCGAAAGAACCGTGAAGGAGGGCGAGACTCGAACTCCAGTTTGTAACCGGACGACACTATCTCCTGAATCCACCTGTCCGGAACCTCCCGGTTCCAAACCTGGGAGAAGTGTCGCAATCGTCCCCCCACCCGCACGGGTGAGGGCGGCCCCTCATTGCTGAGTGGGCTTACCCGCAGGTTTGGGCTTGGAGCCCCAGGACTGGGCGGGACGGCCACGGCCCCTCCCCCGCGTCCAACCTGTACGACTGGTAGAGGGAAGGGAAGTCCCCCTACCCGCTCTGTATCCTCGAAAGGACGGCCTACCAGAAACAGCCCCTCTAAAGGGGCGTCGAGGCCTCCTGCGTTGTGGCATCTTGCCACCCTTTGCGACTGAATCAATTTTCTCCCCGAACAGCCGCAGCCCCAAAAAGGGGAGAGCTGTGAGCACCCTTTTAGAAGCTGAGTCCGCCGACCACTGTCGCAGCCATACTGACCGACAAATAGCGACCAGCATTGCCGCTGTCCTGCTACTCATAGCCAGCGCATCGTCCTGAGCGGATAGAACGTAAGACACAAAAGAATCGCACTGCTTAAGCGCAGCGAACTCATCACAGGCGGGATTGAGATCCTCGCATAGCCCCTGGATAACAGATCTTACCGCTAAAAGAAGAAGGGCCGAAGCGCACAAGGGGCGCATTGTTGACCCAGCATAAACAAAGCCATAGCGAGCATACTGGTCAATCCTACGATCCTCCCCATCCTTAGGGACAGAGGTCTCAGCAGACTGTACCATAGCGGAGCTAGATAACCCTAGCACAGGGGTATCGACTTCAGGAGGGACGGACCAAAGCTTCAGCAATTCTGGCGGAAAAGGATAACGCTTTTCCCAACTGGGAGGGATTCCAGATAACCGTGTGGGATGTTCCCATTCTTTCAGGACCACCCTCTCAACGTGGTGCTGTCTGGGAAAAACCAAACGCGGCTGAGGCTCTTCAAACAACTGACCCTTTGGCCGGGTGACAGCCTCAGGCGGATCTAAATTCAAAATTTCAAACATTTGTGCCAGAATGGAGGGGGTGTCAAGGGCAACCCCCGCCGACCAATCGCCAATCGCATCAGCCTTAAGCTGACCTGCCGGCTCATCTGACTCCAAGAGGAATTCACCCTCATCCGGGGAGCCATCGGACCATTCCACAGGCTCACATAATTCGTCCTGAGGAGCCGAAGAAACCGGAGTCAGGCGCTTCCGTTTTGCAGAGGCCTTTAGCCCCGCTTTAACGGGCAATACTTCCCGAAGATTGGCTGAATTTACCACCACCTCGGATTGCGAATCCCCACCCTTGACAATGTCATGCGGGGTCCGGAACAGGGAGGGAGAGGCAGGAGATGATAGAGGTTGCGACGGGTCAGCCGCCGGATCAACAGACTGACGCGCAACAATCTGCCTTGCACAAGAAATGCAAATAAAGATATCATCAGCAGGGAGCGCAGCCCCACATTTTACACACCCCCTGGACGGCTCTGACGAGTCGTTTCCGGTAGTAACAGAAGCCTCCATATTGGTGATTTATGGTATCGCAAATACTGGGACTTTTAAGGCATAAGCCAACCCGGGATGCCCCTTTATAAGAATGTCCCGGAAGGGAGGGTTTTTATTTTTATATATTTTTTTTTTTTTTTTTTTACACTTTATATTTTTTTTTTTTTTTTTTTTTAAGAGAAAAAGGTCCCCTTTAACAGTCTCAAAATAAATATATATACATATATATATGTATATATATATCCAAAATGTGCAATTTTATATCAAGAAAGACTAGCCAGGCAATATAGAGCCGGAGGCCGCAGTAAAAGAGGGATCCCAGGATCTGAAAGGAAAGAAAAAACAAACCATCAGATCCCTTGTGAGAGAAACAAAGCAGCATGTTCACAATAGTCCAACAAAGAGAGTGCCTCCTTAAAAGTCAGCCCCATGAGTAAAACTCATTCTGGCCCCACAAAAGCGAGACCGCTTACCTGTTACCGACGCCAGGAGCCAGCCGGAGGGACATGTAGCAGCCGCAGCACACAAACTCATGTGTTGCTGCAGCGCGCGCCCCCCCCACGTGACCTCTTTTCACCGCAACATGAAGGAAGTGAGGCTGAGGCCGCCGAGCGCCGCTTCCGCCGGCGCCGCTTCCGCCGGCGCCACGCCCCCCCGCGTCACAGGGAGCCGCCCTGCTCTAATCAACGGGGGAATGCCACCAGCTGCGCTGGCTGACACCGAGCCGGCGGAGGAGGAGGAGGGGAAAAGAGAGACACAAGCGCAGCCACACAGGCTGCCGCACGGAGCAGCGGGGTAGGAAGGGAGGCGGGAGGGAACCAACTGAGGCTAGCTGAGCGCGGTCCGCTGCCCCGCCCCCATAAAGCAGACCAAATACACTGGCCATGCCTAAAGCATCTGCCCGGAGCCCCGGTCAAAAAACAGTTACTATGTAAAAGTGAACACACAGAAATAACACACAGTGAAAACATCATACAAGATACACAACCCTCTATACCCCCCCCCCCCCCCCCCCCCAAGTGAAGGGAGAAAGGACCGGAGCGGGGGAGAAAGGGCTACGGGGACCCTCGGGACAGGGGCATCCCATTTCCGGATCACCATGCCGGATTGCCGCATTGCCCCCAAAAGAGGGGGATGAGCGGAGGAGATAAGCTCCTAGGCACCAATAGTGCCATCTACCAATTACCCGGTGAGCAGCCTAAGCTGGGAGGCTTCCTATCCACCATAGAGGTATACAACTCAAACCGGGCAGAAATAGACCAAAAGGGGGGTGGCGGGGTAAGCCCCGACCTACCTGTAAGCAGGAAACTTCCAACCTCTGCTTGTCACGCAGAGAGAAAAATACTGGTGATTGAAGGGAGGTACCAGGTATATATAGGCCGGAAGGTGGGGCTCGTTACAAGACTTCCTCTCTGCACTACGTCACCTGCAGGTGATTAACCCATGAAGTAATGAATATTTAAGAAGTGAAGCGGGGTGTGTGGCACACCAAGAATAGGAGAGTTTAAAGGCGATTGCGGGGATTAAAAAAAGAGGGAGTCTATCAGTCCTAGAGTCTTATAGCTCCACTTTGGACCTTCAAAGACTCGTTAGGAAGCAGGGCTTGCCAAAAGTGGGATCCCATAAATAGAGGGTGATTAGCGGTCCTAGAGACTTATAGCTCCACTTTGGTCGTTCTAAGGCTCATTAGTAGCAATGCTTGCCAAATCGGGATGCCCATGGGAGGCACAGCTTATTGGCTAAAGCTTGCTATGCAAGCAGGTCACATTGCCAGTTTGGGGTAGGTTAGTTTTAGTTTTGAGCTGGGTTCAACTAAACTAAAAAGGCTTGGGACAGGTTGCTTAGCCAGCCGTGCAGGCCTGGTAAAGAATTGGCTGGGGTAAGTATTGTGGGAGGGAAGAGAATAAGATTTTCATTATGCAGGGAGGGGCGTTACATTTCAGTAAAGATCTGTTTGAGTTAACATTGTGCCGTTTGTCTTCAGACTCTTTGCTAGTGATGCCTGGTTTCTTACAGATCTCTGGGTCTCAGGGTCACTCATTAATGTATGTCTATCTACAAACAAGAGGACATCAGGGATTTTGCTTTATGACCCGTGCTGCTCTTGGAATGAGGGCTTCCTTTTCATCTTCTTGATTGCTACCTGGAGAACGAGCAAAATAAATAATGGCCTGGCTCAAGAGCATTTCAAAACATTGAGACCTTTGGAAGAAATGGCTTTGCCTTAAAAAATAATACAAAGCAGACTAATTAAAAGGACAGGTTGACTTTTCTACTAATTTTTCATTCATTTTTGTAATTTCCACCCTAAAAAGGTCACTGGTACTATACATCTTTAAAGCATCTAAGCTATTTGCAAAGCATGTAACAGTAATTTTTTTTTTGTTTCTGGAAAACGGAAGGAGACAAGAGGTGAGGGTGATCAGGGCACAGATATTGATACATGGTCTTCATTCCACCCACGCTACGTTTCCCGCCTCACGGGCATTATTAAAATGGACCTCAAGCCAATTTTAAATGCTAGAACCTTTAATATCAAGTGGTCAAAAATAATTTTTCACTCTGGGTGGACATCACTAAATTAAAAATAAAACCGTAACATGCTTTCTTTTCTGTTGAGCGTATGCCATTTTTTTTGTTTGGATACAATGGTTGGGCTCTAGCTGGATTTCTTGTTTGGAGACAGGACATTTAATGGAAAAAAAAAAATCAGTGAGGGTCATACAGAGAAAATGGAAACGACTATCAAAAAATTGGATTTCTGTGCCAGTGACACCCTCAGATTCCAGTGACACCCTCAGATTCCAGTGACAGAAAATAAGCCTACATAACTGGTTTAGACACAAAAAATGTGTTACACCACTTTGAACCCATACAATGGATTGATATTATCCATGCAAGAATTATTGTGAACTACTGAGGTCAAACCAAAACATCTTTACAGCTTTACAAACTGAATATTCTGTGTTCAAAAGCAAAGCTCGGGAACCTCTGATGACCGGAGAAGATGGGGACACGGGGGCATGCATCCTTGACACAGTTACCAAAAATTATTTGTTCCTTTGATGTCGTCATTGACCACAAGAGGCTCCAGCTTGAAGTGGTAGATACCCTGTTCAAATGCTTGAAATCAAAGACTGGAGCAAGCTTGATCAATGAGGGTACTAGCATAACCATCGATATTGCTGGCAAGTAGTGACCAGACAAATTCGATCTGTGTAATTTACCTTGCAGAACAGAGGGAATGACCACAGCTTCGCACAGTTCCAATCACAGATGATCTTTCTTTAGTCTCTACTCAGAAAGGAGTTTCCCTAGGCTTTTCATTGATTTTTTCTATTTCAAGGGCATCTTTTGGTTCTCGTACC
The DNA here is from genome assembly GCA_027917425.1 of Gastrophryne carolinensis. Taxonomy (NCBI): domain Eukaryota; kingdom Metazoa; phylum Chordata; class Amphibia; order Anura; family Microhylidae; genus Gastrophryne; species Gastrophryne carolinensis. The sequence continues at coordinate 45,310,852 of CM051236.1, forward strand.
AAGAACCATCTCTCTCTTTCTTTGGAGACGCTTTTGATTCAAGAGAGGCTTTAGATGGCTTAAGAAGTGGCAGACTGGCATTGCACACTAATCTTCAAGAACCACATCATTCTTCAAAAGATCCCCCCGCTAATTTATGAGCTGTACAGACTAACCAGATTTTACTCCAAAGTGTCACATGCAGAAAATGGAAGCAAATGATTCCCTGCTATATTTCATTTCAGAAGTATAACAAAAAGTGTCAGCAAGAAAGCTTTTACGGAAACCGAATAGTGAAACCCATATTAACACACAATCTGAAGATTTTTTTTCCATTTGCCTAATGGTCTTTGTTAAAAGAATCATATGCCCGGAACTGCAGAAATGCGGCATATCTAGGAAATTGCTGGAAAATGTAAATGCTCAAACTGCATTGAACTGCAAATGAATCTATGCAAATGTTTGCCTTTGTGGCTCAACAGGCAGACAGGCCCCTTTAATATTTCCCCCATGCTCGATGTACAATTAAATTGCTCCCACACACAGATACTGATGGAACATAATGGTAGAGGACCAGAATGTGCCCTCTTTACATGCAAATGTTAACAGTCATTCGAGGAATTGTTTAGTGAGACAGAAGCCATTGCAATCCGCTGCATTGTATTGTGTATTCTGCTGACAGCACTTGTCTCTGACACGCGGGAGATGTTCACAATGTGTAGGCGAGCACTCCATTCAATCTAAACAAACTTGTACAGTGCATATCTAAAATAAGGATTATGTGTTAAAAAGCTAAGCATTCATACTGTGAGAAACTGGTATTGAAAATGTGATAAAGCAAATGAAATACAAAATTGATGCTACATTAGCCTCTATGCGTAACGTGTTACAGGCAAATGCCGCTGCACCCAAAATAAACTCCAGAAGTATAAAGTGTAAAAAGCAAGCCGTCAACTTACTGTAGCTACATACCTTCCTGTACATCACACATGCCCTCAGAGCCATCTCTGGTGGGAATAGTGGTAGTGGTAAAAAGAACTGGGGAGGGGGGCTCATAAAGCACAAGAGGGAGCAGGAGACCTGTATAGGATGGGGTGCGTTGTCAAACAGAAGTGAAAGCAGCGACTTGGAGTAACAAGGTGGCATTGATTGGGGGAGTCCTAGATAGCAATAAAGGGGAAATCCCTTGTACACCACCAGAGCCCCTGGGTGAAATCTCTGATACAATAGTATAGTTATTGTTAAGGACTGGGAATAGAGTTAGGATATTGGACTGATGGGGGAGGGGCTATGCTCACACAGTGGCCCTGGGAGCCATTTGTGGCCCCGACTTGTGGTGGGAATAGTTGCAGGGGTACATAGAACTGGGGTGGAGGGCGAGGTTAATTAAGGACATGAGGTAGCAGGAGACCTGTATAGGTTGGGGTTCGTTGTCAAACAGAAGTGACAGTGGCAGCTTAGAGCAATGTGGTGACATTGATTGGGGGAGGCATCCCAAGAAGCCCAGATAGCAAAAATTGAGTAAATTCCCTGTACAACACCAACAGAGCCCCTGGGTGAAATATCTGATACAATAGTATAGTTATTGTTAAGGATTGGGGATAGAGTTAGGATATTATGCTCACACTGTGGCCCTCGGAGCCTTCTGTGACCCCAACTTGTGGTGGGAATAGTGTCAGGAGTACAAAGAACAGGAGCAGGGAGCTTGGCTCATTAAGAACGGGAGGTAGCAGGAGACCTGTATAGGAAGTGGTGCAATGGCAAAGAGAAGTGACAATGGTAGCGTGGGGTAATGTGGTGAGATTGATTGGGAGAGGTATCCCAAGAAGCCCAGAAAGCAAAAATGGAGGAAATCAATCGTACAACACCCCCAGAGCCCCTGTGTGAAATCTCTGATACAATAGTATAGTTATTGTTAAGGATTGGGTAAAGAGTTAGAATATTATACTGTGGCTCCGATTTGTGGTGGGAATAGTGGCAGGGGTACATAGAACTGGGGAGGGGCGAGGCTCATTAAGGATGGGAGATAGCAGGAGACCTGTATAGGAAGTGGTCCATTGGCAAGCAGAAGTGACAGCGGTAGCTTGGAGTAATGTGGTGATATTGATGAGGGGAGGTATCCCAAGAAGCCCAGATAGCAAAAATGGGGGAAATCAATCGTACAACACCCCCAGAGCCCCTGGGTGAAATCTCTGAAAACTCTGCAATAGTATGGTAATTGTTGAGGATTAGGGATACATTTAGGATAGTTGACTGACAGGGGAGGGGCTATAAATATAGCATATATATAGCAACAATTAGAGGACCAAGGCAATCAGCATGTGGTGTAGTGGAAGGAAATAAGAGTGTAAAGAATTTGTTAACCCCCTTAAAGTTTTGCCCAAGCCATGCTGGAGCAGTGAGAAAAAGAGCTCCCCAGGTTTGTCCCAGCAGGAAACTGACCCTCACTGCCCTCTGCTGCTGAAAAACATCCAGCCTGTGTGCCAGATTCCCATGCCCAGGTTTGGATCCATCTCTACTAATGGAGGCAGACTAGTCAAACTATTGACTATCCTGGGTTTTAGTCCACTTTAAGTTTATTCATGTGGATGTTAACTGGGTTATTTGATAATTGAGCAAGTCCTGTTTTAGCCGCTGTGAGCTTGTTATTGGTTAGAGATGTTAAAGTGGATTCATGTCCGGCTTCTAGGTTAGTGATTTTTGAAATGTATTTGTTCATATTTTTGTTTCTTAAGTGTTGCATTGATGGCCAGCATGATCCCCCCTGATATAGGCCTTGTGGGTTTTCCAAATGGTCTGGATTGTGACATCTGCCATGAACTCAATTCACAACAAAAAGTGGAAAGCAATTATCTGTACTCTCGATGCTGAAAAGGCATTGAACCGAGTATCCTGGTCATTTTTGAAGGCAAGTCTAACTCCTAGGTTTCAGCTCTGATCTAATCGAAAAAATAATGAGGTTGTGCACAAATCATCAACAGTAATAGATACAAATGGATCATTAACACAACCATTCTCCATACATAATGGAACCTGTCAAGGCCGCCCTTTGGCACCTATTCTTTTCAACCTCCATTTAGAGATAACAATAAGGCTAATTATAAAAGAAGATTCAATAAAAGGGCATAAAAATTGAAAATCCTATCATATAGAGATGATATAATGTTACTCTTAAGCGATCCAATAATTTTTTTTCCCTCAAGCATTTCCTTGCTGGATAAATTCAGGAACTTCTCTAATTACAAACTGAATACGAGTAAAACAATCATCCTACCACTTAAGTTAAGTAATGGTAAGACTAGCTCCCTACTAAACTTGTGTAAACTCCAAATTGGGAATCAGTCTACCAGTATAAAATATCTTAGGATCTACATTCCAAACAACCTTGACTTACTTTTTACCCTTAATTATGCCCCCTTATAAAATACCCTCAGGGTATATATTGTGAGATTGGAAAAAATCCTCTCAATATTATTCGTAAAATCACAGCATTAAAGATGTTCTTTCTCCCACATTTCATATACCGCCTTCAAGCTAACCCTAGTCATATCTCTAATGCTTTATTTCACAGATTAGATAAAATATTAGCAGAATATTACTGGAGAGGTAAAAGACACAGGAGCACTCATTGCTTTGTCACTAAACCACCTAACCAGGGAAGTTGGGGGGATCCAAATTCAGGGTCAACATGGTCTGAGATTGAATTGGCTCCTCTCACCTTCCAGGAAGTAACTCCCCCCCCCCCCCCCAATATACATCCTTTTACAAGACAAATCTTAAAAACAATTAAACTTGTATGATTAAATCCATGCTTTTGTCTATTCCCAGATACCATACTCCTACTCTCTAATGCCCATATGACAGAACACTATCAAGTACGGGTAAATCAGATCCAGGACACAATAAAAGACTAGACCTCACTAAGTAATAAGGACAATATGCAAAACACCCCCCTTATCCATCCTATTTTAGATTACTACTGAATTTTAATGGGAAACCATTATCCCTAACACAATTCTACCAAGAATTACTCTTTTCTAACCTGCTCACCACCCCTTCACAAATCAATAAACGGCATGACCTGAATATATCAATTACAGCATTAAACCAGGATTTGTAAATCTTTCTCAGGTCTTCACTCGGCATTATGCATATTTAATATCAATTTTATATCGCATTTTTATATGACGGCTGATTACAATATTACATTTCCTACTTTTCAATGTTGGTGGGGCAAAGACGAGAAAGCTACCTTCAAGAATATCTGGTGGTTTTGCAAATATATCCAGATACTGTGGCAGGTAATAACAGGGTTCCTTCAGCATAATATTAAGCTTGCCCCAAACCTGAACCCTAACGCCATTTTTCTTAACAACCTCATGTCCTTAGCCCCTCTAACAACACTATGTACAGCCTTATCTAAAAAATCTTTGTTAACATGTGCGTCAATCCCTCCCCCCCCGGTCTTCGATTCAAGCAACCCCCCTCCTCCGCTGGAAGACGAGGCAATCCTAACATCTGCAGAACCAATCCAAACTTTCATAAGGAAACTGATCCTGACCAAAGGAAACTATTTTAACCAAGGCTCTCCTTATAATAATTAATCAGGGTGAAATGGGTGGGTAGGGTGATTGCATAAAAAAGAAACAAAAAAAACAGAAAACTGACTATACCCCAAGGAAGACATTATCTGGTACCCATCCCTATTTGCTCAAAACAGCAAGGCGATCCAGGGGAACTCACATGCCAAATTGGGATGCCCCAGGGATAAAGAATCAGCAGGCTTTGCAGCAGGTCAGTAAAGCTTTTCTTACTCTTCAATCAAGTGGAGAGATTTTAGTAAGTCTTTGAAAGGACCCCCTACCTGTCCTTGTTTAGAATAGGCACTTACAGTTAGGTCCATAAATATCTGGACACTGACACATATTTTGCTGAAACATATTCAAGTTGTAGTTATATAATGACTTTTAGCTTTCATTTGAGGGTATTCACATTAAAATTGGTTGATATGATTTTTAGCGGCTTAATGTGTGCCGGCCTGTTTTTAAAGGGACTAAGAGTAATTAGACAATAGACTCAAAGGCTGTTTCATGGCAGATGTGGGTTTTTATTTAAGCTGATTATATGCCTTGTGATGATTTGATATGCTTGCATTTGGAAGAATTTTCAGTGAAGAAAATATGCGGTCAAAAGAGCTCCCTATGCAGGCGAAACAAGCAATCTCTAAGCTGTGAAAACAGAAGAAACTCATCCGATATACAATATTAGGAATAGTAAAATCTACAGTTTGGTCCATCCTGAGAAAGAAAGAAAACACTGGAATGCCTGGATGTCCACAGAAGACAACAGTGGTGATTGCAGATTTATTTCCATGGGAGAAGAGAACCCCTTTCACAAAAGCCAACAAAGTGATCAATGCTCATCAGGATGTAGGTAATGTATCAATATCTAAAATCTACCATAAAGAGAAGACTGCATGAAAGTAAATACAGAGGGGTCAATGCACGGTGCAAGCCATTCATAAGCCTCAAGAATAAAAAAAACTAATAAAATAACCAGCACAGTTCTGAAAGAACATTCTTTGGACAGCTAAAACCAAGATCAACCTCTACCAGTATGATGGAAAGAAAAAAGTATGGTGAAGCCGTGGGGCGATCAAAAGCATAGCAAATCATCTGTAAAACATGGCGGAGGCAGTGTGATGGCTTGGGCATGCATGGTTGCCAGTGGCACTGGGTCACTAGTGTTAATTGATGATATAAAACAGGAGAGAAGCAGCCGGGAGAATTCTGAGGTATTCAGAGGCATACTGTGTGCTCAAATCCAGCCAAATGCAGCCAA